>RPOG01000458.1:330636-353657 GCA_008086565.1 Thalassoma bifasciatum | reverse complement strand
AAAAAAAAAAAAAAAAATACAAATTCTGAGATAAAGGACAAAAATTGAGAAAGAAGACAGTTTTAAGATAAAGTCAGAATTTTGAGATAAAGAGTCAATATGTTAGAGGAGAAGTTAAATGTTTGAGATAATAAAGTGAAAATTCTTGGATAAAATGAAGAAATTTGGGAGAAAAAGTCCAAATTTGGAGATAAAAGAGAGATTAATAGCCAAAGTTTCAACACAAAAATCCAAATTTTAAAATGAATTAAGAAAAAAACCAAAACATTGAAATTTGGGATAAGCAAGTAAAAATCTGAACTACAAAGTTGAAACATGGGATTATAAGTTCAAAATTCTGAGATAAAGCCAAAATTTTGCAAAAAAGTCAAACCTAAAGAAAAGAAGTCCAGTATTTTAGATTAATGTCAAAAAATTGAGAAAAAAAACATCATTCTGATTTGAAATTTTTGAGGGTAAGAGTCAATATTTTAGAGAAAAAGTCATATCTTATAAATAAATAGGTGAGAAATTTTTGATGAAAAGTTGAAATTTGGGGCCTGCCATTGGCTACAGCAGAATAAAGTGAAGGTTCTGGAGTGGCCATCTCAGTCTCATGACCTCAATATCATTGAGCCACTCTGGGGAGATCTCAAACCTGCAGTTCATGCAAGACAGAGCAAGAATTTACAGGAACTGGAGGCTTTTTGCCAAGAAGAATGGTCAGTTTTACCATCTGAGAAAATAAAACCCTCATCCACAACGAGCACAAAAGACTTCAAGCTGTCATTGATGTTAAAGGGGAAATACACGCTATTAAGAACTGGGGGAGGGAAACTTTTCATCAGGAAGTTTCTGTTGTCATTATGATTGAAAAAGAGTAAACACAGTTGTTTGTTTATGGCTTCGTCCAAACACTAACCATGAGTGACAGAAAGGTTTTTGTGTTATGTAAACTTATGAGCACAACTGTAGATAAAAGGTTTAAATTTCTTAGTGTTGTTTGCAACTAACGGCTCAATCAGATGTTTCCTCATTTCCACACAGACAGAGTCATTCACACTTTCTTCTCACTGAACATGAAAAACATGTGTCTCTTTGTATTTCGTCTGTGTTTGTGTTTCTATTCTTGTGGGATCCATTGTTTCGTCGAGGAAAGAGGAAGGAGGAAAGCCTGTTTTCTTTGAAGCGATGACACCGATGAGGCTGTCAGGTGTAACGTGTTCAGAGTAATAACAGATGAAGCGAGGATGAACCGTGAGGTGGTGACGCTTTAAACACAGAGCTGTAACAGTCAGTGAAGCTCCTCTAATGTGTAATAAGCAGGTATGCATCAACTATACGTCTGTGTGTTTCTTGTTTCCGTCTTGTCGGGGTGTTTTTCGCGGGGTGAGTCACGAGGTTTCATCCAGGAGAGAAGTTTAAGGTTCGTACTTGTGCACACTTGTACAAAAAGCGAGCGTGTCTTTCTGTTTGCCGCTGCAGGGCAGAGCAGCGCTTTGTGTTTTCTGGACAAGAGAAAGATTCACAAGCTCACTGTCCTGACTTGTTTCCAGAAGCTGGCACCCACCGCCGATGCCCCCGCTGGCACGAGTTTCACCTAGAAACACAGCAGATACAGTCACAAACAGCTCCAGGGGTTTAACGCCTTACACCCCACATAACTCTGACCTATGAACTACAACATGATACAAGCTTATAACTGCAGAAACACAAGGTCAAAGTTAATCAGTGACACCTCATTTGAAAGATTAAAGTCTCTAGTTTTAGAAAATGTCGTGTTTTTATATGTGGCTTAAGTCCACATCAGGATAAATGCAGCTGAAACACCTCTTTGTTTTTTTAATAACAATTTATGAACATCATTAACTTCAAGATGCTTCATGTCAGACATAAAACATCCACCACATCACTTCTACACCTTCTCATCTACATCTGAGTGAAATTTGAGCTTTCTAGGTAAAACTTTGAAGGAGTTAGAGAGTTTTTAGTCTCAGGTGACCAAACACTGCCCACGCTCTCGTTGGAAGACTTTGTGCAAACAAAACCAGCTTCATCAGTGCTCAGTGTCCTCTTTTTAGTTGCTCTCTTTGTGGAAAGATTCAACAAAAATCATAAAACTGTAGTTCCCAGTTGCGGATTGTGCCTCTTCATGAATGGAAAGGAAGTTGCACGGCAATAAATGGGTCTCGCCAGTGATCTAAATGGCTACAGCTGGCTTTGTTAGAAGTATAAGGCGATTGGTTACATGTTTTAGTGAGTGACAGGCCTGTTAGCGAATAAACGAGACTCTAATAGAGCAGTTACGCAAGAGCACTGCGCTATTGGCAAGTCAAGCAGGGAGCGCTTGTTGTCTTTCACAAGCTGTCCTGGCATGAAAACTCAACAGAAAACAATGGGGCCACTTTTGTTTTGTAGCCAGAAGTCTCAGAAAATCAAACACTCGCAGCTTTGTCAGATTGACATTGAGGAGGAAATGCTCTAAGACTGTGAAGCTGCTGTTATTGATGAGAACGGACACGACAGACAGACAAACAACGGACTTTACAGGAGAAATTTCACCACTTGGAATAATTTGATGAAACAAGACTTTTGATATGTTTGAACTCTGGATTCCTCTGGTGGAAAGGAGAGTGAATATTCAGGGTACGGGCGTCAGGATGTGACGTAATGACCCTCAAACAGGTAGGACGTCTACATTGTTGTGAGCGATTCTTTGACTGAGGAAACAGAAAGCTGTACAGCAAAGTTAGTGACTGAAATGTGAAGAATCTAAACTTTCTGATGAAGTTTTATTGTTTATATGTTCATGAAGTCACATGAATGGGTCGCTGTCGTCCAGGTGGAGAGTAAGGGGTTAATCATCTGGTCCACTTGGGCCGACTGATCCGTGCATGATTGGTATAAAGTTAGTGGTGTTGATATTAGTTGACCTATATTGGACACAATGCTTCGCTGCTGTGAGCCGCTCTGTAAATCCTCCAGCTTAAACCAAATGAAACGTGTTTGGAGTTTTGGGCGCTCAAAGGTCGCAGAAGTGGGACGGTTACACGGAAATGTCCGGCTTAAATCCCCGCGAGGTGATTGAGTTACCATCTGTTCAGCTTTAACATTTACTACCCAAGTGCCCACGAGCAAGTAACCTTTACGTGAGTGTGTTTGTGTTTGAGTGAGTGTTGAAGCAGATTCAGCAGCAGAAGCAGAGTCTGACCGGGGAACAGGTCTGTACTGGGAAAAGAGCTTAAGAGATTTGGCAGACTTTTCTGTAAATGGCTTGCTCAAGAGCACAGCAGCGGGAGGTTTGGGAGAAATTAGGTATTTCCTCGCCCAGATTAGTAACAAGTCCCGCCTTACTTTCTCTCTTTGTTGTGTTTTTGTGCATCACGTTTTCAGACGACTTCTCACCGCCCTGTTTCTCTGCTGCAGCTTCTTCGTCCTTTGGTCGTTTACAAATTAGATTTTTTATTTTGTGTGATTATTTCTAGTTTCCCATCTTGTCTGTTTTTAAACAAACTCATAGTCGAACATGAACAGTTTCATTAATTACAGCACAACAACAACAACCCACTACCACTACAACTGGGACTGATTTTTACAGATTTGAACACTTTTACCTTCTTTTTTACCACTTTTAGACCATTTGTTTATACCTTCTCACTATTTTCGGGGTCCACTCCCAATTTTCTTACCAATTTTTGACACTTTTGGACCATCTTTTGCAACAAACAAACTTTTTTTCAAGTTTACTCCCAACTTGCTTGCTATTTTTCTTGACTTTTGGCCATTTTTTTTTTTACCACTTTTCATTGTTTTTCATTGCTGTTTTCACCAGTTTAACAACTCTGAATTTTTTACATTCTCTTAGATCCTCTTAAGTTTTCTTGCAATTTTTTTTTGTTGCTTTTTGGTCATTTTAGTCACTTTTCAGTCTTTTTATGCAACTTTTGGACCATTTTTTCCCCCAAACTGATGACTTTCCGAGTTTAATCCCAGCTTTCTTGACATTTTTTGGTGATTTAGGCCATTTTTACCACTTTTCGCTGCTTTTTGTCACTTTTTTTCACAATTTTTGTTACTTTTGTTGCCTTTCGTCCATTTTTGTCACTTTTTTGACCATTTTTTGCTACTTTTAGAGTATTTCCAGGTTTTATCCCAACTCAAATGTCAATTTCTGTTGCTTTCCTGGCAAATTTTACTGCCTCAAAATAAGTTTTATTGCTACTCCTTACTGTTTTTGCCCTTTTTCCACCACTTAGATCGTCTCTTTTGTAAAGGTAGTTTTTAACAGTTTTTTTTGCTTCTATCTGAATTTTTTGTATCATTATAGAACATGAACAGTTACATTAATTACAGCACAACAACAACAACAACCCACTACCACTACAACTGGGACTGATTTTTACACATTTTAACCACTATTACCTTCTTTTTACCACTTTTGATCAATTTTCTTGCCAATTTTTGTTGTTTTTCCCCATTTTTGCCACTTCTGGACCATTTTTCTCTAAACAAACTGACTATTTTCTAAGTAAATTCCCAACTCTCCTGCCACGTTTGTCGACTTTGGCTATTTTTTTTGCCACTTTTCACTGTTTTTCTGCCCATTTTTTCACAATTTTTTGCTATTTTGCTTTTCTGAATTTTGTTGAGTTTTCTCAAAAAAAATTCTTGCTAATTTTTTTTGTCACTTTAGTCACTTTTGGCCCTTTTTTTGTACTCTTGGCCAATTTTTTAACATCTTGTCACAATTTCCACAGTGTAATCCCAACTTTCTTGCCATGTTTGTTGACTTTGGCCATTATATACCGTTTTTCACTATTTTTCATGACTTTTCTAACCATTTTTGCTATTTTCTAAATTTTTTTTAAAGTTTCCTCAAATTATTTCTTGCTAAGTTTTGTCCCTTTTTGGCCACTTTAGTCCCTTTTCACTATGTTTTTGCCACTTTGGACCATTTTTTGATATCTGTCCACCATATTCTGTGTTCTCTTCCAATTTTCTTGCCAATTTTTGTTGTTTTTGCTCATTATTGACACTTTAGGACAATTTTTTTTTACAACAGACTGTCTGTTTCCCAAGTTTCATACCAACTTTTTGTTGACATTGGCCATTTTTACCGCTTTTCGCTGTTTTTCATCACTTTTTTCACCGCTTTTTGCCACTTTCTGAATTTTAAAAAGTTTCCTCCACATTTTCTTTTGCTAAGTTTTGTCCCTTTTTGGCCACTTTAGTCACTTTTCACTGTTTTTTTCACTTTTGGACCATTTTTTGATACCTGTTAACAATTTTCCAGGTTCTCTCCCAATTGACTTGCCCATTTTTGTTTTTTTTGTCCATTTTAGTCACTTTTTACTTTTTTCTACTCTTGGCCCATTTTTTCCCCCAGTTTAATCCCAACTTATTTTTGCCATTTTTGTTGTTTTTCTTCACTTTTTTGCAACTTTTTCCTTGCTAATTTTTGTGTTGCTTTTGGCCACTTCAGTCATTTTTCACTATTTTTCGCCACTTTTTAATCATTTTTTGCAACAAAATGACCATTTGCCAAGTGTAATCTCAACTTTCTTGCCGTTTTTGTTGACTGTGGTCATTTTATTCGATTTTCACTGTTTGATTTTTGCTACTTTTGGACCATTTATTGCTCCTTTTTGAGTATTTCCAGGTTTTGTCCCAAATGCCAATTTGAGTCGCTTTTTTTTTGCAGTTTACTACTGAAAACCAAGTTTTATTGCTCCTCTTTGCTGTTTTTGCCTCTTTTTCCCACTTGTATAGTTTCTTCTGTAAAGGTAGTTTTTAACAGTTTGTCTCTTTGGTTGAGTAACTCTGGTGTAGAACAGAAAACATCTGCTGCAAAAACTGTAGCTGATATTTTGACACATTTTACGTTAAAGAAATATTGCAAATATTGAATTATCTTTCCAAGGTGGACCATTTTCTTTGAATGCACTGTGTTTTTCTTGGAAATGTCTCTGAACATTATTTTTCATTTATTCACGCGTCTGGACAAAGATTATTTAAGTGTTCAAAAAAGGCAAAACACAGGAGGAGGACAAACTCCATGAACCACTGTGCACAGGCGCAGGAGCAGCAGCGCAGCATTTTCACAGATTCAATAAATATCCCTGTAATAATAATTGGTCTTCAAGAGAAACTTAAATGATAAACTTCTGCACAGGTGCATGTTATTAAAAAGTCTGAGCTGACGTAAGAAGAATCACTGTCAGGAAATATTATATAACAATTTCAATAAGTATGTAAATATTGTTCACGAAGGCAGAAAGAGACAGAGGCGATTAGGTGAGAGTCTGTTTTTATATTTCAGGGAGAATTTAGCTGAACAGAGAGAAACTGTGAAGTTTAACAGATAATGCAACATACATTGAAGGAATATCCCTAATAGGAAGTTTTCACTCTGACTCTGGAGAAGAGTGACTGTTACACAAACACAAAGTTACTTGTGTGAGTTTGTTTTGCAACGAGCGTCATTATGTAAATGTTTGTGTGCAAAAACCAGAACAATCTGATCAGAGACCTTAAAGTTGTCGGGAAAATGAAAAGAGGGTCAAATAAGGGTGAGGAAATTTGCGTAAAATCTATATTTTTCAGACATTAATACTCCAAACTTTCACCCCCAAACACTAACACTTCCTAAAGAAGAATAAAGAGGCTGAATCTGTTGTTTATAAACTTTAACAGGACGTCACAGCTGTGAGTTTTTTCAGCACATAGTTTCTCTGAAATTAAAGCTCAGAGTCACTCAGGTGGAGCTGGTTCAGGTGAAGACTGACCCTCTTCTCTGAGCCCATCAGACCTGAGCAGACAAACGTATCAGGCTCACAATCAGAAAAAGAGCAGAGTGAGGAATAAAAGGCTCTCAGACTCTCACAGTCAGACTCTCACAGTCGGACTCTTGTGCTGGTGGTGGCTCCTGCTGTCGGCCTCAGTGTCAGTTTACCTGCGTCCCCTCAGGCCTCAGCTGTTTCTGCAGGTACATTATCTGCTCGTCCTGCTCTTCTAAAGTGTGTTTTCATCTGTGTGTGCAGTTATTGTCATGATGAGATTTAAGGAGCTGCAGGCTGATGACGAAACGTTTTCTGTTACTTTCCGTGAACCTGCGTCGCTTCGTACTTCACTGTGTTTGCTGTGTGATAAAGTATCGTGTGGTTTTTATTTACATACTGTTGTTGTTAACCAGAGGAAATGCTGCATGAGAAACAGCAGCGTTCTTTAGGCTTCAACTACCTGTTTGCTATTCTAATGATGTCATCAAAGTATAAACAGCAACCACTTTGTCAAACATCAGACAGAGGCTGGGCAATTCATCACAAATTAGATTAAATCTCAATATGTTCTGTTGCAATTTTCTAATCTCAGACAGTGAAATATTTCTATAACCTGAAATGTGTCAAAATATCAGCTACAGTTTTTGCAGCAAATATTTTCTGTTCTACACCAGAGTTACTCAACCAAAGAGACAAACTGTTAAAAACTACCTTTACAAAAGAAACTATACAAGTGGAGAAAAAGAGGAAAAAACAGCAAAGAGGAGCAATAAAAATTTGTGTGAGGTGGTAAAAATGTCAAAAAGCAACAAAAATTGGCATTTAAATTGGGATAAAACCTTGAAATGCTCAAAAAGTTTTAAAATTGTGGGCCAATAGTGGCAAAAAAAATGCTGAAAAGTGACTAAAATGGACAAAAAGCAACAAAAATTGGCAAGAAAAATGTTGAGAAAACTTAAGATTATTCAGAAAATAGTGAAAAGTGATTTACTAGGCCAAAGTCAACAAACATGACAAGATAGTTGGGATTCAACTTGGAAAATAGTCAGTTTGCTTGCAAAAAATGGTCCAAAAGTGGCCTAATGAGGCTGAAAAGTGTAAGAAAAAAATGTCAAAAACAACAAAAATTGGCAAGAAAATTGGAAGGGAACCTGGAAAACGGTGAAATGTTATCAAAATTTTTTTTCCAAAAGTGTGAAAAGATAGTGAAAAGTGACTAAAATGGCTGAAAAATTTACAAAAATTAGCAAGAAAAATTTCAGAGGAAATTTTAGAAAGTAGCAGAAATAGTGAAAAAAGTGACGAAAAACAGTGAAAAGTGTCAAAAATGGCCAAAGTCAACAAACATGGCAAGATAGTTGGGATAAAACTCAGAAAAAAGTTGGTTAGTTGCAATAAATGGTCCAAAAGTGGCAAAAAAAGAGTGAAAAGTGTCCAAAATGGGCAAAAACAACCTACATTGGCAAGAAAATTGGAGGGGAACCTGGAAAACAGTGGTTTGGTCTCAAAACAAAGGTCCAAAAGTGTCAAAAAAGAGTGACAAGTGACTAAAATAGCCAAATTAGCAAGGAAATTTTAGAGGAAACATTAGAAAATTTCAAAAAGTAGCAAAATTGTGAGGAAAGGTGACGAAAAACAGTGAAAAGTGATAAAAATGGAAATTCTCTTCAGTCCTAACTGTCTTGCCTTTGTCCCCTTTTTGTTTTTCATCACTTTTTTTTTTTTTTTTTTTTTTTTTTTTTTTTTTTTTTTTTTTTTTTTTTTTTTTTTTTTTTTTTTTTTTTTTTTTTTTTTTACCATTTTTGCTGCTTTCTAACTTTTCCAGTTTCCTCCAAATTATTCTTGCCAATTTTTTGTTGTTTTGACCCATTTTTGAACACTTTTCACTAATTTTTTTGCCACTTTTTGACCTTTTTTTTTTTTTGCAACAAACCAACGATTTTCAAAGTTTAATCCCAAATTTCTCGCCATGTTTGTCGACTTTGGCCATTTACACCACTTTTCATTGTTTTTCGTCACTTTTCTCACCATTTTTGCAACTATTTTATACATATTCTAATGTTTCCTCTGAAGTTTACTTGCTAATTTTTATTGCTTTTTGGCCGTTTTAGTCAAGTTTCTTTTTTTGTGTCTGTGTGTTTCAGTGTGTGGATGCTTTAAAATCTGTCCCAGAGCTTAGAGTGACACAGCGTTTCAGGAACGGGTCATTACAGAGAAGTCTAGCCAAGGAGTGAGTCAGCGCTTTAATCCTCTGCTGTTGATCCACAGAATAAATCTGACCCTTTACTCAGCCGCTCTGATCATCACAGAGAAACGCTGAGCAATGTGGCTCATCTCCAGAGACCCACCAAGAGTCTGTGTGTGTGTGTGTGTGAGTGTGTGTGAGTGTGTGTGTGCTTTCTAACACTGTCCAGAATGAGGAATCCAGTTTCACTTTGCATACTGGAGCCAGATCACGTCTGACAGGAGGAGTGAAGGCTAGGGCTGTTTTATAAAAAGATCTAATTGCGATTTTTCTGGCAGATACAGCGATTTCAGTTCGATTTATGATTTTCTTTTAAACAAACTTAAGTGAAATTTTCACAATTTACAGTAACATTTACAAACTTGGCAGAAAATTACATCAAACCATTGAAACATCAAAAGCTTTTACTCTAATGTGAGGATGAAAATAAAAACTGAAGGTAAGAATTGTTTCAAACTTTGAGATAAAAGGTCAATATTTTAATATGAAAAGTGGAAATTTTGAGAAATAAAGACAAAATTCTGAGACAAAAAGTAAAAAACTTCCAGAGTTTAAGAAATTAATTTAACATTATGTGAAAAAAGTCCAAACTTTCTCATTAAGGGTCGAAATTTTAAGACAACAAAAGTCTACGTTTTGAAATAAAGGCAGTGTTTGAGATAAAAAGTTGAAATTTTGATATAAAAAGTTAAAACTCTAAAATTAAAGTCAAAATTATGTGAAATAAATACAAAATCAAAGGATAAAAGGCAAAAAAATTTAAAAGAAGATTTTTAGATAAATAGTCGAATTATAACTTTCATCAAAATCCAGACTCTATTGGCGCTTTTCCACTCTACAATTCCAGCTCTACTCTACTCTACTCTACTCGGTTTGGTTATCTTTTCCTCTAGCCCGACTACAGACTCACGGTGGGCGTGGATCTTATAACACAGCTGCGCTAAAGTGCTGCGCAGAAGTGCGTGCATGTTCATCTATAACGCCACACAAACATCATTTTGTACTAACATATGTGCCACCGTGGTCTTTAAAGGAAAAAAAAAAGCTTTAAAAAGATTTCATTAAAGTAATACAGCAGCTCAATGTGGGTCGTCATGACAACGGAGGTAAACAACAGCCTGGTGCTGCTGCACGCGGAGGAAAACGAAGGAGCTGCTTCCTGACATCAACTCTTCCCTGGATCCAGTGAGATCACTTTAATTTTTGATTTTTGGGCCTGGTATAGCAGAGATTTGTTGTTGATCAATCATTCTTCTTTGAACTGGTTTTCCTTTTTGGTTCCCTGTGGATTAATGGACTGATTGGTGCTTAAAGACTCTCGTGGCAGACAGATCGCTCCTGCACCGACCAACTTTGATTTAATTTAAAAGACTCTTTAAAGCCAACTATCTTTGCTGTTAACTTCTTTTTGGTTTAAAAAGGACTTGTAACTTCTTTAGGAATCATGAAGGAGCATTTTAGGGCTGTATTTTGTCTTCATTCAGTCTGGTTCTGTGCCGTCAGGTTTAAATGTCATTAAAAAGGGCAGCGACTGAATAAGGAAACGGAGAACATTCACTAAACAAGTCTCAGTCTTCGACGTCTCTGCTGTAAGAGACTGGTTACTCACTGCGGCAGTCCGTCCACGTCACCTTTTAGTATCAGCTTTACTCTCTTAGAACCAGGGTAGAGTAGGTACTAAAAACTGGCGTCTGCCGTGTAGTACCGCGCTAATGGAAACACAACACAAACCGGGTAGAGTTGAGTAGAGTAGGGCTGAGACGGGTCAGTGGAAAAGGGCCATAACACTTATTCCTGCTTTTTCTAAACCAGACTTTTTAAATTGTGTCAAGTTTATTATATAGAATACAAAACAATTAAAAACAAAATTCAACAATCCCAAGGAAAAAAGGATTTTTCCAACAGTCTCACACTCAAAGACAGGTGTGTGTGAAACAGCTGATATAACAGATCCTGGGTCAGTCACATGATCACCATGTTTGAAATTGCGATTTGATCAGAAAACGATAGAAGTTAGAAGTTTCTCTCTGCAGTTTGAGGAAGTCGACTTCATCCTCGTAATCGAGTAAGAAAAGAGCTTCACTGAGGGGAAAGTCCTGAATGTTTCTGGTACAGTTTGTCTCTTTAAAAAGAACATGAGGTCAGAGATCCCGTCAGATAAACAGAGTTTGTGAATATATACAGTTTATACATGAACTGCTGCTCTGACTCACCGTGCGTCTGCTCCTGGATTCATGTTTCCGACACACAGAAGCTGGAAAATGAGAAAGAAAAAACAGCAAAAGTGACAGAACGTCAGTGATGTTTGGTTTAATTATTCTTCATTTGTCAGGTTTAAAGCTGTTTGAGTGTTTCCCACTCAGTCTTCATGTTAATTTTCTTCATTGATGCAGAGTGATCTCGTTCTTTCCTCCTACGTTTCCTGACACTTTTTTCCTTCTGTTCCCAGTAAAAGTGTCATTAATCGTTAATAAAAGCTGCTCTTTAAAGATTGTTTCCTGTAAATGTGAGCCAAATAAAGTGATGATGCTGCGTTTGGAAGATTTAGTGTGGGTGAAAAACAGTTTGATGAAGGTTTGTTCATGACAAACTCCAGAGATTCACATGTGCATTATCAGGTTTTTTTTATATATGTAGACATGCAAGAAAATTAAATACTCCTCCTCTCTTCCAACGCTATGGATAAAAAACAATTAAGTATAAATATAACAAAAAATATTAGAGGAGTATAATTTCAAAGACACTAAAAGAGGAAAGACAGTCAGCGCTCTTATCAGTAACACATCTTTGCTTAATACGCGCTCTTATTTTGAAAAGGCATTTCATATGGCATGATATGAAAAACAGTTTGATGAAGGTTTATTCATACTTTGAGGTGTTTTAGACGAAAAATCTCCAGAGATTTACACTTACATCATCAGTTTTTTTTAATATCTGTGGACATACAGAAAAATTAAAATACTCTTCCCCTCTTCCAACACTATGGACAAAAAAATTGTTGTATAAAAATAACAAAAAATGTTAGAGGAATACAATTTCAAAGACACTAAAAGAGGAAAATCAGTCGGTGCTCTTATCAGTAACACATCATTGCTTAATATGCGCTCTTATTTTGAAAAGGCATTTCATATGGCATGATATGAAAAACAGTTTGATGAAGATTTGTTCATACTTTGAGGTGTTTTAGATGAAAAACTCCTGAGATTAAAACTTACATCATCAGTTTTTTTCATATATGTAGACATGCAGAAAAATGAAAATACTCCTCCTCTCTTCCAACGGTGTGGATAAAAAACAATTAAGTATAAATGTAACAAAAAATATTTGAGGAGTACAATTTCAAATACACTAAAAGAGGAAAGTCGGTCGGCGCTCTTATCTGTAACATCATTATTTAATATGCGCTCTTATTTTGAAAAGGCATTTCAAATGGCATGATATGAAAAACAGTTTGATGAAGGTTTGTTCATACTTTGAGGTGTTTTAGATGAAAAATCTCCAGAGATTAAAACTTACATCATCGGTTTTTTAAATATATGTAGACATGCAAAAAAATTACAATACTCTTTCTCTCTTCCAACACTATAGATAAAAAACAATTAAGTATAAATATAGCAAAAAATGTTAGAGAAATACAATTTCAAAGACACTAAAAGAAGAAAATCAGTTGGCGCTTTTATCAGTAACACATCATTGCTTAATACGTGCTCTTATTTTGAAAAGGTATTTCAAATGGCATGATATGAAAAACAGTTTGATGAAGGTTTGTTCATACTTTGAGGTGTTTTAGATGAAAAACTCCAGAGATTAAATTGTTGTATAAAAATAACAAAAAATAATAGTGGGGTACAATTTCAAAGACACTAAAAGAGGAAAGTCAGTCGGCGCTTTTATCAGTCACATCATTACTTAATACGCGCTCTTATTTTGAAAAGGCATTTCAAGTGGCATAATATTAAAAACAGGTGAATTCTAACATTTTATTCCTGGTTTCCAGAAACATAAAATAAAAATCAACTGGTTTTGAAAAGTGTTTTGTATCTCTGATGAAGAAAAAAGTTAAAAACTTCAATTTTCAGTTTTGATTTTTAAGGTAGAAATCAAGAACCGCTTGTTTTTTTGTTTTTAAATTCCCTTTTCTAAATGGTAGATTCAAAAACCAAAACATACACCACCATTATGTACTGATGTATTAAAGGGTGAACAATTTTTGTTTTTAAAAGGAGGATAAATGTGTCTCAGCATGTTTCTTTTTACCACATTTAAATCATATTTTTGATTCGTACATTATCCCAACCCTTATGTGTGACTGTCCTGAAGCTTCAGAGTGAAACTGTCACATAAATGTTGTGGGATGATGAAGCCTGGTCTCCTCGGTGTCAGACGGCGTCTGTTTCCTGACGTGTCCTGACAGGAAACGCTTGCTTCGTGTTTCTGTGGACGTCTGACACGTCTGCTGGTCACCACGGTGACATCTGTCTCCAGGACAGGAAGTGACGCAGGAAAAGTTCATGTAACTTCCTGACACATCGTCCTGATGGATGATGAGTCGAGTTCAGGGTCGAGCTGACAGTTCACAAAAATATTAATTGCTATTTTTGTGAGATTATTTCTAAGTTTCCATCTTCTCTGTTTTTAAACAAACTCATTGTAGAACATGAACAGTTACATTAATTACAGCACAACAACAACAACCCACTACCACTACAACTGGGACTGATTTTTACACATTTTAACCACTTTAACCTTCTTTTTTAACATTTTAGAACATTTTTTTGATTCTTTCCACTATTTGCGAGGTTCACTCCTAATTTTCTTGCCAATTTTTGTTGTTTTTGACCATTTTTGACAATTTTTGGCAACAAACTGACAATTTTACAAGTTAAATCCCAACTTTCTTACCATGTTTGTTGACTTTGGCCATTTCACCACTTTTCACTGTTTTTCGTCACTTTTCTTACTATTTTAACTTCTTTCTGAATATTTTTTAAGTTTCCTCCAAATTTTTCTTGCCCATTTTTGATGCTTTCCCCTCATTTCTGCAACTTTTGGATAATTTGTTTTGCAACAAACTGACAATTTTCCAAGTTTAACCCCATCTTTCTTGCCATCTTTTGTTGACTTTGGCCATTTTTATCACTTTTCACTGTTTTTCGTCACTTTTCCTCACAATTTTGCTACTTTTTGAAATTTTCTAATGTTTCCTCTAAAATTTCCTTGCTAATTTGGCTATTTTAGTCACTTGTCACTCCTTTTTGACACTTTTGGACCTTTGTTTTGAGACCAAACCACTGTTTTCCAGGTTCCCCTCCAATTTTCTTGCCAATTTAGGTTGTTTTTGCCCATTTTGGACACTTTTCACTCTTTATTTTTGCCACTTTTGGACCATTTATTGCAACTAACCAACTTTTTTCTGAGTTTTATCCCAGCTATCTTGCCATGTTTGTTGACTTTGGCCATTTTTGACACTTTTCACTGTTTTTCGTCACTTTTTTCACTATTTCTGCTACTTTCTAAAATTTCCTCTGAAATTTTTCTTGCTAATTTTTGTAATTTTTTTTGCCATTTTAGTCACATTTCACTATCTTTTCACACTTTTGGAACATTTTTTTTGATAACATTTCACCGTTTTCCAGGTTCCCTTCCAATTTTCTTGCCAATTTTTGTTGTTTTTGACATTTTTTTCTTACACTTTTCACCCTCATTAGGCCACTTTTGGACCATTTTTTGGAAGCAAACTCACTATTTTCCAAGTTGAATCCCAACTATCTTGCCATGTTTGTTGACTTTGGCCTAGTAAATCACTTTTCACTATTTTCTGAATAATCTTAAGTTTTCTCAACATTTTTCTTGCCAATTTTTGTTGCTTTTTGTCCATTTTTGTCACTTTTCAGCCTTTTTTTGCCACTATTGGCCCATAATTTTGCAACTTTTTGAGCATTTCAAGGTTTTATCCCAATTTAAATGCCAATTTTTGTTGCTTTTTGGCATTTTTTCCACCTCAAACTAAGTTTTATTGCTCCTTTTTCCTTTTTTTTCCTCTTTTCTCCACTTGTATAGTTTCTTTTGTAAAGGTAGTTTTTAACAGTTTGTCTCTTTGGTTGAACAGGTCGTTTTTGCCCATTTTTACCACTTTTCACCATTTATTTTGGGACAAACTGACTATTTTCCAAGGTTTAGCCCAACTTTCTTGCCTTTTTTGTTGACCTTGCCCATTGTTACCATCATTCACTGTTTTTCGTCACTTTTTCCACAAGTTTTTCTACTTTCTGAATTTTTTTTTAAGTTTCCCCCAAAATTTCGTTGCTATTTATTTTCTGCTTTTTAGCCATTTCTTGCACTTTTCACTCATTTTGCCAATATTTTGACCATATTTTGCAACAAACTGACCATTATCTAAGTTTAATACCAATTTTCTTGCCAAATCTTGTTGCTTTCTGGCCATTTTTGTTAGTTTTGGAACATTTTTTGCTACTTCTTGAGTATTTCCAAGTTTTATCCCAATTTAAAGGCCAATTTTGTTGCTTTTTGGGCATTTTTACCACCTGAAACTAAGTTTTATTGCTCCTTTTTGCTGTTTTTGCCTCTTTTTACCACTTGTATAGTTTCTTGTGTAAAGGTAGTTTTTAACAGTTTGTCTCTTTGGTTGAGTAACTCTGGTGTAGAACAGAAAACATCTGCTGCAAAAACTGTAGCTGATATTTTGACACATTTCAGGTTAAAGAAACATTTCACTGTCTGTGATTAGAATATTACAACAGAACATGTTGTGATTTAATCTAATTTGTGATTAATTGTATGTAGATAAAAAGCAGATTCATGTCTCTTTACTTCCTTTGTTGCTCCATTCAGAGCAGAAATAGATCTTTAACTACTCTTTGACTCTGCTCAGGAACATAATAATGGATTTAATCTGCTCTCTATCCCTAACCACAGTCTGAAGAAGCTCAGTTTTTTCTCTTCGGGGGAAATAAAGTTTGTGAACAGAGAATCTTTGAGTAAAGAGATGATGAACGTTTTCAGTTTTTCCTCCTCATGATCTCAGAGGAAGATGGTGAAGAGCCCGAAGGTGAAGTCGCTCCTCATCACTCTGGACGTGTTGGAGACAGTGTGTCTGCTGTTACATGTGACATGAGAGGAGGTCACACACACACACACACACACACACACACACACACACACACACACACACACACACAGGGGAAGAGGAAGCTGGACTGACACTGTGGGTCAGTGTTTGTGTGGTGAAGGCTGAGGATGGCTCAAGGTTACAGCGCTCGCCTGCTGGGGACCAACGTCACACATCCGCTCGTTGCTCAATATCTCACACACACACACACACACACACACACACACACGCACACACACACACACACACACACACACACTCAGAGTTGATCCAGACTGCAGCAGCAGCAGCAGGACTCCTCCTGCAGGGCGTGGTCTATTGTTAGGAAACATATTTGTGTTTATCTGTCTGTCACTTCTGATGCCGTCGTCTCCTCGTCCTCGACTTTTTCTTCACGTCATTTCAAACCACGACAAAAAGGAAGAAGAAGAAAGACAGAAAACCCTTTCTTCATTTCAAATTCATCATCATCTCCGTCCTGAACGGAATCACCTTCAGCTGAATTCGGCTCCTAAATGAAGTTAAAGGATTCTTGTCAGTTTTCATTCATCCTTTCTTTCTCCGTATTGTTCTTTTTTTACGCCCACGCAGACGGAGACTGAAAGAGATCTGCTGCAGGAGAAATGAAGGAGTGTCAGACATGCAAACAAAGCACAAATTTTAGATAACACACACACACACACTCATAATATTCATCTGCTGAGTAGTTTGTGAAATCAATAGAGATTTTTAACGTGTGTTTATCAGAAATGTCAAGCCTCTAAATAGTATCTTCGAATAGCACTAATACAATTCCTGCTACTTGTGACACTATTTGCCCATTTTAATCACATTTTCCTGCTGCTTTTGTACCTTTCATTCTGTTTTCTGGCTATTTTTAAAATTTTCTCCCAATTTCTCGCCACTTTTCACCCATTTTTGCCACCTTAAACTTATTTTTATGCTACTTCTTACGTTTTTTTTCTACTTTACACCACTTATATTGTTTCTCTGTCAAAGGTAATTTTCAACAATTTGTCTCTTTGGTAGCGTAACACTGGTCTAGTACAGAAAACGAACTGCAACAAAAAAAAAAAAATCAGTATCTGATATTTTGACACATTTGAGGTTAAAGAAATACTATTTATTTTAAATCTTTATTTCTTAATGTTGATGATTATAGCTTACAGATAACGAAAACACAAAATTCAGTGTCTCAGAAAATTAGAATGATAGATAGATGGATACTTTATTGATCCCAAGGGAAATTCACACATAATACAAATAATATAAATACATAATATAAATAAAAAAAGGGATATTGTTAAAGAAAAAATCACGCTTTACAAAGTTGAGTTTGCTCTGTTCTGATTATTTTCTCTTTTTCACTTATTTTTGCTGTTTTTTTTAATCATTTTTGCTACCTTAACTTATCTTTATTGCTGTATTTGCCACTTTTCTCTAGTTAGATTGTTGTTCTTGCACATTTTTAATGGAAATTTTAGGCTTCCAAATAGTATCTTCTCATAGCACTAATACCATTTCTGCCACTTGTGACAAATTTTTGCCCATTTTACCCACTAACCGGTTACATATTACTATTTCCTGACTATTTTCCAAATTTTTTTCCCACATTTTTGCCCCTTTTCACCCATCTTTGCCACCTTAAACATAATTTTATTGCTACTTTTTGCTGTATTTGCCACTTTTCACCAAGTTTTCTCCAAATTTTGTTGCTTTTTGTCCATTTCAGTCACTTTTGGAACTTTTTTTGTTACCTGAACACTATTTTTCAGGTTCACTCTCAATTTACAAGCTTATTTTTGTTGCTTTTTGGCCATTTTAGTCACTTTTTACCCTTTTTTGCCACCATGGGCCCAACATTGACCCAGTATTTTGCTACTTTTTTAGTGTTTCCAGGTTTTATCTCAATGTAAATGCCAATGTTTGTTGCTTTTTTGGCAATTTTTACTACCTCAAACTTTTATTGCTACTCTTTGCTGTTTTTGCCTCTTTTTACCACTTTCTTTTGTAAAGGTAGTTTTTAACAGTTTGTCTCTTTGGTTGAGTAGAGTTGAGTTAAACTGGTGTAGAGAATGAAAAACATCGACTGCAAAAAATTATTTCTGTTTTTTGACACAATTCAGGTTAAAGAAATATCACACCGTCTGCGAGTAGAATACAAATTGTGATTTGATCTAATATGAAATTAATTGCCCAGCTCTACTTCAAAATGACATGTAAAGAGAATGTAGGTGTTAAAGTGTACTGCAATTTCTATTTTAAAGGATTAGAGTTTTCGGCTTTGGGTTTGTTATGTTTTTTTCACAGAATCCACATTTTTAAGTTGTTTGACTGATTTTAACATTTTTTTATCACACTGGACACATATTTTCAGATGTGGTTTACTGTTTAAAGCTATTTTAATTTCACAGGATCCACATTTTCAGCTTTGTTTCACTGATTTTAGCAAATTTGTTTCACATTCAGCTTCAGCATTTTGATGCATTTGCTGCAGGGAAATGCAGGGTTGTTTTTTGTTTGTTTTAATTTTCAAATCTTCAAAAGAAATCTTACTTTGACCAAATTCTGGTTTGTGGAATAGCAGAAAAAATGCAAAAATTTTTGTTTGTTGTTTGTTTTTTATATTTTTCATCGTCACCCATCGTTTCTCTAAATAACCGTGAGCGTTTTTCGCCTCCTCACCTCCACGATGCTCTTCAGGTCTCTGACGTACGTTTGTGTTAAAGCAGCGATTTTAAAGCGATCACACGACGACGACGTCCTGGTCTTTCTGCAGCCTGAGGAGCAGACTGAGGCCTGAGATCGCTACAAAGAATTCGATTTCATTTACTTTGCAAGGACAAGGTGCTGCTGAATGTGCAAATTACACAGAAGCTGCCAACCCCCCTTTATCACACACACACACACACACACACACACACACACACACACACACACACACACACACACACACACNGAGCCACGCTGTTGTAACAGGAGCAGAATGTGTCTTGGTTTCATTGTCTTGCTGAAATAATCAGGGACGTCCCTGAAAAAGACAAAGTGTCTTGGATGGCAGCAGATGTTGCTCCAAAACCTGTTTGTACCTTTCAGCATTAATGCTGCCTTCACAGATACTGGGACAGTTACCCATGATGCCATGGGGCACTAACACACCCCCATACCATCACAGATGCTGCTTTTGAACTTTGACCTGAGAACAATCCTGATTGTCCTTTTCCTCTTTGGCCCAGAGGACACCACGTCCATGATTTCCAAAAAGAGTTCTGCAGCGTTTGTGTGTGTTGTTGATGTCTGACTTTGTCTTTGCATGGTAGAGTTTGAACTGTCACTTGTAGATGTAGTGATGAACTGTGTTAACTGACAATGGTTTTCTGAAGTGTTCCTGAGCCCACGTGCTAATATCCTTTACACAATGATGTGGGTTTTTAATGCAGCGCCGCCTGAGGGGTCAAAGGTCACGGCCATCCAATGTTGGTTTTGGGCCTTGCTGCTTACGTGCAGAGATTTCTCCAGATTCTCTGAATCTTTTGATGATATTATGGACTGTAGATGATGAAATCCATCAATTCCTGCATTTGGACAAAGTTGAGAAACATTGTTCTCAAACTGTTGGACTATTTGCTCACGCAGTTGTTGATAAAGTGGCGAACCTTGGCTCCTTTTATACCCACACTGCAAAAACTGAAATGTAAGCAAATTATTGTCTTATTTTTAATAAAATTTTTCTTACTATCCTTGATTTGAGCCACATTTATGAGACAAGGTCAAAAAAATGTCTCATTTCAAGTTTTTTAAAGACAAAAATGAGGCATAAATTGCTTGTAACAAGTAAAAAAAAAATCTGCCAATGGGATAAGATAAAAGATTCTTGTTTTAAGACATCTTTCTAATTTCAAGAAACTTCCCGGGCGAATTCGTCTTATCCCACTGGCAGATTTTTTTGACTTGTTACAAGCAATTTACACCTCATTTTTGTCTTAAAAAACTTGAAATAAGACATTTTTATGACCTGGTCTGGTGAATGTGGCTCAAATCAAGAACAATAAGACAATTTTTACTACAAATAAGACACAATGACTTGCTTAGATTTCTGTTTTTGCAGTGCAATCATGACATTCACCTGTTTAAATCAACCTGTTCACCTGAGGAATGATCCAAACAGCGTTTTTCTCAGTCTTTTCTTGACCTTATGAACCAAAACGACTGTTGATGTGAATTTTCCTGTTGTGTAAAAAGGAAAGTCATCAGATCTTGTTTACCCCACCGGGTGCATTTTAAGGTGGTTTTATCATTTCTCTGATCCGTCTGCGGTTTTCCTTACAGTGAGGAGAGAAAGAGATGCTTGTGTTGAAGACTCATCATGAGTTTTTTGAAGCTTTTTTTGTCTCCTTGATTCCCTCTTTAAAACGTCCTCATACATATGGAGCATTGAGCCGGCGCTGCCTCGTTTACATACTGATTAACATGAAACAGGAAAGATTATAGAGAGAGAATAATGATGGTTTCACGTGTTGTGTCCCTTATTTTTACTTCCTCACTCAGCGTTCACACACTTCGTCTCTGTTCTATTTTTCCTCCTCATGCCTCCTCCACTAGAGATGAAAAGTTCAAGCCGGTCTGTTTCCGCGGGATATTTACGTTTCCGCTCGGTGCTTAGCGGAGTGAAGATGGAGGGATTAGAGTTTGATGTTTATGCTGCGTGACCTCAGACCTCAGCTGACATGACGGGATCATGCGGGGTCAAGCTGAGGAGGGTTTCTCTCCTCATCCTCTCTGAAAAATGAGGTGATGAAGGAAGCATCGGTGGAGAATCTTTAAAGCAAAACATCATGTCTGGGAAGATTTCCAAGTTTTCTCATTTTCAACTCACTTCTCCTGATTACATCACTGAAGAGTTGTGAAACTGTTAAAAACTGAGCTGCAGATTTTAAGAGTTTACATCAGACCTGAAGGTGCCAATGATGTGAAACGACGTCTCGACACGTGTCTAACACCCCTGACCTCACAGCCTTTAATGATTCAGAGGAATGTAGTCTGAGGGGTCAGGTGGGACCATAGGTGGCCTGGTTTCTACCTTTGGGTGTCTGGTACAAGCCGGGCTCCGTCACATGACCACAGATCAAGAATCAAAGTCACAAGGTGTTTTTAGGTTTCTCTAATGCAGCCGTTCCCAACCTGTGGGCCGTGAAAGTATTGCAAGCGGCCCGCCAAATTCCCCCAAAAAAGTCTGGTCCAAGTGAAGTGTAAATACAAGATACAAATAAACAGAATAATGTAAAGAATGTTAAAACTCAGCCATGTTTAAAGGAAATTAACAATGTTCAGATATTCATATGTAAAAAAATAGTCCTTTAAGAAGGTGTGTTACAGCCAAATAGGTAACATGACCTGAAACTTAACAATGAATTGTAACAAGTTGTTACATTTTGGGGAAAAAGTTCTGATGTTTTGGGCTCAGCATCTGTTATATTATTGAAAAGTTATAACATTTTAGGTTTATTACATTTTTTTTATCACATTTTGGGTTGCTGTTGCATTTCAGGTCATTGTTACGAATAACAAGGCATTTTATATAAACAAAGTACTTGTTTTATTATCATTTTATTGACTTAATTCTTGTTATTGTTTTTATGTGACTGACTGTATTGGCTGACTATGAAACATGTGCTGATGTCTTGGCCAGGACTCCCTTGAAAAAGATTTTTTTTTTTTATCTCAATGTGAAAACTCCTGGTAAAATAAAGGTTCAATTAAAAAAAATTAAAAATATCCTCCGTACTGATTGGGTCAAAGGTGGGCCCCAACATTTTTGAGACTTAAAAGTGGGCCCTGAGTTAGAAAAGGTTGGGAATCACTGCTCTAATGGCTTCATGAAAAGACTCCAGGCTTCTCTTCATCTTTTTAGAGATGAAACTTTTCAGATTTAGATTTTTTTTTTGCAGATTTATACATTTTTTTAAGTCAAAGATGGAAAATATTCATAATTCTGTTGCCTAAAGCTGGTGAAAAATGGGCTTCGAGTGGTATTATTCCCTGAAGAAAGGTACATACAGCACATGTTTTGTCTCCAAGAAGGCACTTGAACAAGTTTTGGCTCAGAAGTGGGGACTTTGACACACGTATAGGATCCCAACAGGGCACTCAAGCATATGTTTTGGCTCCGTAGAGGGCGCTTTAACAAGCATTAAAAACGAGCCTGATAAGTTTGTTGTGCTCGATAATTTTTGAAACACCAAAGACACTGGATAATGAGTTAACTTTGCTGTATCACTGTGAGTTTTTTTTTCTTATCATTAACACGGTGTAATTTATATTTTGCTCTTGGTTGTGTGTGGTTTTTATTTGAGCGCATTTTTTGTTTACAAAGGTCCAAACTGGATTGACAGTTTTACCTGTTAAATATCTTAATGTCTGAGCCTAATGTTTAATATGTATTGAAGAATACTTACTTAATTGTTTCAGTTTTGTGCGTTTTTTATTCAAGTGCAGTCAATTTTATTTATTGTTTTTGGTTGTTTTGATTATTTATTTGGGATATTTACAATGTCTTTTTTCACAATATACTTCCAATTTTAAATATTCTTAAGAAATAAAAGCTTTTTTATTTTTTAATTAATTAATTAATTAATTTTTCATTCATTATTATTCATTTTTCCTTCTCTTAATGTGTGAATGTAGATATGTATGAAAATGGTAGTCTAGTTGTATGAAGATATGTATGGATGTATATGTACTACGTTTGTTTAAATCCTTCTCAGTTTGTTCTCCATTCAATTTCATACTTAATACTCTATACATACTATGTGTACTATGATATTTGAATCCCCCCCCCCTTTTTTACTTATTTATTATTTTCCTCTCTTTAAATTATCTATTTATCCCC
>RPOG01000458.1:45078-330545 GCA_008086565.1 Thalassoma bifasciatum | reverse complement strand
ACAAAAAAAAAAAAAAAAAGAAATAAAAGCTTATTTATCTTTTAAAGGGTGAACTTGCACTATTATACCATTATTATTACATTAGTTGAAAATAGTATCAAAGCAGAAATATTATCGTTTATCGCAATAAATTCTGGGACAATTTATCGTCCAGCAAAATTTGTTATTGTGACAGGTGTAAACATCATCACTGTGCAGAGAAAAGAGTGACCTGAACCTGAGTCTGAGCTTGAATGTTAAATGTAGTAATGACGTCTTTCTCCTTCTTCTGTCTCCTCAGCACACCTCCCTGTCAGGCAGCCGCTCGGAGAAGGGCACCAGCTGGTCCAATCGATCCCTCGGTGCCAGATGTCGTAACTCCATCGCCTTGTGCTCGGACGAGCAGCCGCACATCGGAAACTACCGGCTGCTGAAAACCATCGGCAAGGGCAACTTCGCCAAGGTCAAGCTGGCTCGCCACATCCTGACCGGCAGAGAGGTGAGTCCGCACACGCAGAATGGAAAACTGGACTCCTGTTGGGTTTTTGGAGCCAGAACAGACCGATTACCACATGTCTCAGCCAATGTGCGGTTTTTAAAGGGCTGTTCTGCGAAGTTTGGAGCATCTTTTGTGAGCTCACGGCGCTCAGAACACAGACGCTTGTATTTCTGTGTGTGTGGGTGTTATGGCGTCTGTTTACTCAGACTCTCTGTTCATAAAACCCTGACCTACATTCTCACCCAGCTGATCGCTCGTCCTCTCAGTGGAAACTTTGTTCTTGCTGCTGCCGCTCGGTCATGTGACCAAGTTTCACTCACATAAAACTGAAGATGTTCATATGTGTCAGCGTTAGTTTGACCGGGTCACTACATGTTGTTAAACGTCTTTAAAACCCTCATCAGTGGAAGTTTCTGCTGCTGTAAACATGTTTATTTTAAAGATTTGATTCTCTAACTCTGAATCATAGATGCTGCTTAAGCTGAAGCTTTATATGTTTATTAGTCTGAAACTCACATGAAACTGAAATCTACCAAGTGTTTACATCTTATTTTTAGTAAAAAATTGTCTCTTTATGATCCACATTCATCTCACAGGTCTAGATATGAAATCAACTCCTGAATTGATGCAAAGAAAAATATTCTCTAGGTTTCTTGAAAAAAGTTGTTTTTTTTCCAAAGTGTTGCTGTAGTTTTGTACAGAGCCCCTAAAGGGACAAGAAAAGGTAAAAAAAAAGAATAATAACTTCACGTGCGCACTTAAAACTTTCGCGTGCGCACTTGAAACTTTTACGTTTATTTCATGCAGAAAACACTCATTTTTTGAAAAAGAAAATTACTTTTAATGTTATTCTTACTGCAACTTCTTGAAAATAAAGCAATGATTTTCCTGAAAATATGTGAGTGGATGATTTTTAAAAGGACCAAAATAAAACTTCAACCGACTGTAATGATATGACAATCCTTAAAGTGGTCGAATATATTAAAAAAAATATTTTCAACAGGTTTTTAAAGAAACTATTTATCATGTTGATGAGATAGAAGTCTTTAAACTCGTGTATTAAATATGATGCGTTTGGCTTTATAGGGTTAAGCATGTGTTTTGGTTTCCTAGAGAGCACTTTAGTCAGTGCCCCCCCCCCCAAACTCCATCACACCTGTTTTCTGAAGCTTTTTGTTTGAATAATAAATGCTGAGTCTGATAAATGTCAGATTTTTACTCTTTCACCAACTGTAACTTTACTCATTCATTCTTATTTTAAGTGATTTTTCTGTCTTTACTCTCAGAATAAAGCACATTGAGCTCACAGATGAAGCTTAATATATGAAACTGCACTTTCAGAAAACTTTAACTCTCTTCTCTGTGTGTAATTGTTGCATTTTCTGTTTTTTTTCTTCATCATTTCTTCTTTCTGTTCCCTCAGGTTGCCATAAAGATCATCGATAAGACCCAGCTGAACCCGACCAGCCTACAGAAGGTGAGCGACTTCTCTCTGAGTGAATGAATGAATGAACTTCAGAATAGAGGAAAAACATGTTGGAGCGTGAAAACATCATGAAGACCAATACACTTTCTCCCGTGTTCATTTCTCGTCTGACTTTGACCTCTGTGACTCAGTGATGGTGGTAAACACGACCCTGACCTCCCGTCTGAGCGCTCCGTGTTGCATCACTGCGTACAGTCGCTCGCTCACGTGTTGTTTTGCTTCTCTGATGACCCTCAAACAGGAGCTGTCTGAACTTTGACCTCTGGTTATGTGAATGTAAAAGTGTCTGACACGAACTTTGCGTCATGCTTTGTGCAGGAGGAAGCGTTGAAAGTTCACGTTTGCAGACTTGTGTGTCTCTGAGTGATATAACCAGTCATTCCTCCACTGATCCTCACTAAAACTAGGTTAACTAGTCCTCCTTCTCCTCGGGGTCATGTTTAAACTACCTGTGCTGCGTTCAGGGCCCTAATGGGATTAAGAACTGTCTGAACTTGACCTGCTGCAGCTATTTGTGCCTCTGACTATGTGTGTTCATGAGCAACAAAGCCTCAGGCCTGCAGGAACTAAAAACACTCACTTTTGTTGCTTTCATGCATATTTAAGGTAGGGTCTGCAGGATTTCCCTAAACAATAAGATGTCAACTTTTAGAGGAATAGTCCTGCTAAATCGTCATCAATGGGCCTTTTTACATGTGTGTCAGTGTCTGCTTCCTCCTCTGCCTATATGTTGATGTTTTGGTTGTCTGGCCAATCACAGCGCACCCAATGCACATGTGACCAACTGCAATTTTTCTGTCAGATATTGCGATTCTAATCCCATTCACAATTTCTTCGAATCAAGCTTTAGTGAAACTAACGCAAGGATTAAAACTGAAAGTAAGAATTGTTTCTAAATTTTTTGTTAACAAAAACATGTATGTGCATTCTTTAAAGTCCTCAGCCAATAGCAGTTATAGCAACTGAAGAAAAATAAAATGTTAAGTTAAAAAAGACAGATAGAATACAAAACAGTTACAGAAAACGTTAAAAAAGTACTTATAAAAAAAATTCAACAATCCCAAGGAAAAAGGATCTTGCCCAAAACTGAAATCAAAGCAAGTCATTATGTTTTATTTTTAGTAAAATTTTTCTTACTATTCTTGATTTGAGCCACATTTACTAGACAAGGTCATAAAAATGTCTCATTTCAAGTTTTTTAAAGACAAAAATGAGGCATCAATTGCTTGTAACAAGTAAAAATTAAAATCTGCCAATGGGATAAGATAAAAGATTCTTGTTTTAAGACATCTTTCTAATTTCAAGAAACTTCCAGAGTGAATTCGTCTTATTCCATTGGCAGATTTTTTTGACTTGTTACAGGCAATTTATACCTCATTTTTGTCTTTAAAAAACTTGAAATAAGACATTTTTATGACCTGGTCTGGTGAATGTGGCTCAAATCAAGAACAATAAGACAATTTTTACAACAAATAAGACAGAATGACTTGCTTAGATTTCCGTTTTTGCAGTGTGCTATTAGCTACGAACTGAATAATGAGCATGCGTGGCCCCAGTTGGACATAATGTAAACATACTTAGCAGAATATTAGAATTCCAGGACTGAACTATGGTACAAGGAAGCCAGTGAGTAAGTCCATGGGTCCAAATGTGGATTCTACATAGTGATAAATGTATAATTTGACACCAAGATCATTCAAATAGGATAAGTTTATGGGATTTTATGGTGAAATGCAATATTATCGTATATTCAATGGGATTATTTGGCCAGATGGTTTTCTCAAAAGAGCAACATCTAAGGAGTATGTGTGCCAATTTTGGTGCTTTTATCCGCAAGTGAACGACTCTCCTGTAATATGCAATTATCCGCCCAGCTATAACACATTGTCGTAGTTTCATGATTATCGTTGTTGTGTTGCAGCATCTTCAGTTTCACCAGCATAAACATGAAACTCTTGAGACAGAGTGTGTGTTTAGAAAAACGTCAGCAGAGATAAATATTTGGTAAAACTGCTCAGACTCAGCAGATTCAGACTGAGGTTGTGAAGTTTCTGTTTGTGGTCTGTGAAAATGAAGTTTTCTCGAAACTGAAACTTTGGGTCTTAAATTTACATCCTCACATCTTCTGTTCTTATTGCACCTGTGTTTGCACCATGAAAGTTTCCTGACGTTCACACACTCCGTCACATCCCTGCTGATGGTTTAAAGCTGAAGTTTGTGTTTGTGTTCTCACGGCTGGTACAGCTCCCTCTTTGTTTCCCCGCTCTGAACAAACTCTTATCTGTGTCTTTATCAGAGCCTCCTCTTCATCAAACACACAGATCGATACTGCATCACACACACTTCCTGCCGTCCTATTGACGAATGCTCAGCTCGTTAGCTAACCAGGCTCGGACTCGATTGATGACACAGAGCTGGGTTATTGATGGTGTCTGGCTCTGTGTGGTCCGGCGTTCGTCTACCTGGCCTAGATACTGAGGCCGAGCGCAGATTAATCTCAGAAACAGAGAGAAAACACAGGAATAAACACTCGAGTGTCATAAAACCTCAAACATCTCTTTCAGTGGCCCTCTCAGTCCTCCTCTGACCCTTTAGTCCTTTTTAAAGCAGCGATGGTTGTTTCTCTGTCGTTAACACGTCCCACTGTATCAACACATCTGTCGTGGTGACGTCTTTTAATCTGCTCATCTTCCTGTTAATCCCAGTCAGGATGAGGGGGAGGAAAAGTTGACGAGTTCATGTGACTTTTGTCCTTAAAATGTAGATCCTGGTTGTTACGTGATAAAACCACCAGATGATTTTGAAAGTTTCAACTCTAGATATTTACCTGATCATAATCCAGGATTTAAAATGAGATTATCAGCACTAAAATGTTTTTTTTTCCTAAATGCTTTACTTCCCAATTGGGTCGAACTGGATTTGATTGATTTACAGCAAATTGAAGTTTCTATGGCAACACCAAAAAGGAGAAACAGGAGCTGGATTGTCTGACAGAAAAGGGACAGAAGAGCTGGAGAAAGATAAACAGGAGAGTGATAGAGCACAGGCTAAAGGCTAAAACACAATTTAAAGGCTAAGCTGAAGACTTTAAGAATTATGGGTAGAAGTCAAAATAATTTGCTCAGGGCTAAAGCGTGCCAGCTGAAAGCTAAATCATGAGCTAAACGATAAAAATAAGCAAGGGGCTAAAACACAGGCTAAAGGCTAAATCATGAGCTTAAGGATAAAACATGAGCTGCAGGCGAAAACATGAGTTAAAGTCGAAAACAAATGCTATGGGCTGAAACATGGGTTAAAGGCTGAAACACAGGCTAATAAACAAGCTAATACACAAGCTCAAACACAAGCTAAAGTCCAAAACACAAGCTATGGGCTAAAACACAGGCTATAGGCTAAAACACCAGCTCATCACTAAAACATGGGTTAAAGGCTAAAACATGAGCTAAAGGCTAAAACACAAGCTAGAGTCCAAAACAGGAGCTAAAGGCTAAAACACAAGCTAGAGTCCAAAACAGGAGCCAAAGGCTAAAACACCAGCTCATCGCTAAAACAGGGGCTATAGCCTAAAACGGGAGCTAAAGGCTAAAACATGAGCTAAAGTCCCACGGACGAGCTATGGGCTAAAACTCGAGCTAGAGTCCAAACCAGGAGCTAAAGGCTGAAACAAATGCTAAAGGCTAAAGGAAGAGCGAAAGACCAAAACAGGAGCTAAAAGGCTAAAACACTTGCTAGAGTTCAAAACAGGAGCTAAAGGCTAAAACACAAGCTAGAGTTCAAAACAGGAGCTAAAGGCTAAAACTCGAGCTAGAGTCCAAAACAAGAGCTAAAGGCTAAAACAACAGATAAAGCCCAAAACATTAGTTAAAGTTGAAAACACATGCTATGGGCTTAAACACGAGCTAAATGCCAAATTATGAGCTAAAGGCTGAAACATGAGCTTAAGTCCGTAACAGGAGCTAATGTCCCAAACAAGAGGGGCCAGAGGTTAAAACATGACGTAAAGGCCAAAACAAGAGCCAAAGGCTAAAACACGAGCTAAAGGTTTAAACATGAGCTAAAGGTTAAAACACGAGCTAAAGGTTAAAACATGAGCTAAAGGCTAAAACACAAGCTAAAGGCTAAAACGTGAGCTAAAAGTCAGAATTGTGGGTTAAAGGCTGAAACATAAAGATAAAGATAAATTTACCTGAAACAATGAGTTTGTGGAATTTGAATTAGCTCAAACAATCTCAAAGAAGTTCAACTTTTTTTTAACTAATGTCTGAGAGAATCCAGAATTTAGTCCAAAAGCCTTAAAACTTCTTCAAGTTTGATCAAAGTAACAAGTTACTGTTTTTTTTTTTTGTAGTTTGAACATTGATGACAATCAGGTGAAGAAAGGACAGAAAGTCTTTAAAGGGAGTTGTGTTTTTTTTTGTATCTATCAAACAGTTTAAGCTTCATGAGAAATGAACGACAGATATTTAACTTTTGTTATAACTTCAGGTGACGTCACAGTAAACATCCTGTCAGCGTTATCTCCACCTGATAAACTATTCTCTCTTATCTGACTGAGCTGAAAGCGTCTGCTGCAGAGTTATTTTTACATCTGTGTGTCTGCTTCGTTGTTCGACTGTGGGAAAAAAAAAAAAACACACCTCGAGGTCGATGGTGATCGTTCCCTCTGATCCTTTTTTTACTCTCAGGTCCAGCTGCAGATCTTTGAGCAAAAACCACAGTTTAATTAGGCTGTGTGTGTGTGTGTGTGTGTGTGTGTGTGTGTGTGTGTGTGTGTGTGTGTGAGGGCATCCTGCAGCATTGTGGTGGTGAACTGCTGCATAGTGAAGAGCTTTAGCCGCTCGTTGGCGTCCTGTCCTGTCAGCAGTCCTGTGGTTAGTTCAGGTCTTTGTCTGTCTCTCTTTGTGTCATAACCTCATTTAATCCATAATAATCTATAATCTGAATCAGATTTATCACCTTTTTTGAGTAAATGACTTTATTTGGCAGCACATGACTGAAGAAAAGAAGCATCTAAACATCATTGTTGTTGTTTTTCTGCCTCAGATTTTCCTCAACCTCCTTAGATATTCCTCATTTATTTCCATCCTTTTTGCTCCGTGTCCCACTTTCCTCCCCACTCTCTCCGGGAGTCGTGTTGTGGTTGTAGTCGTACGATAATCTCTCTGTTCTCTCTCCTCAACACGACGTCTCCCGACTTAAACGGTGAAGGTTCAGTGTTTTGAAAACTTTCAGGTTTCCAGGGAAAAAACGGTCACGTGCCACTGAGTATGAATAGTGTTGCAGTTTTTTTTGCAAGGAAGAAGAAATGGGATTAAAAAAAAGTCTGCACATTTTTATCAGACACTCATGTAGAAGTAGCTGCATCACAACAAGGGCTGAAAGATTTTTAAAAACTATCTTATTGCGATTATTATTTCCTATATAGCAATTGCGGTTTTTTTTGTGCAATTATTTCTAGGTTTCCATCTTCTCTGTTTTTAAACAAACGCATAGTAGAACATGAACAGTTACATTAATTACAGCACAACAACAACAACCCACTACCACTACAACTGGGACTGATTTTTACACATTTTAACCACTTTTAATTTCTTTTTTCACACTTTTGGAACATTTTTTTTATACTTTCTCACTATTTTTCAGGTTCATTCCCAATTTTCTTGCCTTTTTTGTTGTTTTTTTCACAATTTCAGTCACCTTATCATCACTTTTTTCACCATTTTTGCAACTTTCTGAAATTCTTAAAGTTTCCTACAGATTTTTGTTGCTATTTGGCCATTTTAGTCACTTTTCACTCTTATACGCCACTTTTGGACCATTTTTTGCAACTGATTTAGTATTTTCAGGTTTTGTCCTAATTCAAATGCATATTTTTTGATGTTTTTGCCCATTTTTGCCACTTTGGAACCATTTTTGCAACAAACTGATTATTGTGGAAGTTTAATACCATTTTCTTGCCATTTTTGTTGCCTTTGGCCAATTTTTCATCACTATTTTTCACAATTTTTGCTACTGTCTGAATTATTTTGGAGTTTCCTCTAAATTTTTGCTGCGTTTTGGCCATTTCAGTCACTTTTCACTCTCTTTTGCTACTTTTGGACCATTTTTGATACATTCTCACTAGTTTCCAGGTTTATTCCCAATTTTTGATGTTTTTGCCCATTTTTGCCACTTTTGGACCATTTCTTTTGCAGCAAACTGATTATTTTCCAAGTTCCCAATCCCAACTTTGTTGCCATATTTGTTGCCTTTGGCCATTTTTGACACTTTTCACTGTTTTTTGTCACTTTTTCACCATTTTGGCTTCTTTCTAAAATTCTTAAAAGTTCCTCCAAATTTTTCTTGCTGATTTTTTTTTTTGCCATTTGGCCATTTTACTCACTTTCCACTCTTAAATGCCACTCATGGACCATTTTTTGCTGCTTTTTAAGTAGTTTTTTCCAGATTTTATCCCAATTTAAATACCAATTTTTAATGTTTTTGCCCATTTTTGACACTTTTGGACCATTCTTTGCAACGAACAAGTTAATTCCCAACTTTCTTGCCATATTTGTTGCCTATGGCCATTTTTGACACTTTTCACATTTTTTTGTCACTTTCTTTTTTTTTTTTTTTACCGTTTTTGCTTCTTTCTAAAATTCTTAAAGTTTCCTCCAAAATTTTCTTGCTAATTTTTATTGCTTTATGGCCATTTTAGTCACTTTCCACTCTTAATTGCCACTTTTGGACCATTATTTGCAACAAACTGACTATTTTCCAAGTGTAATTCCAATCTTTCTTGCCATTTTTGTTGACTTGGGCCATTTTTACCGCTTTTCACTGTTTTTTGTCAGTTTTGCTACTTTCTGAATTTTTTTTCAGTTTTCTCCAAAATTTTTGTCATTTTTGTTACTTTTCACCCTTTTTTTTGCCAATCTTGGGCCCATTTTACCACCTTTTGAGTGTTTTCAGGTTTAACCCCAATTTCATTGCCAATTTTTTGTTGTTTTTCCTGCAGTTTTTTCCTCCTCAAACTAAGTTTTATTGCTACTCTTTGCTGTTTTTGCCTCTTTTCTCTACTTGTATAGTTTCTTTTGTAAAGGTAGTTTTTAACAGTTTGTCTCTTTGGTTGAGTAACTCTGGTGTAGAACAGAAAACATCTACTGCAAAAAAACTGACACATTTCAGGTCATAGAAATATTGCACTACATCCCAAATGTTTGAACGCTGGCCAAGTATATATCCTTATTTTTAGTATTTAAAAAATTCCCTTTTCAAAAGTCTTATCCATCAATGACTCATAAATGAATGCTCGTTTAGATGTGTTAGTAATGTAATTAGACGTAAACAGGAAACAGAAACTCACATACCACTTAGATTTGAAATAATTAGCAGCTCTGTTTTGATTTTCTGAAAGTTTTTCTGCAGATTCCTTGATGTCAGATTTTCGCTCTCGTCTCTAAAAGCTGCACAACAGTTACAGAAACTCAGGAAAGTGATTTGATGGTTTTGAACTTGACTTCTGCTGTCAGAGCTTAGGAGCTTCCTAAATGAACCAGCAGCTGTTTCTCTCTCTCTCTCTCTGATAATCTGTCGTTCTATGTGCAGGGCCCCATCAAAGCCTCTAACTTTGGGAACGGGAGATTTCTGTGGGCTGCCGTCCAATAATGTGCACAAAAGAGGAGTCTGTGTGTGTGTGTGTGTGTGTGTGTGTGTGTGTGTGCAGGACAGTGCCGTGGCCACCATGCGATGCTGTGAAGTGTGTGTTCGGTCCCTCGCTCAGGCCTCTCAGCCACAGGGGCTAAATTCCAGACAGACAAACAAAAGGAGCTGAGCTGATCTGAGCGGGGCTGGGTCGGGGTCTGGGGGGGGTTTGAGGCCTCGGAGCAGGAGCAGGGACCCTGAGAAAGACGGACAGAGTGTGTTTGTGTGTTTGTGTGTGTGATAAACTGTGTGAGCACGTGTGAGTCCTGTATCTGTTGCAGCAGCAGCAGCATATTGTGGGCGTCTGTGCATAATAACATTGTTGCTGCTGCTGCTTTGTTCTTATTGTGTCCGTGTGCAAAGAGACTCATTATTAGACAATGAAGGGACAGGAGGGCAGACGGAGCCAGAAAACAAGCTTTTCCCACAAGTTTATCCTCAAAGCAGCAAGAAAAGACCAGAAGAAGAAGAAGAGTGACAGGACGCTGGCTCTACGCCAGAGCGATTTTAGAAAAAGATCTTACTGTGATTTTTCTGGTAGATATTGTTGTTTTAATTTGATTCACGATTTTCTTCAAATCAAGCTTCAGTGAAGTTTTCACTATGATCAGTAACATTTACAAACTTAACAGAAAACAAGGTGTAGTGGGCGTGTCCTTTCAATAAATGCTGGAATTTGAAATGCTGAGCCCCATCTCAACATTCAGCACTTTGTTGCAGTAAACTCTTATTGTTGAAATGCTGAGCCTCATTTGTACATTCAGCACTTTGTTGCAGTAAACTCTTATTGTTGAAATGCTGAGCCTCATTTGTACATTCAGCACTTTGTTGCAGTAGACGCTTACTCTTATAATGCTGAGCCCCATTTCAACAAAAAGCACTTTCTCCAAGCATATGCTCAATGTTGAAATGCTGAGCCCCATTTCAAAATCAAGCACTCTCTTTCAGTAAATGCATAATGTTGAAATGCTGAGTCCCATTTCAAAATTAAGCACTCTCTTTCAGTAAATGCATAATGTTGAAATGCTGAGCCCCATTTCAAAATTAAGCACTCTCTTTCAGTAAATGCATTATGTTGAAATGCTGAGCCCCATTTCAACAAAAAGCACTTTCTCCAAGCATATGCTCAATGTTGAAATGCTGAGCCCCATTTCAAAACTAAGCACTCTCTTTCAGTAAATGCATTATGTTAAAATGCTGAGCCCCAGTTCAACATTAAGTACCTGCTTCCAACAAATGCTGAATGTGGGAATGATGAGCTGCATTTTAACATGAAGCATTTGCTGGAAGAAAGTGCTCCATGCTGAGCCCTATTTCAACATAAAGCACTTTCTTCAAGCATGTACTCAATGTTGAAATGCTGAGCCCCATTTCAACATTAAGAACTTTCTTGCTGTAAACTCTTATTGTTGAAATGCTGAGCCCCATTTGTACATTCAGCACTTTCTTGCAATGGTGAGCTCCATTTGTACATTCAGCACTTTGTTGCAGTAGACGCTTATTGTTGTAATGCTGAGCCCCATTTCAACATTAAGCACTTTCTTGCTATGGTGAGCTCCATTTGTACATTCAGCACTTTGTTGCAGTAGACGCTTATTGTTCTAATGCTGAGCCCCATTTCAACATTAAGCACTTTCTTCAAGCAGATGCTTAATATTGGAGTGCTGAACTCCATCATAACATTAAGCATTTGCTGGAAAAAAGTGCTTCATGCCAAGCCCCCTCCATTGAGCACTTTCTTCCACTAAATGCTTAATGTTAAAACGCTGGCCCTATTCACATAAGCACTTTCTTCAAGTAAATGGTAAATGTTGGAATGCTGAACCCCATTTTAACATTAAGTGCTTGCTGGAAGTAAATGCTTCATGCCGAGCCTCATTCAACCATTGAGCACTTACTTCAAGCAAATGTCTAATATTGAAATGCTGAGCCCCATTTAAACATGAAGCACTTTCTTGCTGTAAACTCTTATTGACAAAATGCTGAGCCCCATTCCACTATTGAGCACTTTCTTGCAGCAAATGCTTAATGTTGGAATGCTGAACCCCATTTCAACATTGAGCACTTTCTTGCAGCAAATGCTTATTGTTAAAATGGGGTTCAGCATTCCAACATTGAGCTTTTCCTGCAAGGTAATGCAAGAATTTTAAAATGCTGTTGCTCAGCATTTCAACATAAGTTACATGAAATAATTGAAACATCAAAGGCTTTTACTCTAATGCAAGGATAAAAACTGAAATTAATAATTGTTCCCAAACGCGTAAAGTTCTTTCTGGTAGCAGTTACAGCAAGTAGTTAAAAATATCCTTAATTCTGTTAAGTTAAAAAAAACAAAAAACAAAAACGAATCGATTCTAAATGAAAAAAAACCCCAAAGTATAATGAGAAAAAAAACAACAATCCCAACTTTCTTACACTTGAGGTGTGTGTGTGTGTGTGAAACAGCTAAAGTAACAGATCCTGGGTCAGTCAGGAGGAAAATAATCACAATAAACTATATTTACTCCTCTGTGTTTGATGATGCTGAGTCAGGCGTCTGTGATCTGGGTCAAACGGGCTTCCGTACGAGGCCTGAATTAAACTCTTCATTAATGATTCAGCTCCTTTTGTGGTTCACATTTCTGCTGTGCATTAAAGGAGCGAGGGATGAAGAGGAGGAGGTGTTCATATATTAGTGCTTTCATTCCTCTAATGTAAAAGGCCAGCTCTCTCTCTCTCTCTCTCTCTCTCTCTCTCTCTCTCTGTCTCTCGCCCAGCAACGACGGGCACAAAGAAAGAAACGGGGTCAAAAGTCTATTCAGACGTCCTGCGGTGACCAGAAGGAGGCCGATCCTTGAGTAATGTGTCTCATTAGAGAGTCTCCAAACATCCACAGGACACTCGCTCTCCGCTTCACTGCTCTTTGCTTTTACACACTCGCTCGCCCTCATCTTCCTCATCTTCCTCACGCCGCTGCGTCGGCCTCAGGACCATCAGGTTTTTGTCTGAGCTTTAATGTGCAGACGCTGCCCTGAGTCATTTTTCTCACAGAGGGGATGAAAAGAAACTTTGGTTTGGAGTCAGAGGAGTTGGACCATTTTTTACTCACACACATTTCCTGTGTGTGCGTTTACCCACGCTGAGAAAAACAGACTTTGTTGGAATAATGTATCATCCTCATAGAGAGCAGTTTTTGGGTGAAAAACAAAAGTTTTGTTGCGTTTTATCCTCCTGTCTACACGGAAACCAACCAACCAAGAACGCAAACTTTTTAAAACCCCATTTTCGCTGTCTCTGTGTAAACACGAAGTCAGGGTTTTCCCTGGAAATGCTGACGTCACGTTCAGCTCTATGCGTGCGCAATAATGGCGCTTTTCCACTCTACAATTCCAGCTCTACTCTACTCGTCTCTACTGGGTTTGGTTATCTTTTCCTCTAGCCCGACTACAGACTCACGGTGGGCGTGGATCTTATAACACAGCTGCGCTAAAGTGCTGCACAGAAGTGCGTGCATGTTCATCTATAACGCCACACAAACATCATTTTGTACTAACATATGTGCCACCGTGGTCTTTAAAGGAAAACAAAAGCTTTAAAAAGATTTCATTAAAGTAATACAGCGGCTCAATGTCGGTCGTCATGACAACGGAGGTAAACAACAGCCTGGTGCTGCTGCACGCGGAGGAAAACGAAGGAGCTGCTTCCTGACATCAACTCTTCCCTGGATCCAGTGAGATCACTTTAATTTTTGATTTTTGGGCCTGGTATAGCAGAGATTTGTTGTTGATCAATCATTCTTCTTTGAACTGGTTTTCCTTTTTGGTTCCCTGTGGATTAATGGACTGATTGGTGCTTAAAGACTCTCGTGGCAGACAGATCGCTCCTGCACCGACCAACTTTGATTTAATTTAAAAGACTCTTTAAAGCGAACTATCTTTGCTCTTAACTTCTTTTTGGTTTAAAAAGGACTTTTAACTTCTTTAGGAATCATGAAGGAGCATTTTAGGGCTGTATTTTGTCTTCATTCAGTCTGGTTCTGTGCCGTCAGGTTTAAATGTCATTAAAAACCCGTCGCTGACTTATTCCTTTGCCTCTTGTAAGTGATTTGTTCAGAGTCAGAAGCTGCAGAGACGACATTCTCTGACCAGTGAGTGACCGGCAGTCCGTCCACGTCACCTTTTAGTATCAGCTTTACTCTCTTAGAACCAGGGTAGAGTAGGTGCTAAAAACTGGCGTCTGACGCGTAGTACCGCGCTAATGGAAACGCAACACAAACCGAGTAGAGTAAGGGCCATAAGCCTCCGCTGGGCCATATACGAACCGAAAAACAACTGCTACTGAATCTACTGACTGACTTCTACCAAAACGTGTATTTATCACACTGTTTCTGCAGTTAGAGAAGAAGTTTTTAATATAAACTCCAGATGATCAGCTCACCTCTTCTTCAGCTGCTGTACTGTTGTCGTGTATAAACAGCTCCTACAGTTATATCGCCATCTACAGGTCTGACATGCGTACTACAGCGTTTTCAGTCCCTCAGTGTTTCTGTTTAAACGCAGAAATTTTTTCATTGTGTTTTCCAGCGTTTCAGGGTTAAACGCTGTGAAACGTCATGTAAACAGGGCCTGAGAAAGTCCTCACTGTCCCTTTAAAGTGACTCTGAGGTGTGTTTGTGTTTAGTTTGTGGCTCCTGAGCTTTTCTCTGAGCTGAGAGTTTGAAGAAAATAGAGGAAACAGGTTTGAGTTTTTTAATCCTCTCAGATCAGAAAAACTCTCCAGACTGTGTTTACGCTGACGTGATGATCACAAATCGTCTGTAACGCAGCCTGAGCTGGACTCAAACACAGTTTCATCAGAGTGGAGGCGTCAAATGTGGTGTAAAGTGTTTCAGTCAGAGCTCACACACACACACACACACACACACACAAAAACACACAGAGGGTTATTCACATGAGCGACTGTGACGTGGGAGTGTAGAGAAAGACCCGTGTGTTGCCTCATTCTGTCGTTCTTTGTCTTTCACCGTCGTCTCCTTTTTTTTTTCCATTAATTTCTGGAGACCTGTGATTGGCTGCAGCTGATAAGAGGAAGTGTGTGTGTGGAGTTTCAGTGTGTGTGTGTGTGTGTGATGCTACAGGGATGTTTTTTTTCTCTGCTCGACGAAGCAGCATCACTTCCCTGTTTCAACATTTCACCATCATTGTTTTCCTCTCTCTTTCTCTCTTCTTGCGTTTGTGCAAATCTTCGTCTTCGAGGCTAAAAACACAAATAAACACAGGCTGGATTACGAGGTCAAAGGTCGGCGGCGTGGCAGGCCAGACACATGAATCAAACACACACTCTTTCTCTGCTTCCAGACAGAGACGGAGGAAAGAAAACTTGACTTTGGGTCATTGAAGTTTCTTTGTGTGAATCTTTTCAGAGAGAAACAACAAGTCTGACTCTGCAGTAGATTAATAATTCCTGACTGAGGGCGTTTATTCTCTGAATTTGGGCTGAACCATCTGCAATTATTTTTCCTTTTATTGCAATTATTTGTGCCATTATTTCTAAGTCCCCCACCTTGAATGTTTTTAAGCAAACACATTGTTGGAAGTGAACATTTACAATAATTTTTTACAATTTCTTTTTTTCTTCAGAAATTGCTTTTCTACTTCTTTATGCAACACATGACTGCCTTTTTCCCCATTTTAGTCCCATTTTCACTCTTTTTTGCTTTTCTCTGACAACTTTCTTGCCATTTTAAGGCCAGTTTTACAGATTTTGGTGGTTTTTTTTCTCTCTTTTTCACCATTTTCACTCCCTTCTGATTAATTTCCAAGTTTTTTTTTCCAAAATTTTCTCGCCAATTTTTGTTGCTTTGTGTTCATTTAAATCACTTTTCACTCAGCTTTACACCATTAAGCCATTTTCTCTTCTTCTGACTATTTTTTAAGTTTCATCCCAACTTTTTGTCAATTTAGTTGCCTTTGGCCATTTTTCCATTCTACATTTTTACAATTTCTTTTAGCAGACGCTTATGTCCAAAGTGACGTACAACAGTAGTGAGCAAGTTTTTATTTCAAGGGGTCAGTGTCTTGCTCAAGGGCACTACTGCATGTGACTGAGAGAGCTGGAATCAAACACACAACCTTCCAATTGCGAGTCAATAACCCTCCCACTGAGCACTTTTTACTCCCTTCTGATTTTTTTTAAGTTTTCCTCAATTTTCTTGCCAATTGTTGTTGCTTTTTAGTAGTTTTTGCCACCTTAGACTATTTTTTTTTTAAGTTTTGAAACATACAAGTGAGAGGAAGATGGAAAAAAAGGAAAATGAGTTCAATGAGTTACAAAAAGAAATAACATAGTGAGTTATGAGGTAATAATCATGTTACACAAAAGGATAGAAAGAGGAAAATTGATCAATATGTTCATATGTAACCTGTGTACATAAATATAATTATGCAAAAACATACAAATAAAAAAAGGAGTGTGCCCAGAACACTACCACAGCAGTCACCTTAGACTAAATTTTATTTATTTTTACTGCAACTCTCTGCTTTTTTCCCCAATTTTTACCACTTGGATTGTTGCTTTTGCAAAGTTAGTTTTCAAATGTTTGTCTCTTTAGATGAGCAGGGTCAAGTTACACTGAACATAAAACATCTACTGCAAAAAAAATAACTAATATTTGACTCATTTGAGGTTAAAGAAATATTGAACTGTCTGTAAATAGAATATTGCAACAGGTCATATTGTGATTTAAAAGAAGAGGAGTAGAGTTTTTGAGCTGAGAAATGACAAAATTAGGCGGAATAACCCTTTAAAATGTAAAAAAAATCAGCTTCTTTTTGGTTTTATAGCAGCTGTGTCAGTGAGGTCGACCCCCCCCCCTCTCCTCCTCCTCCGCTGCCCCGGGGATTAATACCTGTGTTGGCATGGCAACAGTGACGCGAGGCCTCAGCCGCCGCCGCTGTGGGAGAGAAAAGGATGAAAGATTGAAACTAAAACGGAGCGAGAGTGAAGTTTTCCTGGACTCAGAGAGAAATAAAAAGCTCATTGATCAGAGTGTCGATCGATAACAGTGACTCGACAATTTCCTGCTGACGTTTCCGTCTCTGGCGTCGCACTCACTCACCCAGGGCTGATGTTTTTATCCAATCAGAGGAGAGGAGAGGAAAGGTGGGAGGAAAAGAGGAAAAGAGGTGAATGAGCAGAGAGAAAAAGAGAGAGAGAGAGAGAGAGAGGTGAGGGAGGAGAAGCTAAGCCGATAATTCTTCTTAAAGCTCAGATGAACAGCTGATGCATGCTGCACTTAATTCAATTACACACACTCCCAAAAGAGCTCTGTGTGTGTGTGTGTGTGTGTGTGTGTGTGTGTGTGTGTGCGTGTGTGTGTGTGTGTGTGTGTTTATGACAATGCAGCTTCCTGTTTAACCAACAGGAAACAAACTGAGGATGGAGAAAAGAAAACAGCCTCTGTCAGCTGAAATTTAACGCCTCAGAATTTAATCTTTAACTAAGATTTAAGGCTTTATTTATGTTTTTGTGCAAGAGAAATAAACATTTTACTCTTTTTATTGGCGCACATGGGGCTGCATTATTATAAAAGCCCATTTCTGTACTTTTTAAAAAGAAAAATGTCAGAATTTTAAGATAAAATGTTGAATTTTTTTAGATAATTGAGTCGAAATCATGAGATGAAAAATCTGATCTTGGGGATGAAAATATTGAAATTTTAATATCAAGTCAAAATTATGAGAGAAAAGTCAAAATTTTAGGATGACAGTAAATTTTTTTAGATGAAAAAGACACAATTTGAGATAAATGTTTAATTTTTTTTCAGACAAAATTTGGAATTGTTGGTTAAAGTAAAAGATTTAAGATAAAATGTCAAAATCATGAGATAAAAAGTCAAATTTTGAGTCAAAATCTTAGATTAAAAATTTAAAATATTGAGCTAAAAAGTCAAAATCTTGAAATAAAAGTTGAGATAACAATATTGAAATTCAAATTTTTTTGATAACTAAAATTTCTGAGATAATAAAGTCACAATTTGAGATGAAAGTTTAATTTTTTGGGAGACAAAATTCAGAAATGTTGGTTAAAGTCAAAGATTTGAGACAAGATGTTGAATTTTTTTAGAGAATTGAGTCGAAATCCTAAGATTAAAATACAAAATCTTTAGACAAAAGTTGCGATTTTTAGGATAAAAATATTGAAATTTTAATGTCAAGTCAAAATTATGTGAACAAAAATCAAAATTGTGGGACAACAACAGTCAAAATTCTGAGAAAACAAAGCCACATATAAATATAAAAGTAAATTTTTTGGGAGAAAATGTGGAATTGCTGGTTTAAGTCAAAGATTTAAGATAAAATGTCACATTTTAGGATGTTGAAATGTGTTTTGATTATGTCAAATTTAAGATAGAAAGTCAAAATAATGAGATGAAATGTTGAAACTGTGCGATTAAAAAAAAAAAACAAAGTTTGCTGAAAAGTGGATTTTTAATTGGTTTTAATTATGAGATAAAACTTCAAAATTTTGAGATAGAAAATCAAAATTAACTCATAACTTTGAGATAAAAGTTGCAATTATGCGATTATTAAATTTTTAAGATAAAAAGTTGAAATAATAAGATGATAAAGAAAAAATTTGAAGGAAAAAAGTTGAAATCCTGTAATAAAAAGTCAAAATGATAAGATATGACAGTCAAAGTTTTGCCCTTATATGGGCATTTAGATATCATCAGTCGTTGTGATGACGGTGATGTCATCGTTGGTCTGATGACAGCGTCAAAGTGGGAGGAGTTTGTGTTTTTCTGCAGAGATTAGTGAAGGATAGTGAAGGTGCGTCAGTTTGGAAACTGGTCTTTTCTCTTCTTCTGGGTCTGTTGAAGAGCAGGAATGTGTCTCAGGTGATGATAAGAGTGAAAGCATGAGCACAGACAGGTATTTACACACACACACACACACACACACACACACATATGGCCTGAGGCTGCAGTTATGTCATCCAGAGCAGATTCCTCCAACACGTGACTCAAAGAAAACTCACTCATCTTTAAAAGTTTTCTGCTTCACTGTAACGAGCTGAGTAAACATTAGAAAACTTCTGACCACTAGGGGGCGATATGAGCAAAATATGTCAGCATGTTTTATGGCAGGATCAGGATTATTTGGATTGGTTTAAAGATATTCTTGCTGCAGCATCATCAGATAATGTTCGTGTCATCGTGAGCATCAGTTTGCGGTCTGCGTGTCTGACTTTAACTCTGAACCCAAACAGCTTCGTTAAAGTCGGTTCAGCCGAGAGCAGCTCCTTACGTCAGCGCTGCTCCACCTCAGCCGCACAGATAAGACGGTTTGCTCCATCACTGAATCACACTTCACAAATCTGATCAGAAGGTGGAATCAGAGCCTGGTGCCTTCAGGAGCGTGGGAAAATTTGATGCAGGAAGACTGTATTAAAGACACTGTGTCTCGTATCCACATAAATGCCTGATCATAAACCACAATTAAAATGTGATATTCTCAGCGCCAACACAAGTGACTGATAAATGCTGATTCCTAACTTCTAGAGTAAGATTGGACTGGATTAATTTACAGTACGCCGAGGTCTCTATGACAACGCAACGCTGAGTGACAAAGTTTATCAGAGAGATCCGTGTTTTTCTCTGCTGAAAATGATTTCTGTGATTTATTTAGTAGTAACGGTAGAAACAGGAGCTGGACTGTCTGACAGAAAAGAGACAGAAGAACAGAAGAAAGATAAACAGGAGAGTGATAGAGCACGAGCTAAAGGCTAAAACATGAGCTTAAGGCTAAAACATGAGCTTAAGTCTAAAGCTAAACTACAGGTCAAAGACTAAAAAAAGGGCTACAGGTTTAAACAAGGACTAAAGGCTAAAACATGGGCTAAAGGCTAAATACACAAACTACAGGCTTTAACCGACTAGAAGCTAAAATACAGACTAAAGGCAAAGGCAGGAGCCAAAGGCTAAAACACAGTCTAAAAGCTAAAACATGGGCTAAAGGCTAAAACACAGATTAAAACACAAGCTGAAGACTAAATCACAGACTCAAAGCTAAAACAGAGTAAAGGCTAAAACTAACTATAAAACTAAAACACATACTAAAGGTTAAAACACAAGGTAAAGGCTAAAACATAAGCTATGGGCTTTTGTACCATCTAGAGCCTAAAAACCTAGCTAAAGGCCAAAAAGTGAGCTAAAGGCCAAAAAAAAGAGCTAGTGGCAAGAACACAAGCCAAATGCTAATGCCAAGGCTACAGGCTAAAACAGGAGCTATAGGCGAAAACACAAGCTAAAGGCTAAACGCAGATTAAAGGCTAAAACATAAGCTAAGGCGAAAACATGAGCTATGGGCTAATGTACCATCTAGAGCCTAAAAACCTAGCTAAAGGCCAAAAAACATGAGCTTGTGGCCAGAACACAAGCCAAACGCTTATGCCAAGGCTACAGGCTAAAACATGTGCTAAAGGAGAAACAGGAGCTAAAGGCTAAAAAAGGGAGCTAAAGGCTAAAACACAAGGTAAGGCTAAAAAAAGGGTTAAGGCCTAAAATGCTGTCTATAGGTTCAAACAGGAGCTAAAGGCTAAAACAGGAGCTAAAGGCTAAAAACCAGAGCTTGTGGCCAGAATACAGGCCAAATGCTTATACCAAGGCTACAGGAAAAAACACAAGCTAAAGGCTAAAACAGGAGCTAAAGGCGAAAACAGGAGCTAAAGGCTAAAACAGGAGCTTAAGGCTAAAACAGGAGCTAAAGGCTAAAACAGGAGCTAAGGGCAAAAACAGGAGCTTAAGGCTAAAACAGAAGCTCAAGGCTAAAACAGGAGCTAAAAGCTAAAACAGGAGCTTAAAGCTAAAACAGGAGCTAAAGGCTAAAACAGGAGCTAAAGGCTAAAACAGGAGCTAAAGGCTAAAACAGGAGCTAAAGGCTAAAACAGGAGCTAAAGACTAAAACAGGAGCTAAAGGCTAAAACAGGAGCTAAAGGCTAAAACAGGAGCTAAAGGCTAAAACAGGAGCTAAAGGCTAAAACAGGAGCTAAAGGCTAAAACAGGAGCTAAAGGCTAAAACAGGAGCTAAGGGCTAAAACAGGAGCTAAAGGCTAAAACAGGAGCTAAAGGCTAAAACAGGAGCTAAAGGCTAAAACAGGAGCTAAAGGCTAAAACAGGAGCTAAAGACTAAAACAGGAGCTAAAGGCTNAACCTCGTTACACATGTGAGTTTGAGCTTTTCTCACACTGATCTGATTCTCAGGGTATTCTTCGTTTCTCTGGATGATGAAAGTTGCTCTGGTGTCTGATGTTATGTCACTCTGACTCTGTGTAATCTGTTAAAACCAGCTTCATAGACAAATACATTACTTTAATTAGACACTGAGGGAGGGGAAAGGGGGGGGGGCAGGATGAGGCAGCAGTCTGGAGCTGGTTGATGGATGAGAGGGGGGGGGCGGCAGAGGCACGGCACACCCAGGGGAGGAGGCTCCGCTGTCAGCCTCAGACCCATCACACGCTCCCCTGGGTGTGTGTGTGTGTGTGTGTGTGTGTGTGTGAAGCAGCTGGGGAATAAAAGAGTGAACCGAGGGTGGAAGAGTGCACGTGATGGATGAACGAGAAGAAGAAATAATTTACACACAATAAAAGAAAAATCATGCTTTTATTTTGTAGTTTTATTTAAACGTCTTGGAGCATTTTTTTTTTTTTTTTTTTTCATTCCATCGATCAGACAAACAGGAAATGTGAGGAGAGAAAGAGGGCGACAAATCATGTCGGGACAAGAAATCAATTCATGAACCACACAATCGCAACCACACGCTGAAAAAAAACTCACTGTTCGTGTCTTATTTTGAAAAAAAAAAATAAAAATTGAGACATATATGAGCCAGAAAAATGTCTTATTTCAAGATATTGAAAGAACAAAGGGGATAAATGGATGGAGGAGTTTATTTGATGAGTGTATGAGACGGAGAAGAAATATTTAACACTGAAAGAGAGAAAAAAAATCAAATTTTGAGGTGTTTTTTAACCTTTAATCCTTCATTTTGGGATAAAAAGTCAAATATGTGAAATAAAAAGTCAAAACTTAAAGATTTATCTTTTGTGTTTGTTCATTATTCCTACGATTTCAGCTTTGTTTTAATTATCTATTTGTATGCAGGCTTTTTGTGGGTAGTTGAATTTATACTTTACAATTTGCACACTACTTTTGTAATGTGCATACGCCTTTTTTTTTTTTTTCTTATGACACTGAAATAAAAATTTAATCACAAAAAAGCCTATTTTTTCAGATGAGAAGTCCAAATTTTAAGATAAAAATTGAATTTTTTAAGATTAAAAAGTTGAAAATGAAAGATGCTCCAGTCAAAAAAATAAGACAAAAAAATCATAATCATTGGATATTAAGTCAAAATTACAGGATAGAAATTCAATATTGGAAAAATTAGTTTTTTTTTCCACATAGGGAGTTGAAATTCTGATATAAAAACCAGATTTTCAGGATCAAAAGTTGAGATTTTTTACATAATATTGTCAAAAATTGCAAGAAAAAGTCAAAATTATGACAAAAAAGTCAACATTATGGGATATAAAGTCAAACTTTGACTTTGCATCATTTGACCCGTCATTTTTCAAAATAAAAGCCTCAACAATCATCTTTTTTAACCACTCTGAACTGCAGTTGCATCATTAAATAAACTGAAAGTCTGTTTCATGTCGTTGCAGCTTTTTTCGTTTTATCTTCACAGAAGTGTTGATGATTAATTTGATCTTTTTTCTTGTTTTTCCAGCTCTATCGAGAGGTACGCATCATGAAAACACTCAACCATCCAAACATCGGTGAGTTACACCTTAAACATCTCTTTACATTAGTGAGTGTGTGTGTGTGTGTGTGTGTGTGTGTTAACACTTCCCCCTCCTCTGTGTGTGTTTCAGTTCACTTGTTCGAGGTGATTGAGACGGAGAAAACTCTTTACCTGATCATGGAGTACGCCAGCGGAGGTGAGTGACCCCCCCCTCGAGTATTTAAGGCTGATAATTATTCTGATCATTAGATTAATTTAACTCATTCAGCTCAGTTTGTTTCTGTGTCAGGAATCAAACTGTTTCCCACACACTCGTCTCCTTCTATTTCTGTCTTTTTCTTTCTCTCTCCTGCTGATCCTTTTCTCTCTCTCTGTGATTTCTTCTTCTCTCTCCTAATAAGGACGTAACAGCAGCAGCAGCAGTTTCCCAGCAGCCACTGCTGCTCTGCTGAAGTCCACCTCTCAGGGTCGACTCAGGTCGACAAACGCAGAAATAAAGACTCAACAGAAACTTTAACACAAAAACATTTTAACAAATCTACAACAGCATATGAGGGCCATTTATAGAAAGAATATTTTTGATTCAGTGGAACGTTGGCGGGTTTATAAAGTGGCAATTTAGCCAGTTTAATAGTGGCATTATGTCAGTACAAAAGTGGCAAATATGAGAGTTTAAAAGTGGCAGATTCTCTAGTTTATTGGAGGCAAATTTGTGAGTTTATAAAGTGACAAGTTTGAGAATTTATAAAGTGGCAAATTGGCTCGTTCATAAATTGGAAATGTCTTCTGGTGAAAAATAAGGATGATAAAACTTTTTCTTGATTTTATTTTGTTTAAAGAAAAAGTAACTGAAAAGGTTGGGATTTGATTATGGAGACACTTTTCCAACAGTTAACGTATAAAAATGAAAAATGGCTTCTTTAAGAGTATGATTATTATTATTATTTGCCTTTTTAAGATCAAAATTTTAGTGATAGGAAGTCAAAATCATGCCACTAAAAGTCAAAAAGTCTGACACATATATAAAAATGTGACGATTAAATCCAAAATTTTGATATAAAAAGTTAAATTTTAGAGGTAAAATATCGTTATTTTGACTGAATTATGATTTTCTCAAAATATTGAGATTAAGTCACAATTATGAGAAAAAAATAGGATAAAGAGTTGCATATCTGCTTGTTTAAAAGTGGCAAATTGCAAGTCTTAAAGTGGCACATTTTGTGTTTATAAAATGGCAAATTTGCCACTTAATTTTTTTATTTGAGTGACCCTTATACACCGTACACGGATGCACAAATCTGTTTTAAGATTGACTTTATTTTTTATATATTTATTTTGATTTAGTAATTATTTTAATGCACTTTTTATTATTTGTAAGGTGACCTTGAGTGCCATGAAAGGCATCCTTAAATAAAATGTATTGTTATATTTATTATTATTATTATTATTTATTTGTTTCCCCATTAGCCACAACCTGAGTAGCTCCTACTCTCCCAGGGGTGCACAAATACAGACATGAAAGAAAAGTCCTCACAATTTAAGTGATTAAAAGAGAAATCCAAGATGGATAAAAAGGAAAATTAGAAATGAATGACAACACGGTAACAAAATTAAGAAACACCAAGATGAACCTGTTTCAAGTCCAAAGTTAGTCTCTGAAATGTTCATATTACATACAATCAATAAAATAACTTAATGCATATTAGAGATGAAGTAAACAAACCTGGAAGAGTTCAACATTTTACTGCATTTCACAAAAAAAGACCTGAGAGATGAAATTTTCTGAATTCTGCATTCATCTGTTTTAATAATGACTTTAATAAGTGACTTTTAAATGATCTCTGACAAGTTTTCACATTTCCTGTTTTCTTTCCTCCAGGCGAAGTGTTCGACTACCTCGTGGCTCACGGCAGAATGAAGGAGAAAGAGGCCAGAGCCAAGTTCAGACAGGTCAGTCTCACCTGAGTTTACCTGAGTCACCTGAATTTACCTGAGTCCCCTGAATTTACCTGAGTCCCCTGAATTTACCTGAGTCTCCTGAATTTACCTGAGTCCCCTGAATTTACCTGAGTCACCTGAATTTACCTGAGTCACCTGAATTTACCTGAGTCACCTGAATTTACCTGAGTCCCTTGAATTTACCTGAGTCTCCTGAGTCACCTGAATTTACCTGAGTCCCTTGAATTAACCTGAGTCACCTGAGTCACCTGAATTTACCTGAGTCACCTGAGTCCCCTGAATTTACCTGAGATACCTGAGTCCCCTGAATTTACCTGAGTCCCCTGAATTTACCTGAGTCTCCTGAGTCCCCTGAATTTACCTGAGTCCCCTGAATTTACCTGAGTCTCCTGAGTCACCTGAATTTACCTGAGTCACCTGAATTTACCTGAGTCTCCTGAATTTACCTGAGTCCCTTGAATTTACCTGAGTCTCCTGAATTTACCTGAGTCACCTGAATTTACCTGAGTCTCCTGAATTTACCTGAGTCCCCTGAATTTACCTGAGTCACCTGAATTTACCTGAGTCACCTGAATTTACCTGAGTCACCTGAATTTACCTGAGTCCCTTGAATTTACCTGAGTCCCCTGAGTCCCCTGAGTCCCCTGAGTCCCCTGAATTTACCTGAGTCCCCTGAATTTACCTGAGTCCCCTGAATTTACCTGAGTCCCCTGAATTTACTTGAGTCACCTGAATTTACCTGAGTCACCTGAATTTACCTGAATTTACCTGAGTTTACCTGAATTTTCCTGAGTCCCTTGAATTTACCTGAGTCCCCTGAATTTACCTGAGTCCCCTGAATTTACCTGAGTCACCTGAATTTAGCTGAGTCACCTGAATTTACCTGAGTCACCTGAATTTACCTGAGTCACCTGAGCGTCTGTTCCTCCAGCAGCAGAGAGAAAACTGATGTCACTTTAAAGAAGTTAAGATGTAGTGAAGGGTTTGAGTTTCTCTGCAGGAATCTAGAGACTGAACTCTGGACTCTAAAATCTAAAACTCTTGTTAAACTATCACATCACACTTATCAAACACCGTCACTTAAAGATGTTGGAACTTGTCTGTGTGTCTGTAAAACTTTCTGTTTCTTTGTCTGATGTTTCTTTCCTCCTCAGATCGTCTCAGCGGTTCACTACTGTCATCAGAAGAACATTGTTCACAGAGACTTGAAGGTAAAAACTGGATTAAAGTAGAAAAAAACCTTGAAGACGTTGACGTTCTGTTTCTCTAAAAGCTCCATCGTGTGTTTCGTCTCCTGCAGGCGGAGAACTTGCTCCTCGACGCCGACTCCAACATCAAAATCGCCGACTTCGGCTTCAGTAACGAGTTTTCAGCGGGGAGTAAACTGGACACGTTCTGCGGTTCTCCGCCGTACGCCGCGCCCGAGCTTTTCCAGGGGAAGAAGTACGACGGTCCAGAGGTCGACATCTGGAGCCTCGGGGTCATTCTCTACACGCTGGTCAGCGGCTCGCTGCCCTTCGACGGACAGAACCTCAAGGTGGGAACAAAGAAAAAGATGTGCAGCCTCTGTCATATGCTGCAAAAACTCAAAATCTTACCAAGTATTTTCTTCTAACACTTACACTTAACATCAGACAAAGTTACCTAAAGGGAAACTTTTCAGTCAGATATTGGAACTTGTTTCTTGATAGATCATCTTGAATATTTGATTAAATGAAAAAGTCTCAAAACATCTTGATTTGAGTCATTTCTCAGATGACACAAGCTTTTATCACTTGTCATAAGGTTTTGAAGCCGTTGAGATATTTGTTAAAGATAAATCATCTTGTTTCAAGAACTACACTCGGCTTGAATTAGAAAAAAATCTTTATTTGAATCCGCAGCTCATTATAAGCTCTCGGTACAAGAAAATATGGATAAAATGCGTTTTCCGGCTAATTAAATTTTTTTTTTTTAAACACTTTTTGTGTAATTTTCAATAATCATATTCAACAATCATCTCTTTTTCTGTTTTACAAATGATAAGCACAGAAAAAACGATCCTAACAAGAAAAAGACAGATGGACTACAAAAAAAAAACATGACAGACACGTCACAAATAATAGACTTACAAATAATACTAAAAATAAAATTAATTAATTAAAAAAAAAAAAAAAAAAAAGGGAGTTAAACAAACGAGTGCACCTCGTATTCCGTCTATTTTTAAAGTCCTTCTCATCTTGTAAAGCTTTAATCTTCTGTCTTATTTTACGAAAACTTGGCAAGCGACTTTACTCTCGTTCCATTGTCAGACTTTTTTGCTTATTACAAGAAAAAAATATCTTCTCTCATTTATTTTTTTCATTTATTTAACTATTTTTGGAGTTGTATTTCTTTCCAGTGTATCATTACGTTATGTCATTTACTAAATATAAGAATATTTTTCAACATATAGAGAAAAGGCGTCTAATGTGTGTCAATTTTAAGATTTTCCAGGCTTCATTGAGGTTAGATATTGTTACTTTTTTAAGAAAGTGTTGACAAGCCAAATTTTCTTGTTTTGTTGGCAGATAATTTTGCTAAGTTTGAGTAAAAAAATAACCAATTTTTGTGTATTTTTGTCTTGTTTTTGAAGGCTGGCTCTTTGCAGTGTAGATGTTTGATCGTGAATCTTATGAAAGACTTGAATCTTGTGTTGACCGAGTGTTTTCTGTGTTTTCTGTTCAGGAGCTGAGGGAGCGAGTCCTGAGGGGAAAATATCGAGTTCCCTTCTACATGTCGACGGACTGCGAGGGAATCCTGCGCCGCTTCCTGGTTCTCAACCCGACCAAACGCTGCTCACTAGAGGTGAAGAGGAAGAAAGAGAGTTTTTCCCTATTTCCCTATCCCTATAACTATCTACCTAACTATTTCCAGACCATTTTCCAAATTTTCTCCCAATTTTCTCCCATTTTCACCCAATTTTTGCCACCTTAAACTTACTTTTATCCCTATTTCTTGCTGTTTTTGCCACTTTTCACCAATGAAAACACAGTTTTTAACAGTTAGTCTCTGTAGAAAACATCTACGACAAAGAGGTTTATCAAAAAGTACACTGCAAAAACTGAAGTCTAAGCTTGTGTTTGTCTTATTTTTAGTAAAAAATGTCTTATTATTATTATTGTGATGAGCCACATTCACAACATCTTAAACATTAAACATCTTATTTCAAGATATTTAAAGATAAAAATCATGTCTGAATTGCTTTAAACAAGTAAAAGAAATCTGCCAATGAGAAAAGACAAATTTGCTTGTCAGGTTTCTTGAATGTCTTAATATAAGAAACTTTTTTTTCCACTCATTGCAAACAATTCTGACCTCATTTTTGTCTTTTAAAAACTTGAAATACGACATTTTTGTAACCTGGTCTGGTGAATGTGACTCGTATCAAGTCAAAAAAGGATATTTTTTACTTAAACTAAGGCATAATGACACATTTGAGGTTAAAGAAAATATTGCACTGTGTGTAACTAGAATGTTGCAGAAGATTTTATTGCAGTTTAATTTAATTTGCTGTTCATTGCCCGACTCTTTCCACCAAACAGCATTTTCTTCTTCCATGTTCTCAGAGACTAAAGTGACGTTTGTCTGCAGAGCTGCAGTGAATCTGTTTGATAAAACTTGTGTTTTCTTTTCTCACCTCATCAGCAAATCATGAAAGATAAGTGGATCAACTCTGGATACGACGGCGACGAGCTGAAGCCGCACAGCGAGCCCGACGAGGACTTAAACGACACCAGCCGTATCGGTAAAAAACAAACAAATTTTCCCCCTAATTAATTAATTTATTCAGTCAAATATGATCACTAATGAAAGACAAAGTAATTCAGATTATTACAGCTTATTCAAACTAGAGAGAAATATTCAGAGAGATGACTGAAGTTGAGCCTGCGAAATAATCAGTCAAACTTTCTTGATTAGTTTTGATGCTAAATGTGGAAAAAAACATTATCAGATGGTGTGGCTTTATCAGAAATGAGACAAAAGGAACAAACGAGGAGAAGTATGTTAAGAAGGAAGAACGTCCACATGACACTTTTCCTTACCTGATAGCATTTTTGTTATTTAAATTTTAAGAAGTTTTAATTTCGTTTCATTCCCCTGACGCAGTAACCTTTCGTTCCTCTTGAGATTATCTTGTTTTCCTGTCTGTTGTGTGTTTCTGATGTAACTCCCTCTCTCTGTGCAGATGTGATGGTGGGGATGGGCTTCACCAGAGAGGAGGTCAGAGAGTCTTTGGTCAGTCAAAAGTATAACGAGGTCACCGCCACGTACCTGCTGCTGGCACGCAAAAACGAGGTGAGGAGGGGGGTCAGAGTTTTCGATAGTTATAACATATATATGGGTCAATGAGGTGACGTCCCCTTTTTTTGTGTCCGAGTGTAATATTTCCTTCCATCATGAATTGAGTATTTCATCACATGTATTTCTTTATTCTATGAAACCTGTGTTATTTGAACACATCTTTAAACTATTAAAATATAACATGTTTTTTTGTGTTTTGGTTCCTCAAACCCCCAAAATGTCAGGTGGTGCAACCGTCCTGACAAGTATCCACAGTAATTAAACTCTAAAAATTGAATGTCAGTTATTGTAAATGGAAATTAAAAANGTTCCAGACGGAGACCACAGAGTCCAGAACAGGCAGTAACCTGAGTTTAGCTCGAGTCCGACCCGGTACCATGACCAACGGGACCAGCAAACACAGCACCTCCTCCTCTGCAGCCTCCTCCTCCTCTGGACACAAGACGCAGCGCAGCGCCTCCACCTACCACCGCCAGAGACGACACTCCGACTTCTGTGAGACACAACCACACTTTTTATTCGTTTATTCTCCAAACGGAGTCTTTCTCTCAGATGTCTACTCCTTTTTAGGGCTAAAATCACATCGGGCGGTGTTAATAAAATTCCTTGAAATATCTATTTTTTTCTCAGCTTGTTATACAAACCATTAATACTTCTGATAAATCAAATCTGCACTGAGCTGCTGACATTATTCATACTTTTGCATAAGAGTTAAATACATATTTTTCTTTTTCTTTATGTGGTGAGGCATTTTATGGGGGCCCATCTCTGCCAGTTGAGGAAATAAAAACAAAAACTTGCCTTTGTTGAGAATTTTTGGATCCAATATTAAGTCAAATTATGACATAAAAAGTCAAATTGTGCAATTATGAAGTCAAGAAATTTAAGGAATTCTGGAGTAAAAACTAGAAAATTTGATGTAAAAGTCAAAATTCTTGAAAAAAAATGAAATTTTGAGGTAACAAATTAAAATCTTTAGAGGGAAATAGTTAAAGTTTTGGGATTATAAGTCAAAATTGTAAAGTGAGACAGCCAAATTTTAAGAAAACAAGTTAAAATTTGAGATAAAGTCGACGATTATTGAGTCAAAACTGTGAAACAGTGCAGAAAATTGTGAGATAAACGCTCAAAATTTTTTGAGGTAAGAAGATAAAATTTGTTTAGAAAAAAGTGAAATTTTGAGACAAATCTTTTAAGATGGAAAATGAATATTTTGGGGTCAAAACTAAAAATTGTACATTAATAATGCAAAATATTAGATAAAAAGTGCAGTTTAAGATACAGTCAAAATTTTGTAATAGTTAAGAGAGATTCTGACTGAAAAGCTCAAAATTTTTAGGACAAAATGAGAAATTTTGAAATAAAAAGTTGAAATTTTGAGGTAATAAAGTCTAAAATTTTTAGATAAAAAGTCTTAAAAGTCAACACTTTAAGGTGTAAAGTTGAAAGTTTAATAAGTCAAATTATTGAGCTAGTTTAGAAAAAATCTGAGATCAAAACTAGAAATTTTGAGATCAAAAGTCAAAAGTTTTAGATGAAAAATCAATTTTGTACAATTATAAAGAAATATTTTGAGATAAAAAGACATTTTATCTCATTGACTGCACATTTACAGACGCTGACGTCACTAAAAACTTAAATCTGTTTTTTTTTTTTCCAGGTGGTCCAGCAGCTCCAGGGTCCACACACCCGAAGCGGAGCCCCAGCGGTACGGCTGAGGGGGCGGGGCTTAAGGAGGAGCGTCTGTCCATCAGAAAGCCGAGCACGAACGCCGTGGGCTCCCGTAGCATCCCGACGCCCTCCAGCCCCATGGTTAGCTCCGCCCACAACCCCAACAAATCCGAGATCCCCGACAGACGCAAGGAGGCCAACGCCACCACGGTGAGACGCCGCTTCACGCCGCATCCATACTTCACACGCTCTAATCCCATTTGCTCAGATTAGCGAGTGTTGTGCCTGCTCTGACACAGATTTTCTGACGTCTGAAAAGATTTAATCCAGCTCAGATTACAGACGGCTCCAAGAGTTAATCACTTTCACAGCCTGAGATGAAAACAAACTGCAGATTCATGCGACGGGAAGAATCTGCAGATTACGGTTCTTCTGTCAGATTATCAGGAGAGAGAGAGTCAGTTTGGATTAACCTGAGATTACCTCTGAACCAAAACAGACTGAAGACTCAGAGAAACAGGGCAGAGAGTCTGTGTGTTCCTCCATTATTAAAGTTCATGTCCTGTTTCTGTTTTTTTCTCAGAATAATATTCCTGCCAGTGCCATGACCAGGAGGAACACGTACGTGTGCACGGACCGAACCAACACGGAGAGACACACGCTGCTGCAGAACGGGAAAGAGAACAGGTGAGAGGAGAGAGAAAGAGTCCTCACTTCTTCAATAATGGAGCTTTTCCACTATACAATCCCAGCTCTGCGCTAAAGTGCTGCGCTAAAGTGCGTGCATGTTCATCTATAACGCCACACAAACATCATTTTGTACTAACATATGTGCCACCGTGGTCTTTAAAGGAAAAAAAAAAGCTTTATAAAGATTTCATTAAAGTAATACAGCGGCTCAATGTGGGTCGTCATGACAACGGAGGTAAACAACAGCCTGGTGCTGCTGCACGCGGAGGAAAACGAAGGAGCTGCTTCCTGACATCAACTCTTCCCTGGATCCAGTGAGATCACTTTAATTTTTGATTTTTGGGCCTGGTATAGCAGAGATTTTTCAGAGATTTCAGCCATTTAAATGTTTTTGGATTCTTTTAGACGTTTTTGGAGGTTTTTAGAGGATCGGTTTTTTTTTTTTTTTTTTAAGATTTCAGGTGTTTTAAGACGTTTTCAATCAGTTTTAGATATCTTAAAGTGTTGTCCAATGTTTTTTAAGAGGTTTTCAGAGATTTTAAGTGTTTTTAGACATTTTTCAGAGGTTTTTTTTTATTGGTTTTAGATGTTGTCAGATGTTTTACAATGTTGTCACAGGTGTTTTTGAGGTTTTCAGAGATTTCAAATCTGAGCAATTTTCGATGTTTGTGGAGATATTTTATGGTTTCCAAAGGTTTCTAGAAGTTTTTGGAGGTTTTCAGATTTAGGACATTTTCAGTTTTTTCAAGATTTTGTCAAAGGTTCTTTTTAGAGGTTTTAAGAGATATCCGCAATTTTTAATGTTTTTAGGAGGTTTTCAGAGGCTTTGAGGTGATGTCAAAGGTTTTTTTAGAGGTTTTTAGAGATTTCAGCAATTTTAGACATTTTTAGACTTTCTCAGATGTGATCAAACATTTTCAGATTTCATACATTTTTTAGATGTTTTCAGAGTTTCCCGATGAAGCAGTGAGCTGCTCCTCAAACTCTCCTCAGTCTCTGCCCCCGACTGTACCTCATTATATATACCAGAGATTTGTTGTTGATCAATCATTCTTCTTTGAACTGGTTTTCCTTTTTGGTTCCCTGTGGATTAATGGACTGACTGGTGCTTAAAGACTCTCGTGGCAGACAGATCGCTCCTGCACCGACCAACTTTGATTTAATTTAAAAGACTCTTTAAAGCCAACTATCTTTGCTGTTAACTTCTTTTTGGTTTAAAAAGGACTTTTAACTTCTTTAGGAATCATGAAGGAGCATTTTAGGGCTGTATTTTGTCTTCATTCAGTCTGGTTCTGTGCCGTCAGGTTTAAATGTCATTAAAAACCCGTCGCTGACTTATTCGTGTAATAATAATGATAATACATTTTATTTATAGAGCGCTTTTCTAGATAATCAAAGACGCTTTACAGACATTAAAAACATCAATTAAAACAACACAGTAATGATAACAAAAATAATAACCTATAACAATGAAAACAAGACAAAACAAAACCATGGGATACATTTAAAAGCAGTTAGACATTAAAAACACTTTTAAAAAGATGGGTTTTGAGGAGGGTTTTGAAGGTGGATGGGTTTGGACAGGAACCTGTCCCCCCAGGTTCGGTGCTTGGTGTCGGGTGGTATGGAGAGGAGGTGGGCTTCGGATGAACGAAGATCTCAGGAAGGGGTGTAATGGTGGAGCAGGTTGGAGAGGTAGGAGGGGGCCTGGTTGTGGAGGGCTTTGTGGGTGAGGAGGAGAATTTTAAACTGAATACGTTGGTTGATGGGGAGCCAGTGGAGTTTTTCCAGGACAGGGGTGATGTACAGTCAGAAGCTTCGGTGAAGACATTCTCTGACCAATGAGTGACCGGCAGTCCGTCCACGTCACCTTTTAGTATCAGCTTTACTCCCTTAGAACCAGGGTAGAGCAGGTACTAAAAACTGGCGTCTGTGGAAACGCAACACAAACCGAGTAGAGTCGAGTAGAGTAGGGCCGAGGCGAGTCAGTGGAAAAGGGCCGTAACTTTATTTTTGGAAGTTTTGACCTCAGACAAACACTATTTCACCATTTAAGACTATTTTCCCAACTAGAACTCTTCTTTTATTTACCTGACAAACTCAACTTCCAGGGACCAGAGACAATATTCTTTTCAAAAATTAGTTTTTTTATATATTCCTTCTTTAAATAGAGTAGCCAGGATTGGTGCACAAAGTGGAAGTGACAGTTTTATCTTTACTAATCAAGATACAGACTTTATTAAGGTGAACTTTCAAATTTAAAAGACTTTGTTTATCCCAAACGGGCAGTTACAGAGCATAAAAAAAAGTAAATAACTGCAGACGAAGATAAGAGACAAACAGCGCATAAGTCAGTATTGCAGCGTTAATTTAGTCTACTGCCTAAAATACTAAAATGATTAATCCAGGAAAATGAAAATAGAAAAAAAATGCTTGGATACTAATACACTTAACTAAAAAATTCTAAAAATACTGACATACTTCATAATAAAATGCTAATTAAATACTAAAATGTGTAGAATACAGTTGTTCGGTGTGCTTTGTTTTCATTTTAAAAAGGATAATTATTAAGAGTGTGTAGTGAAGAGCATGGGGCTCAGCATTTATTTTATTTATTGCACATATAAAAGCAAAACAAAAGAAAAACAGAGCGAAACAATAAACAGTTGCCACAGATGTGCAGGAGGGGCCACAGAAACTCTTCAGGGCTTGTTGAGTGGACCCTCCTTTAGTCCTGAGCAAAAATATAATATATTAACACACACATAAACACATTCATTCATTCATAAACATATATACACAAACATTTCCATACAAACACATTTATATTCAGTATATGCTGTTCAAACAGATACAAACAGATTTCAAGCCTTTCATTGACCCTTCTGTACTTCCTGTCACATGTCTCCTCAGTGTTAAACCCAGCATGAAGCGTTCGCACACACACACACACACACACACACACACACACACACACACACACACACACACACACACAGACTGGTTCCTCTGGTGCAGTCGTGGTTTGGCCCGAGGTGAAAGTCTCACATACAGTTTGTCTCCTCAAGAGGAGATAAAAGGCTTTAACTGTGCATGAGTGAGTTTGTGTGTGTTAAGTGTGTGTGTGTGTGTGTGTGTGTGTGTGTGTGTGTGTGTTTCATGCACCAGTATGGAGTGTGTGTGTGTGTGTGTTGTTGTGACAGATGGTTGTCTGCTTGTCAGTCTCGGAGCATGAACCATCTCTTCTTCTCTTCACTCTCTCACTTCTGTTCCAGCTGAGCAGCTTCACCCCTCACTCTCTCTCTCTCTCTCTCTCTCTCTCTCTCTCTCTCTCTCTCTCTCTCTCTCTCTCTCTCTCTCTCTCTCTCTCTCCAGCGTCTCACTCGCTCGTATCGATGAGTTAAAGTCTGAGGAAAGTGTTTTTTTTCCTCCTCTGGTTTGACAGGTGGTGTTTGTGGTTTAAGGGGGAGGAAATGAGGGTGAGAGAGACAGGTAGAGAGAGGGAGGGGATGAACAGAGAGAGAGAGAGAGAGAGAGGGAGGAGGAAAAAGGGCGAGGTGAACAGAAGAGCAGCAGGATGCAATGGCGGTGGTGATGACGGGCGTCGTGCCAACCTGACCCACACAGGCTCAGAGGCTCCTGTCAGTGTGACGCTACACACACACACACACACACACACACACACACACACGGAGTCACATTAGGCTGATGAAATAGCAGCAGCGTGTGTGTGTGCAGGTGTGTGTGTGTGTGTGTGTGTGCAGATGTAATTATCTTTAGTTGACGTAAAACAAACAACAGAAACTTGGAAGAAACTGAGATTATCGAGGAAGTTTTCAGAGGTTTTTTGTTGAGTTTACCGTGTATGGAACAAATTAATAAAATTAAATGAACTGAAATAAAAGATTACAGATGTTTTTAGACATTTCCAGAGTTTTTCAGAGTTTTTTAGATTTCAGACATGTTCTGACATTTTCAGATGTTTCAAGTTTTTTCTTAAGGGTTTTTAGAGGATTGCACAGATTTCAGCACTTATAGGTGATTTGAAGAGGGTTTTGGAGGTTTAAAGGTTTTAGATTTCAGGCTTTTATCGATGTTTTTAAAAGAGGTTTTCTTAGATATCAGACGTATTAAAAGTTACCCTGACTACCAGAACGTCATTTTCCTAAATGATCAGTGTTTTTACCAGCTACATAAGAACCATAATAAAATCTCTCTAAATATCTTAGTTTGTATAAAATTTGAAAAAATGTTTTCACCTGTAGGCCGCCATTGTTGTTTACAATAACGTCTGGGTAGTGATGTCATATGGTTGCACCGGGCTGGATCTCATACAGGATCATATAAGTCCTGGAGCGGACTTCAGTGGTTTCCAGAGGAAGTTTTGTGGGTTTGTGTTGGAAAATAGTCGGCACAGCATTTGGCTTTAGTCTCCGTTTATAATGACCCACACCTGTCAGCTCTTTCATCAGCATGGGCCGGCTAAATGCAGCAAATGCTTCTGGGGAGAAGTGGCCAGAACATAGCCGCGGCTCCATGGGAAGTTGTTTACGCCCACAAGNCACACACACACACACACACACACACACACACACACACACACACAGGACCATTAGACGGGTTAAGCTGAAGCACAGCCGCTGCACAGCAAAATCGTTTAACGTCGATGTGAACGAGCCGCCTGCTCCAGCTGTCTCTCTCTCTCTCTCTCTCTCTCTCTCTCTCTCTCTCTCTCTCTCTCCCCGACTTATTTCTTTTCTCTCAACCACGTTTGGACTTTCTCCTACTCTACGCGAGGTCGTCGAAATAAATTATTATTATGTCTACTTTATTAGGACTTGCATCGCTGACTTACAAGGCAGAGAAATTCTAAGACACTAAATTGGAGGAGGATCCATCATCACTGACTGATGAAAATCAAAAACTCACCTGTCCCTCAGATGTGTCTATTACCTGGTGATCAGTGTCAGTTTTTCTGTTGTGAAAACATCAGAAAACTTTGATTCTGACCAAAGAACATGTTTCTCCACCAGGGGGCGACATGAGCAAAATGTGTCAGGATGGTTTTATGTCAGGATCAGGATCTGAGGTTAGGAAAGTTTGATTTAAAGATTCAGATTATTTTAGACCTGAAGACACAGCAGGAGGAATAAATGAAGGAAGGAAAGAAGGAGATAAAGGAGAGGAAAGGGAAGAAGGGAGGAAGGAAAGATATAAAGAAAACAAGGTAAGAAAAGGGAAAAGAAAAGAAGACAAAGGCAAGCAAAGGAAGAAAGGAATGAAGGAAAGTTTAAAAAAAAGGGAAGAAGGAAGGAAGAGACGAGATTACCAAAAAAATGGGAAAATAAAAAAAGGAAGGATGGAAGGAAAGAAGGAAGGATGGAAGGAGGAAAAGGAAGGAAGGAAGGAGGATAGAAAGGGAGAAAAGAAGGAATGAGGAAGGGAAGGAAAGAAGGAGGGAAAGAAGAAAAGGAAGGAAGAAGGAAGGAAGGATGGATGGAAGGAGGAAAAGGAGGGAAGGAATGAGGAAGGAAGGAAGGAAGATAGGGATGGAGGAAGTAAGGAAGGAGAAAAGGGAGGAAGGAGGAAAAGAAAGGAGAAATGTAGGTAGGAAGGAAGGAAGGAAGGAGGGAAGGAGGAAAAGGAAGGAATGAAGAAAGGAAGGAAGGAGGAAAAGGAAAGAAGGAAGGAGGATAGAAAGGGAGAAAAGAAGGAATGAAAGACGAAGGAGGGAAGGAAGGAAGGAGGAAGGAAGGAAGGAGAAAAGGGAGGAAGGAAGGAAGGAAGGAAGGAAGGTAAGAAGGAAGAAAGGAAGGAGGATAGAAAGGGAGAAAAGAAGGAAGGAGGGAAGGAGGAAAAGGAAGGAAGGAGGGATGGAGAAATGAAGGAAGGAAGGAGGATAGAAAGGGAGAAAAGAAGGAATGAAGGAGGGAAGGAGGGAAGGAAGGAGGAATGGAGAAATGAAGGAAGGAAGGAGGGAAGGAAGGAAGGAGAAAAGGGAGGAAGGAAGGAAGGAAGATAGGGATGGAGGAAGTAAGGAGGAAAAAGAAGGAATGAATGAAGAAAGGAATGAAAAAGGGAGGAAAGAAGTAAGGATGATAGTAAGGGAGAAAAGAAGGAAGAAAGGAAGGAAGGAAGTAAGGAAGGAAAGATAAGATGAGAGAAAGAAAAAGAAAATATTGAAAGGAGGAGAAAGAGGAAAGGAAAAAGAATTGTAAGAAAGAAAGAAAGAATTGAAGAGGAAAGAAAGCAAAAACAAGAAAGAAATAAAAATTAATAAAGGAAGAAAAGTTGGTTCAAAGAAAGGAAGGAAAGAAGGAGAGGAGGAATGAATAAAAGAAGGACAGAAGGAAGGAAGAATCAGAGGAATAGAAGAAGGGAGACGGAAAAACTATCAACTCCAGCTTCCTCATTTTATTTCTGCTCCGTGTGAAAACTTTAACTTCATCTCGAGTCTTTGATGTTTTTTTTTAACTCTGATATTTTTGTCTCCTGATAAAAACCTGAATTTAAAGTCGCAGCTGGAAAAGTTGATGTGATAAAATTAAGTTTTGTTTGTGACTCATTTCTGTGTCATTATTAATATATTTGGAGATGAAAGCTGGAGACTGTGTGAAAATGAACTTTGACCTGAGTTTGGACAAAACTAAACTTTCTAAAATGTGTGTTTTTGGTTTAGTACAGAGGAAAAAAAAGTGATTAAAAGTGTAAAGTGACCAGAGTCTGTTTCTCTCTCCTCCAGCTCCTTATCCCACCGCCTCCCCCCTGCCTCCCCCTCCACCCACAGCATCGGCGGCGCCTCGGGCGTCTCCTCCTCCTCCTCCACGCCCTCCTCCCGCCTCTCCAGAGGAACCACGGTGAGGAGCACGTTCCACGGCGGGCAGATCAGAGACCGCCGGCCGCCCTCCCACGCTCCCCCGGCCTCGCCCACGCTGTCGCACGACTCCAGCCCGTTACCTCACGCCAGGACCCGGGCCACCACCAACCTGCTCAGCAAACTCACCTCCAAGCTGACGCGCAGGTAAGGGGAGGAGCTGGGAGGAGGAGTGACTCTGCTGAGCGTTAGAGCAGAGGAGGATGACCACTGTGTTAAAAAAAAGAAAAGTTTTTTTTTGTTTTCTCTGACTGCTGCTGCTGCACTGACCGACTGTATGATTCTTGGCTGTAACTGGACAGAAATAAACCTGGACATGAAGATCACTGAGCTAACTCTGCTGCCTCTCACCGTCTCTTCCTTAACCAGCACTAACCGACCGCTTCTTCCTCCTCTAACATCTTCACAGGCTCCTCAAACTTCTTTAGAGTTCCTTAAACTTCCTTAGACTTCCTTAGAGTTTGTTAAAGTTTGTTAAAGTTCGTCCTCCTTCAGCGCAGACCTGGGTCTAAAAAACTCTGGAAACATCCGTCTCGGAATTTACTTTAACTCTGGAAACTCAGTCGTCCCCTTTAATAAAACATCTTCAGCACAAAGCTGAAGTTTTTATCTGAGTAAAGAAGGTTTGACTGTTTCTGAAAACTCTTTAACACTCATCTGAAAGACTCATCAAAGGATTAGGGCCTCGTTAAAAAAAGAAACCAAATGTACAAGATACAAGTCATGAATTTGTGAGAAAAGACCTACAAGTCATATGAAAATAATAACGTAAATAAACGAAATTAAAGTAATAAAATTACAAGAATAATTGAATAAATTAACAGGAATNTATATATATCTATGTATATATATATATATATATATATGTATATATATCTATGTATATATACATATGTATACCATGAAGTCATATTGATACAAGATTTAAGTCCTGGTTTTGGGAGGATAAGTCATTTATATATTTTTATGTATTAATATTTTTATATAATTATATTTATGCACTAGAATTAAGTCACAGTTTTAGGAGAATTAAATCATTTATATGAATTTATAAATATAGATAGATAGATATAGATCTATATACACAATTATACAAGCACACAAATATAAAGTCAGATTTTTACCAGAGTAATGTCGTAGATTTAGGAGAAAAAAGTCATTTATTTACAAAAATAAAGTCAGAAATTTGGGAGAATTATATCATTGATTATCACCATAAAGTCATAGATTTACAAAGAGTTATCTTAAAGTTTTTGATATAAATTCACGGATTTACATGAAAGATTTTTGTGAATAACTTCTTGAACTTACCAGAATGGTCTCATTCATTTGTGAAGTTTTATTTCAGTGAAGGTTCTACCAATAAAAAAAACTTAATCTTTAGAAACTTTAACGTTCAGAATAAAGTTTGGTTGTAGCATAATTTAGATTGTTAAAGTTTTTCAGCGTGGCCCTAATCCTCTGTTGTGTTGATAGATTTGATAGATAGTGTTTTACAGATGTTTCGATTATAGATTTGAGACATAGATAGTGTTTTATAGATGTTGTGATTATAGATTTCTGACCCTTCAGTCGTTTCATTTCCTCTAACGTCGACCTCTCTGACCCCGCTCTGACGCTGAGGTTGGACTCTGATTCTCTCTCACTGTGATTTCTTCTTCTTCAGCTGCTCATTGTTGCTTTATCTGTTTGTTTGATTTTCTTACAAACGTTTTGCTTTCCCTGCCGGTCACCTGCTTCTTTTCTTCTTCTTCTTCTTCTTCTTCTATCCTCCTTTTTTTTCCAGAACTACTGCTCACAAAGTTTGATTTGTTCTTCTCATTTCTTCTCCATCGCCTCACTGGCTTTTTCTGCTCTTAACGTTCCTTTGTTTTCCATCCCTCTCATCCTCTCTTCATCTCTCCTTGTTCTTCTGCTTCTTTTTCCTCTCTCTCTCTTTTCCTTAGGGTCACTCTTGACCCTTCTAAACGTCAGAGCTCAAACAAGTCCATGTCGGGCTGCACCCTCCCACAGGGGACAAAAACAGTTAGTAAGTCTTCCTTTCCCATGTTTTCTGGCTGCTTCTGTCCGTCTGCCACTTTATCTGTCCGTCTGCCAGTTTGTCTGCCACTTGCCTGTGCCCTGTCATCCCCTCCACTCGTCACGCCGTCTGCCACAGGTCAGAGTTTGGTCCTATAAACATTTTCTGTCACTCACAGTTAGTGGTTTGGTGAAAACATTTATTAACAAACAACTGTGAGTTTCTGAGCTCCTGTCTGCATCTTTCATCCAGTGCTGCACTGACATTTCTGGATTCTGAGTCATGGGGAAAGAAAAAGAATTGTCAAAGTTTCTGCAGGAAAAATGAAAATATAAAAAGATATCCAAGGAACTGAGGATGCCAATAAGCAGAGTTCAAACTCTAATGAAGAAGTGGAAAATGAGGGACAAACATTTCAGCTACAACTGACAGGAAAATTGTTCTGGATGCAAAGAAAAACCCACAAATAACTTCAGCTGAAATACAGGACTCTCTGAAAGAATGTGGTCTCTGGACATTTTTCTCAAAATTTCCTCTTTTTTACTTCAAAATTTGATTTTATAATCTCAAAATACTATAAATCTTATCTGAAAATTCTGACTTTTTGTCTCATATTTTTGTCTCAACATTTCAGCTCCATTATCCCAAATTTTTAACTTTTTTTTCTTAAGATTCTGCTTTTATCCAATAAGTTTGACTGCACTATCTTGTAATTGTAGTTTTCTTAAACTTAAAACATCAATTTTTTCCTCATAATTCTGACTTTTTATCCTCATAGTTTTGACCCTATAGACAGAAGTTCAACTTCCCACATTTTTTGACCTTTTCCCCCAAATTTCTTTCTTTTTGCTTCAAAATTTTGATTTTTTTACTCTGACTTTTATCTCATTATTTTGACTTATTGCCTCAAATTTCAAGTTTTTTTAAATCTCAGTTTTGAAGTTTTTCCAGCTGAAATACAGAACTCTCAGAAAGAATGTGGTCTGGCTGTTTCAAGATGCACAATAAGGAGGCACTTGAGGAAAAATGGGCTTTAAGGGCAAGTCGCCATATTTCTTTGTATTAAGACAAATGCACTTGTTATAAGAGAGAATTCACTAATTTTAAAGTATTTCTGGGTTAATTGAGGCTTGAAATATATATATATATATATATATATATATATATATATATATATATATATATATATATATATATCTTAGTTAAAGTAAAACATCCCCAATTCTTTAAATTATTTTTGAAGGTTAGCTTTTTGCAATGTGTTCATTTCTCACTGTTTCAAGTGCAAAGTCAAAATCAAAGCCAATATATAAAAAAAATAAAATACAAAAATTGTGTAAAAAAATTAATACAAATTGAAATAAAAGCAAAAATAAAAAATGTATATACAAAAATAAAACGAATAATTAAGTAAAAATGAATTAAAAAAATTAAAAAATTAGACTCAAACAAATTAAAATAAAAAGGAAAAATTAATGTGGAAATAAGTACAAAATAAATATACTCAATATATATATTGAGTTAAGTATAAATCAATGAATAAAAGCGCTCCGCTCTTATTTTATTTATCTCCTGCTGCAGAATGTCAGTATGAAATACAGAAGATCATTTTATTCAAATTTATTGAATTATATTTAATTATATTGTATTTTTACATTTATTTCCACATGTATTTTTAATTTTTAATTAAAAAAAAAAATTTAAATCCATTTTTTCTTTTATTTGATTAAATATAGATTTTTTTTTTCTGTGTATTTTCTTTTTGTATTTATATTTTTTTGCATTTAATTTTTGAATTTCCTTTTTTTTTTCACTTTTATTTATTTGTCATTTTTAATTTTGGTAGTTTTGTTCCTCCATATTAACCCCCGCCTCAGCCTGGATTTGAAAAGCCGAATCGGAGACAAATTCTTGAACTGAAACTCATATTATAATCTGATTTTAATCCATAAATCTTGAGCTGTGATGCCTTTAAAAATGATGTTTTTCTGACTGAAACTCTGACCTCCAGCTGCTTCTGCCTGAACGTGTGTGTGTTTGTTTGTCTCTGCTGCTGCTCTCTGCTCTGTGGCGCCCACTAGAGGCTGAAAGTGAAACTGCACAATCACCATCTTCCAAAAAACATCAGCGGCAGCAGCAGCCTGTGTTTTTTGATGGACTTTTACATGTTTTCATGTTTAACTCTCAGACTTAAACACACTTTTGATGTTAGATTTAGAGAAAACTGAAGCGTTTAATGTTAGTGTTAGAAACACACACACACACACAGACTGAAAATTCCCCTGTGAAGACGTGTGTGTGTGTGTGTGTGTGTGTGTGTGTTCTCTGCATCTTTACTGTACTGGCCTGAGTCACGTAATCAACAGCACATGTTTGCATGGCCATCAACAAATCTGCAGCCGCCTGTGGGATTTCTGTGTAAAGAGACGACAGACAGGAAGTGGGCGGAGCCTGTTCTCACACAGATTTAAGGGTCAAGGATTCAGAGTAGTCGCAGTGATGTCGTGTAGAAATCTCAGACAACCATGTTTGTTCTTTCAGAGTCAAACAGAAGTGAGAGCAGAGTTTTTTTTTTTATGTCAGGCAGAGTTTTACATCTTTGTCTTCACACCAACAAGTCAACATCACTTTGAGACATGAAGAAAAAATTAGAAATACAGTCAAAAATCAAAGTCACTGATACCTGAGGTGCATCAAATTTACTAAAACTCCTTTTTATCTTTGCTTTACCAATTCTGTCTCAGTTATCACTCCAGTGTTTTAAAATTGCAAAGGTAGAAAAGAATCCCAGCAACAAGTGATGGGCGATTAATTGCAAATTAGATTAAATCACAAAATGTCCTGTTCTAATCACAGCTGGTGCAATATTTCTTTAACCTGAAATGTGTCAAAAAAGTATCAGCTACAGTTTTTGCAGCAGATGTTTTCTGTTCTACACCAGAGTTACTCAACCAAAGAGACAAACTGTTAAAAACTACCTTTACAAAAGAAACTATACAAGTGCAAAAAAGAGGAAAAAACAGCAAAGAGTGGCAATAAAACTTAATTTGAGGTGGTAAAAACTGACAAAAAAGCAACAAAAATTGGGATTTGAATTGGGATTAAACCTGGAAATAGTCAAAAAGTAGCAAAAATGGTCCAAAAGTGGCAAAAAAAAAGTGAAAAGTGACTTAAAAGGACCAAAATCAACAAAGATAAGGAGAGAGTTTGGGTTAAACGTGGAAAAAAGACAGTTTGTTGCAAAAAAATGGTCCAAAAGTGGCCAAAAAAGAGTGAAAAGTGACTTAAAAGGACCAAAATCAACAAAAATGGCAAGAAAGTTTGGGTTAAACTTGGAATAATAGTCAGTGCGTTGCAAAAAAATGGTCCAAAAGTGGCAAAAAAAAGAGTTAAAAGTGACTGAAAAGGACCAAAATCAACAAAAATAGCAAAAAGTTTGGGTTAAACTTGGAGAAATTGTCAGTTTGTTGCAAAAAAAATGGTCCAAAAGTGGCAAAAATGGGCACGAAAATTGGGATTGAACCTGGCAAATAGTGTGAAGGTATCAAAAATGGTCTAAAAGTGTTGAAAAATTTCCGCTCATGGCAGAGTGAAGGTTTAATGCACACGCACAAAGCTGAGCATGACGTTACCTAAAACACAAAAAGTACACTCAAAAAAAAATCTGCGTTCATTCGGAAACTGTTTTTTGGTTCCTGCACGGCACAGTGAAGTTTTAACGTGAACGCGCAGAGCTGAGTTTGAAGTCAGCATTTTCACTGAAAACGCCGGCTTGGCGTTTACACGGCAACGGTGGAAGAGGTTATGCAGAAAAATTCCACTTTGGAGGGCACTTTTAGAAGTTTTTGGCTGTAACGCTGTTTTTCTGAAAGAATGTGGTCTGGCTGTTTTAAGATGCACAATAAGGAGGCACTTGAAGAAAAATGGACTGTATGGTCAAGTTGCCAGAAAAAGCCATTTTTAAGCAAATGCCACACTGCAAAAACGGAAATCTAAGCAAGTCATTCTGTCTTATTTGTAGTAAAAATTGTCTTATTGTTCTTAATTTGAGCCACATTCACCAGACCAGGTCATGAAAATGTCTTATTTCAAGTTTTTGAAGACAAAAATGAGGTGTAAATTGCTTGTAACAAGTCAAAAAAAATCTGCCAATGGGATAAGACGAATTCGCCCGGGAAGTTTCTTGAAATTAGAAAGATGTCTTAAAACAAGAATCTTTTATCTTATCCCATTGGAAGATTTTTCTTTTTTACTTGTTACAAGCAATTGATGCCTCATTTTTGTCTTTAAAAAACTTGAAATGAGACATTTTTATGACCTTGTCAAGTAAACGTGGCTCAAATCAAGAATAGTGAGACAAATTTGACTAAAAATAAGACATAATGACTTAATTAGATTTCAGTTTTTGCATTGCACTAAGTGTCCTGCTCACAATACTCCAAACAGCACAGACTTTTTTCCAGTGCATCATTATGTGAAGTTAATGGCACCAGCATTTACTTAATATAATGATATTTTTCATATGTTTCTATGTAAACAGGAGGCTGAAACGCAAACTTTTGAATTTTTCTGAACACCAGCTGACGTCAAACTCAGCTCTGCACGTTCACATTAAAACTTCACTGTGCCATGTACGAACTGAAAAACAGTTTCTGTATGAACGCAGATTTTTTTTCAGTGTATTTTTTGTGTTTTTGGGTGAAATGCTTTAAAGTGTTTTCGTGTAAACGGGGCCTAAAATGACCTTTCCTCCACGTCTGGGTCAGTCGTGCGCGCTCACCGTCACTTTTGTAACTCTGATATAAGTGTACAGTTAGTGTGTGTGTGTGTGTGTGTGTGTGTGTGTGTGTGTGTGTGTGTGAGGCCTCCAGGAGCAGACGCTTGTAAGAATCCTGCACCAGTCGTCCTCACTGACAGAGCGAGAGACGGAGCGAGCGTCACTGTCATTTTAAATCAGGATTAGTTACGTAACCAGGATTTATCCTTCTCTTCTCAGCAGCTCCCTCAAGATACGAGCAGATCGTCCTGTTATACTGCTGCTGGCTGCGTGTGTGTGTGTGTGTGTGTGTGTGTGTGTGTCTGACACCGTCTGCTGTGAGACAGATTACACAACCTGAAACAAACACTGTGAAGTCAGAGAGTCAGAAACAACTTTCTTCTTCTTCTTCTTTCATTCGTCCGTTTGTTTCACGGTTCAGGTTTGTTCCTCAGACAGGAAGGGCGAGGTCTGAGTGAAAATCCCTCTTTTATTCTGGAACAAAGCGTCAACACAGTCTGAGGTCAGAGACGCTCAGAGACGCTCAGGTCGAGTCCAGAAACTTCTGCTTTCAGCTGCTACACTGTAAAAAAAAATCTGTAAAAAATACAGTTTAACACCCTCAAAATGGGACGATGAGACCTTAAACTAAACATTTTCTTTGAATAACAATTACTTTTGAGACTGGAGAAAACTTTTACTTGCACTATAAAAAAAATGATAAAATGATAATGATCTACCATGACAACAAATAAACAGGCATATGTTCCAAAAGAAAATACTTTAGTATCAAAAAATGTCAGAAAATCTCAAATTTTGCTGCTATATTTGGGCAAAAGTGCAGTTATTGAGGTTGTGAACGTTGAAATTAACAATATAAATCTATTGATTGTCAGGATGTTAAAAATATGGTCCTCTGTAAAAAGAAAACTCTGTTGTTTGGAAAAAAAAACAACAACAATTAAAATGTTAAAAACTGTCATTATAAAAAAAAGAACGGCATTTTTAACTGGTGATTTTTTCTGAATTTGACACCAATGCTATTTGTTCTATTTCGTTTCGATTACACTCTAAAAAGCATAACTGCCTTTTAGTTAGTTTAATTGGTGAAACTTTTTTTGCTTCAAAATAATGTGTAGAATTCAAAGCTTTGAAATTAAGTCAAACAAACCTTGAATAATTTTAATTATGTCTTATTCACTGGAAAAACTTGGGTAAATGTCACTAAAATAAATATACTGTAAAAAAAATCCTGTTGTTTTTACATTAAAAAAAATTGGCAGCGGAGCTTGTCAGGGATAATTTGTAAAACACACAATTTAAATGTTTAAAACTGATGCTAAAAACAAAAACAAAACATTTAAAACAGGTAAAATCAACACTAATTTTGGCTGAATTTGCATGACCACAATGCTGTTCATACTCTTTTGTTTCTGTTTCACTCTAAAAAGTATAACTGCCTTTTACTTAGTTTGATTGGTGAAACATTTTTTCGCTTAAAAATAATGAGTATAATTCAAAGCTTTGAAATTAAGTCAAACAAACCTTGAATAATGAAAAGAAATAAGTAATATCTGCATTCAATATGATGTTAGTGGAGATTAAGGTCCTTAAAAGATCTCGAGAGTTAATAAATAGAGATAAAGGTGGTTCAGCCTTTCAGCATAAAGCATTTGCTGATAGAAAATGCTTTATGTTGAAATAAGGCTCAGCATTTCAACTCTAAGCTTTCTCTGCAATGAAATGCAGGATGTTGAAATGCAATGTTGCTGTAAAAATCCTGTTGTTTTTGCAGTAAAAAAAACAACGTTCAGCTGGGGAAATACTGTTAAATATGAAAGAATTAAGTCGATTTTAGAAATAAATTGAGTAAATGTTGAAATACTTGGTAAACTATATGGAAAATGTGTAGAAAGCTTTGGAAAAAATGAGTAGATATAAGTGGATATATAGTTTACCAAGTATTTCAATTACATTTACTCAACTTATTTAGTAAATCAAGAGTTTTTAAACTTAGATTAACTGTTCAAAATTGTAGAATTTATTGGTTATTTTGTAAGGATTTGAATTGCTATTGTAGTTTTACATTTTTACAAAATTTCCCTGGCAACCACAGCTGCATTTTTTTTTCACTGTAAAAAAAGAATGACAGTATTTTTTTTTTGTTTTGTTTAATTTTGTTAAATATGAAAGGATTCAGTAGATTTACTCAATAAATTGAGTTTGAGTTTACGAAGTATTTCAATCATATTCACTCAACTTATTTAGTAAATCAACAAATTCTTTTCAGACTTGATAAAAATTATCATGATTTTTGTTTGGATTTGCTGTTTTTAATTATAGAATTGACAGGTTGTTCTGTAAAGTTTTTTTTTTATAGTATTACAAAATTTTCCAGGATTTTTTTTTTAAAGTGTAAGAGACAAACTCAGCTGGACGCGGCCTCGCCCTGTAGATATTAGCGTTGTTTAAAGAGCGGTGGTTGGTAAATATTCGGGCGTATCTGTGTGGATTAGTTCGCTCTGCTTCAGGGAGGAGGCTCGTTTAAAAAGCTGAACTTTAAGACGCTTACGGCTCCTCCTCGTTAGAAAAGGAGGAGATGATCTCACTTAAACCACCGTGACCTCCCGCCGGCGCCGAATGTGTTAAAATGGCGTGCGAGGGCCACTAAACCCAGCCAACGCCACAACAACTCAACCAGTGATTGGAGGAAAAAAAACCTCTGAACAACAATAAACAAACTTTATTCATCTGTTCTGTCTTATTAAAAAAACCAGCATTAAGGTTTCAGTGTTGACCCCTGAGACCAGAGTGAACTCAGCTTCAGGTTTTTAAGGATGGAGGGAAAAAACATGATCCTCACAGATTATTATAGCAACAGCGCCTCCTGGTGGTCACAGAGGGGAAGTGCATGAGCTGCACCAAACTCAAATAAACCACTCAAGAGGATCCTGTAATGATCTGTGCCACATAATAATAATAATAATAACAATAATAAGAAATAATAAATCTTATTTGTATTCTTTTTTATTCATTATATATATATATATATATATATATATATATATATATATATATTATTATATTTATTTATTTCAAAACTCAAAGACACTTTACTATTAAAAACTAATACATACATCAAGTAAAACAATTCAGAGAAAAAACAACAGTGCAATCACACTGATTAAAAACTTAAAAAGATGAGTTTTTAACAGAAATTTGAAGGTTGATGGGAGATTAATGAGACAAATCTTTTACTTATTGCACCAGGAAAAGTGAGAAATGATTAAAAATCAATAAAACAAGACATATATTGATTAAGACATATATCTTATATTGAACAGGCTTAAAATTGTGTAAAAACATGTAAAAAAAATCTCTATATATGTAAAGCTCTGGTTATGTGAAGCTCTATTTTTGTTTAAAGCTTGTTTATCTTTATTTTTTATATATTTTTAATGGTGTTGTTTCTTTTGATTGCTATTGTGTATGTGCACAATGCTGTGAATGTCAATTTCCCTGATGGACTCACCTAAAAAGATCAGTAAAAGTACGATCTATCAATTTATCTTTCTAAGAATATGCAAAAATAAAGTAAAAGTGACACCAAAAGAACCAAAACACAACTTTTGATACAGTTACACATCTTCCAGCCAATTAAATGTGCATGTACTTAATGACTTTTTCTCATCAGTTTTTTTTGTTTACTTGTATTTATGGCAGATTCAGGCTAAAAATAGAATAAATTATCAATATATCATGAGCCAAAACACCTTGAAGATGAATAAGAAAAGCCTCTTGAGTTAGAATTGTTTGGTGTTTTTATTTTATTTTATTTTCATCTGTATCCGTCCCTCCTCCTTTGCCTCGTTCATTTCTTTGTCTTCCATCGTGTCGTTGTGTTTCAGTGCAGAAAGTTTGATCCATCTGTGAGTTTTCGGACGTTTTCAGACTCCGTGTGGTCGTGTTGTGATCTCTGAGTTGGTTGATCGTGCTCGTGACTGTTGCATCATTAAAACAGAAAGTTTCAGGGAAGGATGGAGGGAGGGAAAAGAAAAAGAAAAAGAAAAAGAAGAAGGGAGGGACTGATATGAGAAGGTGATTGAATGATTTCTAACAGATACGTTTTTCTTCTTCTTGAGGGTCACAGACGAACCTGAGAGAATCAGCAGATCTCCGGTCACAAGGTGAGACAAAACTTTCTTCTTCTCAAACACGAATGAATGTTTTTATTTCAGTTACAGTAATCAGAATGGAGCAAAAGCAAAAAATATATATAAACACGCTTCCACAAAACATTTACTCACATAAGAAAACAATCTCTGAAACTAGAAAAGGCTGAAGCTGAGGATTATTTTTGCCTTTAAAATCCATAAGATAACCCAAAATATCAGGAAATAAAAGAATTACTGTTCATTATTAATATTCTCAATCATTTTTAAAAATTGTAATCCTTTATTATTCTAGCTTTAAAACAGAGATGGACACAGTTTTGATTCATCACTAAGTTTATTCCACAACTTAACCCTCCAAAATAAAACAGAACTATATTTAACATTCATCCTTACTTGACTTATTTCAGAGATACACAATCCCCTTATATTAAAATTCCTTTCTCTTAATTTAAAAAATCTTTGAATACAGATGGGAAGACTTTTGTTTTACTCAAATTTGTAACACAAATGTTTTTTAGTTCACAATATCAAGGAATTTCAGAGTAAAAGACTCTACAAATAATTCATTTGTTGGTTCATGATAGGAAGTTTAATTTATTATCCTAATATAATGACTCTTTTCTGGAGGTTAATTATTCAATCTATATATGTTTTATACGTATTTCCCCAAACCTCAACACAATATGACATATATAGCATTATACGTAAGAATTATAATATATGCAGACATTTCTTACTCAGTAAATCTCTCGTTTCATCAAACCTGAACTTTTCTACACTTCATTTAACTACAATGTTACTGCTGACTTTAAAATGGTTAGAAAATATAGAAAATTTAGACAAATGTTTATGCTGTACCAAATGTTCTTAATGATTAAATCAACCGTCTGTTTACGTTTTGTGCTTTTCATCCCTTAAAGAAACAGTTTGAACATCTTATTTAAAATTCTGCACTGATTATAACGTGTAAACTGAGTTATCCTGCAGAAATCCTGAATCTAACTACATTTTAATTCCTCTAATACCAGTTTTCTGCTTTTTAATGCAAATTTTCCTCCTCCTTTTTCAGTATAATTTCTCACCATGAACTTAACTCGACAAAAAGACAAAAAAATGATGCCTGAAATGTTGTTAAGGGGAATAAAAAAAGACATTTTGCTTGTCTTGTTGTTTTAAAAAATAAAAATGTCTTACTACAAGCAACTAAAGCCTTATTTTTCTTAAAAGTAAGACATAAAACTTGCTCAGATTGCATTTTTTTTGCAGTTTAGTTACATAATATGAACATAACTGGTCAGAAAAATCTCATTTCTTTGATAAATGTGTATTTGAAATAAGAAAAAGTGTGAAATTTTGAACTTAGTTGATGATTTCTAAAAGTGTTTTATTGATTCTGATTCATGTCAGTCATTAAAAAGTCTTGCTACTCTTTACATGAGTATTAATAATTGTAATAAAGTAAAATAATTTAAAGGGCTCAAAGACAGAGAGACATCAACTATATGTAAGATCAGCCATGATAAAACTGTCAAATTACAACAAACTAAACAACCAGCATTCATTTTTTTGTCTTTTATGTCATGAATTAAGATATTTTTCTGAGTATTTTTCAGCTAAATATGGCCCAAGAGGTCTTAGACGACGTTTTTTTTTTGTTTCTAGAAATAAGATTCATTCACAAAGAGGTCTGTCTGTTCCTTAAGCATCATAGATAAAGTTGAAAACTCAAGATTTAACTTTTACAGAGACTCAGGTTTGGTCGTCATGTGTTTCGATTTGATTTGGGTTAAATCTCCCCAAAAATAAATGATGATCCCAGCCTCGTAATTCTTCTGGATCCTGTTTGATTTTGCTGTTTCCTTCCTGCGCTGACTGTAACTAAAAGTTATTTGAACTTTTCTCAGCTTCCTCTGCTTCAGCTTTGTCTCAGTCTAAGTCTCAGACTCAGACTCAGACTCAGGGTAAAACCAGGTAAAGCTCACGTTAGTCCAGAGACGTGATGTGATTAGAAAAGATGATTCCTGGTGGTAGATGATCCCTGAATCCTCTGTGATAGAAACAACAATATCATATAACCAGAGTTCAAGACTTTAAAATGAGAAATTCTTAAGTGTTTTTACATGATCGAGTATCTGAGGTGGGTTAGATTTGTGTATCTGCTGTGTTTCCTCTGTAGAGTAGAGACATTTTTGTACATTTGTTATTCAAGCATACAGTTGTGCTCATAAGTTTACAAACCCTGGAAGAATTTATTATTCCTTAGCCATCCCCCAGTTCTTAACAGCGTGTATTTCCCCCTTTAACATCAATGACAGCTTGAAGTCTTTTGTGCTGGTTGTGGATGAGGGTCTTTATTTTCTCAGATGCTAAAACTGACCATTCTTCTTGACAAAAATCCTCCAGTTCCTGTAAATTCTTGCTCTGTCTTGCATGAACTGCAGGTTTGAGATCTCGAGACTGAGATGGCCACTCCAGAACCTTCACTTTATTCTGCTGTAGCCAATGGCAGGTCCCAAATGTTGTCTTTTCCTCTAAAATTTTTCACTTTTTAATTTCAAAGCTATGACATCTTCTCTAAAATATCAACTTTTTATCTCAAATTTGAACTTTGTCTTATGTTTTCTTAATTTTTTGTTCTTAATCTCAAATATTGGTCTTTTCTCAAGGTTTGACTTTTCATCTAAAACTTTGACCTTTTGCTAATTTTAACTTTTATCTCAAGAATTTGAATTTAAAATCTCATAATCCAACTTTATATCTCAGATTTTGACTTAATAATCCCAAATTTGACCTTTTGTCCTTAAATTTTGACCTAATCGTGTCCAAGTTTGTCTTTACCCTCAAAGTTTGTGTGTGCGTGTGTGTGTGTGTTGGGGGGGGTTATCTCAAAATTTCGATTTTTTTTCCCATTCTTTTTTTTTTTTTTTTTTTTNTGAGACTGAGATGGCCACTCCAGAACCTTCACTTTATTCTGCTGTAGCCAATGGCAGGTCCACTTGTCCTTGTGTTTTGGATCATTGTCATGTGTGAACGTCCAAGTACGTCTCATGTGCAGCTTCTGGGCTGATGAGTGTAAATTTTCCTCCAGTATTTTCTGATAACATGCTGCATTCATCCTTCATTCATCAGTTTGGACCAAGTTTCCTGAGCCTTTGTAGCTCACACATCCCCAAAACATCAGTGATCCACCTCCGTGTTTCACAGTAGGAATGGTGGACCTTTCATCATAGGCCTTGTTGACTCCTCTCCAAATGGAACAATGTTTATGGTTGTGGAGAAAAAGTTCACTTTTGCTCTCATCACTCCAAATGACTTTGTTCTAGAAGTTTTGAGGCTTGTTTGGCGTATTGTAAGCGGGATACTTTGTGGCATTTGCCCATTTTTCCTCAAGTGCCTCCTTATTGTGCATCTTGAAACAGCCAGACCACATTCTTTCAGTCTCAGGACATAAAGTCGACTTCAATAAACACCCAAAAAGAAACGTAGGTCTTGTTAAAAGGACAGTCAACATCGACTTTACAAACAACCAGATGGACTGGCACCAAACCAAACTTGTCTTAGGGAGTAAAAGGTCTTCTTCATTAGAGTTTGAACTCTGCTTATTGGCATCCTCAGTTCCTTGGATATCTTTTTATATTCCTTTCCGAATCCAGAAATGTCAGTGCAGCACTAGATGAAAGATGCAAGTGTCGGGACAAGTTTTGAGGCTTGTCTCTGTGCTTTTCGGCGTATTGTACGCAGGAAACTTTGTGGCATTTGCCCATTTTTCCTCAAGTGCCTCCTTATTGTGCATCTTGAAACATCCAGACATTCTTTCAGAGAGTCCTGCAATGTCAGTGCAGCACTGGATGAAAGATGCAAGTGTCTGTCAGGAGCTTGGAAACTCCCTGAGCTTTTATACACAGGACAAAATCACCAGAGGATGGAAACTTTTGAGCACAAATTTAGTTTTTCAGAGGAAGGACATGAATCTGAGACCATGAATTCAAACGTGTGTGATACTAATTCTGTTTTTTCTCCTTCTCTTTTCTCCCAAAACCTTTCATACATTCATCATCCACACAAACACCTTTAACTCCACATTATTGTCCCAAATCTCTCCATCTCCTCCACCTCTCACTCCATTTTTTACCCTGCATGACCCCTCCATCCTCCCTCAGTCGCCATCTATCTGGGCATCAGAAAGCGGCCGAGCCCCGGACCCCCAGATGCGGCTGGGATGTGAGGGTGCGGAGCCCGCGCGACCCGGCCGAGGTGGTGCTGGCGCTGCGCGAGGCGGCTCAGGGCTGCGGGTGTCAGGTCCACCTGGCGGGGCCCTTCCTCCTGTCCTGCACCCACGGAGCGGCCGGCGCCCGTGTCGCCTTCGAGGCCGAGGTCTGCCAGCTGCCCAGCGGGCTGGGCCAGAGCAGCGGCGTGAGGTTCAAGCGCCTGTGGGGGGCACCGTTAGCCTTCAGAGACATCGCCACCAAAGTGTCCAAAGAGCTGGAGCTCTGAGGGCGACGGGAGGCGGGGCGGGGGGGGGTGGACAAGGAGGGAGGAGGAGGAGGAGGAGGAGCGGCGCCTTTTCCTCCTCGTCTGATGTGGCTAACGATGCCTCGCCTCCGCCAAAGACCCTCTTCTCTTCTTCAGACACCGCCAATCATAGACCCACACCTGCAGACGTAAACGACCTTTGAACTCTTCACCCCTGCTTAGACCCTCCGTACGCCGTGTGCGCACAGCGTCCATGTTTCTGTTTCTTTTTCCACGTTTGATGCTGATGACGAGGGCGGCGGCGGTTGCGGCGTTGGGAGCGATGCAGACTGTTAATCGTTATTGACGTTGTTGTTCCCATTTGATCTTATTTGTCATCATTCCTTTTTAAAGAGCTGCTATTTAAAGAAACTTTTTGTGTTTTAACTTTATTTTTCTTTCTTTAAATGCTTTTTAAAGGGGCAGAAGTTTGGATCCGTTGTCATTCTTGGAAGCAGGTGTTGCGTATTTAAAGTTTAAAATAAAAAAAACGTGCAGTGTGACCCCCCGGCCTCTAGAGGGAGACATGCAGAAATGCAGAAGCTTGTTCTGTTAGCTCCGACGCTACAGCTCAGTTAGCTTTGCCATGTTTGTTGTTGTTGTTGTTGTTGACTGAATTTTATGTGAAACACGCAAATCGAACACCTGGATGATAAACAACATTAAAGTTTTGCCCCTTCGACGTTTATTTACGAGAAAATCTGCTTTAAAAATGAACAATCACACATTTTCAAACAAGTCTTAGAATGAAAACAAACAAACAAAGAGGAACTTTGTTTCATTTATAACCTTAAATATTTCAGGATACTTTATCTGAGGCTAACGCGCTCTGAATTTAAAGGGATAGTTCACTTTTTAAAGGGGTTGTGAATATTAAATGTCATTTTCAGAAGATATCGTGGAGAAACGGCTGCTGTTTCAAGAAATTTCATCCAAAATTAAATGTTTCCTTTATAATTATTTATTCTTTTTTATGAAAGCTTGTTCCAACCACTTAGAAATGATGAAAACTTGCTTTGTTGAGATTTTTTTGACCAAATTAAGCCAAAATTTTGAGATAACAAGATGAAATTTTAAGGTAAAACTTGAGAATTTGAGCTAAAAAGTAGAGAGGAAAAAAAAAGAGATAGAGATAAAAAGCTGAAATTTTGAGATAAGGAGTCGCAAGTCTAAAATGAATTTTAAAAATTCTGAAAATTAGTGTTGAAAGTGAAATAAAACATTGATAATTCGAGATAAAAAAGTTGCAAGGCTTAAATAAAATGGCAAAATTTTGAGTTAATAAAGTCAAAATTGTCAAAATTTAAATAAAATGTTGATATCTGAGATAAAAAGTCGAAATTTTGGGACAACCCTCCTTCAAAAACTGGAACTATCCCTTTAACTTTGAGCGCCACGTCAGGAAGTTAATGTGATTTTTATCTCAAAATATTTTAGAGATGAGTCATTTTTTTTGTCACATATCACTTTTTTCTTTTGGCTCTGTTGTTAAAAATGATTTTTTTATTCACAGTGAAGGTTTAATAACTGGTTACCTGATACTTATTCACTAATTTATCTGATTTAATCAGATTTTTTTTCAAGCAAACCATTAATGCAGCCATAAATTCTGTCTCACTAAAAAGTTTCACAGCCACAGATTTACTTTAAATCAAACCTCAGTTAAAGGGACTGTGAGGAATTTCTGAGTGAGCTCAAAAAAGTCTGTTATCTAGATACATGCCTGATTATAAGCCACAATTTAGAACGAGATTATCGGTGCTAAAAATGAGTCAAAGTCTCTGTGACAACACGACCGGCTGATAAAGTTTATCAGGGAGAAGTTAGATCTGTGTTTTTCTCTGCTGAAAATGATCTCTGTGATATATTTAGAAACAGGAGCTGGACTGTCTGACAGAAAAGAGACAGAAGAGAAGAAGAAAGATAAACAGGAGAGAGATAGAGCACAGGCTAAAGGCTAAAACACAAGCTGAAGATAAGAATATGGGCTCAGGACTAAAACACAGTAAGATTAAAGCACACAAAAGACTAAAATATGGGCAAAAGATTAAGACAGGTTAAAATAAAACACGGGATAGAGGCTAAAACACAAGCTAAAGGCTAAAACATGGGCTAAAGATTAAAACAGGCTAAAAGAAAAACACGGGATAAAGGCTCAAACACAAGCTAAAGATTTAAATACAGGACTGAAGATCAAAACAGGCTCAGGGTTGAGACATGGGCTAGAGGCTAAAATTCAGGCTAAAGATTAAAATATGGGCTCAGGACTAAAACAGGGTAAGATTCAAACACAGGCTAAAGGCTAAAACATGGGCTAAAGATTAAAACAGGCAAAAACAAAAACACGGGATAAAGGCTAAAACACAAGCTAAAGGCTAAAACATGGGCTAAAGATTGAAACAGGCTTAAATAAAAACACGGGATAAAGGCTAAAACATGAGCTAATAAATTTGAATATGGGGCCGAAGATCAAAACACAGGCTAAGGGCTGAGACATGGGCTTAATATTCAAATAGGCTAAAACAAAAACACAGGATAAAAGCTAAAACACAAGCTAAATGCTAGAGCATGAGCTAAAGATTTAAATACAGGACTGAAGATTGAAACAGGCTAAGGGCTGAGACACAGTTTTAAGATTAAGATATGGGCTCAGGACTAAAACACAGGGTAAGATTAAAACACAACTAAAGGCTAAAACACAAGCTAAATGCTAAAACATGGGCTAAAGATTTAAACAGGCTAAAATAAAAACATGGGATAATGGCTAAAACACAAGCTAAAGGCTAAAACATGAGCTAATAAATTTGAATATTGGGCTGAAGATTAAAACACAGGCTAAGGGCTGAGACATGGGTTCAGGACTAAAACACAGGGTAGGATTAAAACACAAGCTAAAGGATCAAACACTGGCTAAAGATTAAAACAGGTTAAAACAAAAACACAGGATAAAGGCTAAAACACAAGCTAAATGCTAAAGCACGAGATAAAGATTTAAATACAGGACTGAAGATCAAAACAGGCTAAGAGCTGAGACATGGGCTAATGGCAAAAACACGGGTTTAAGATAAAAAAATACGCTAAAGGCTAAAACACAGGCTAAGGGCTTAAACAGGGGATAAAAGACTAAAACATGGGCAAAAGATTACGACACTTGCTAAAGGCTAAGAAACAGGCTAAATATCAAAATACTGACTCAGTGTTAAAATACTGGTAAAAGATTAAAACATGGGATTAATGTGTAGAAACTGGCTAAAGGAAAATGTAAATATTGCTAAAAGTTTAAAGGACTGGCTAAAGATTTAAACCAGCTGAAGATAAAAACACGAGCTAAAGGCTAAAAAATGGGCTAATGTGTTTGTGCTAATGTTCATTCCAACCCTTGTGCAGCAGTTATTCTGATTGTTCATTAAAACGAAGAGCCAGGTTACGTTTGCTCTGCTTGGTGAGGTTGGAGTTGGTAGATGAGCACTGGTAGGACACAACCAGGATTCACTAACGTTACTGACATGTATCAGAGCACCGAGCTGTGAGTAGCTAAGCTAAATGTAGCCGGTTGTCACGTTTCCAACAACAGCGCTTTGATCCACTTCATTCAGATTCTCCTCACAGTCACTTTAAGGTGCATTTTTACAAAAGTTTCCTTTTTTCTTTGCCGTCACACTTCATCACTCCTCTCGAATAAAGTGCAATACAAACAAACCGCCACGACTTGAAGAAGCAACAGGGCTCTTTGTTGGGTTTATTTTCACGAAGCTGTTTTTGGTTTTTAAAATTATTGAGCACTTTCTGCTTTTTTTTTTTTTTTTAACCAGAACAGCCTTGACTTCTTTCTACTGCACTGGTGGTTTTAAAATCCTCATTTTATTTTGAAAAATCACACTCTCTCAAAAGCTGACTGATGCTTTAAATGCCTTTACTCACATCACCGGCTTCTTCAAATCTGTCTTTTTGCACATTAATTCTACTTGAAGCTCCATATTTTTGGAAATTCAAACACAAAACCTGTCTGTCTTTCTGTTTCCTGGCTTTTAATTTGTGTTTGAATCGACGCGTCAGACTGTTAAAGCAGGTTTTATTGTTGCTGTAAGAGTTTTTTTTCAGGACTGTTAACCAATCAGACTCCTGCCTCATCTTCACCTCTGTGTCATTTTCAAAGCATGTGACGTCTGAAGAGATGGTTCAGGATGAGAATGTAAACCTTCTGGATTTCATTTTAGCTGCAAAGTTGCATCTCTAAAAAGCAAAGCAAAGATAAAAAGGAGCTTCTGGAGCGTGCAGCTTTTACCGTAACCCGGGTGATCGGGCGTGGAAGAGGAGCAGGTCTGGAGCCACTGTCTGAAAACATGTCAAGCTGTGATTTAGGACTAGTCCTTACAAATTTCTGTTGGTGTACCACTCTGAACCTGCTCTGTAGATACAGTTAGAGCCCCGCTTTAAGGCTACAGCTCTGTCGTAAAGTGTGTTTGAAGATGTCATCGACAAAAAGTTAACTCATGGGCTGAAATACTTAANATTCACTCTCCTTTCCACCAGAGGAATCCAGAGTTCAAACATATCAAAAGTGTTGTTTCATCAAATTATTCCAAGTGGTGAAATTTCTCCTGTAAAGTCCGTTGTTTGTCTGTCTGTCGTGTCCGTTCTCATCAATAACAGCAGCTTCACAGTCTTAGAGCATTTCCTCCTCAATGTCAATCTGACAAAACTTAGGTTTCTAGCTGCAAAACAAAAGGAACCCCATTTTTTTCTGTTGAGTTTTCATGCCAGGAGAGCTTGTGATAGCCAACAAGCGCTCCCTGCTTGACTGACTTGCATAACAGCTCTATTAGAGGCTCGTTTATTGGCGAAGAGGCCTGTCACTCGCTCTAACATGTCACCAATCGCCTTTTTCTTCCAACAAAGCCAGCTGTAGCCATTAAGATCATTGGCGAGCCCTATTTCTTGCTGTGCGTAATCTTTCCCACTCACAAAGAGGCACAATTTATGACTGGGAACTACGGTTTCATGATTTTTGTTGAACCTTTTCACAGAGAGAGCAAAGTTGACGACAGAGAGGACACTGAGCACTGATAAAGCTGTTTTTGTTCGCGCAAAGTCGTCAGACTAGACTGGAAAATGAGTTAGCATCTGCTGGTGTTTGGACACCTGAGACTAAAAACTCTCAAACTCCTGTAAAGTTTTACCTAGAAAGCTCAAATGTCACCCAGATGTAGATGAGAAGGTGTAGAAAATATATGATGGATGTTTTACGTCTGACACGAAGCATCTTAGAATTAATGATGTTCAAAAGTCGGTTGTGAAAAATTAAATGTTTCAGCTGCTTTGTCCTGACGTGGATTTTAGCTACATTTAAAAACACGACATTTTCTGAAACTAGAGACTTTGATATTACAAATGAGGTGTCACTGATGAATTTTGACCTTCTGTTTCTAAAGTTATAAGCTTTAAATACATAGCAGGGTGAATAGGCCTGAACTGGGTGGAGTGTAAGGGGTTAAACGATCGACCTGCAATCCTGCATGTCTCCTAGGAAATAATGTGTGACACAAAAATAAAGACTTCAACCTCTTTGGTATTTCATGTCCCTTTTGTTTCAGCTGCAGAAAAGAAAAAAAAAATACACGTGAGACCAAGTTTGATTGTTACATGGGGCAGAATTTAATTGTCCTGTTATATATTACAACCAAAAAAAAAGGATTTTCGGTGCACATACACAGCCACGACCAGACTATGCATGGGTTGATCCCAGGATGTTACAGAGATGACGATGATGGGAGGAGAGATGTTTAAAGTGACGGGAGATTAGAATAAAGAAGAGGGAATAAAGTCAAAGCAGGAAAAGAAAAGATGGTGAGTAGGAAAGTAGCAGAAAGGAAAGTGGAGTGTCTTCTCGATGGAAAAGAAGGAGGCAGGAAGCAGCCAATCGGCCGAAACCGGTAAAATAACTTTACAACAAGGCCACCTGTTCATTTTTTATAAAGTAAAAAAACAAACACAGACAGTCACTCAGTCATTGGTTGTCTGTCCAGTTTACTTCTGGGCGGGGATCATGCCGTCGATGGCCTCGCCCTTCTCCAGCTTCTTCTCCATCTCAACCATCAGCTTCACGCCATCAACCACCAGCTGCACCTGATACACCTCGGAGGAGCCCAGACGGTCGGCGTTGGAGATGTCGAACACGCCGCCCACGGAGGCTGTGTCCACACCGCCTGGAGGGGGAGAGACAGGGGAGAAGGGGGAGGAGTCAGAACCATAGACTGTATAATCACTGGACGCCATGCTCCCCCTGGTGGCTGGCTGCAGTATAGGTGATATGTGGTGATATGAAGATGTTAGTTGGCTGCGTTGTTTTCACGTCATATTTTTTCTGAGAAGTTGGTTTTCATTCGTGATTAGATGTTAAAAACCAGGCTTTTTACGATGATTGACAGCTGCCGTTAGTGTGTAGTTTTTATCGGAAATATAAGAAACTTCAAGAAAAGGGGGATAAAAAGAGATGAGACCTTCGCAAGAAAAGAAAATTACATATATTTATTGTTTTTTTTGTTACTGGATTCTGGCTCCAAAACTGTACAACGGTGAAAAGTCCATATTTCCCATTATGACGATAGTTATTGCTCTGATTATTCCTTTAATTTGTTCCTTTTTCAAAAATTTCTTGTCTCATTGCTTGGTCGTTTGTTTACTCATTTATTTTTATTTACTTACTTCTTTTTTGTATCGGTTGTTATTCACTTTCATTTAATTTCTATTATTATTCTGCTATTTTACTTGTTGTCTCTATCCTCTGTGAAGCGTCTTCTCGTGTCCAGAAAAGCGCTTTATAAATAAAATGTATTATTATTATTATATATTTTTATTTTTATTATTATCATTACTTCAAGCTTAGTCTTTGTTATCCTTGTTGTGGCCAACTTTATTAATTTTGTTAATTACATGATTTTATGCAGATAGTCTTTGAAACAAGTGGAAATTTTTGTTGATTAAGTGCCAAAAAATAAATTAAAAAAATAAAAGTATTGGAAAAAAATAATATTGTAAACCCAACAGCATAATTACCAAAGTCATATAAACATTTAAATTGTTATTTTGGAAGCATCATAGCATAATTTCCAGAGTTAAATGACTTTAAAATAAATAAAAAGTTAAGAATAATAGTAAAAGTAATATAAACATAGTATTATGAATACGAGTAATAAATTATTTTGCATTAAAAAATGTGTTTGTTTTTCTTAATGGAAGCCCTTGAGGTCAATAATTTTCAGTAATTCGTTATTTTTCTTGTTATCTCAGGAAAATGAAGCTTTGCAGGCTCTAGAAACTACTTTTATTTTTATTTTGTGAGCATCGTAGCGTGAAATAAAAAGTGAAAATATTGAGATAAAGTCAAAACTTTGACTGTTTATCTCATCTATTTGTCTTTTTACCTCAGAATTTAATATGAAAAAAACAATCTCAACAAATCCAGTTTTCATTTTTGTATTTTAACTGATGGGAATTGGCCTCGTTAAGATGATTTCCAGAGTCAAAGATATTTAAGTGGAATAAATAGGTTAATGATAATGATATAGGTGATATAAACATATGATTTTAAATAGTAGTAATTGATAATAAATGTGCATAAATTTTTGTTTTTTCTTCTTTTCTGGAAACTTTGAAGTGTCTCAGTAAATTCTGTTATTCTGCTGATGATACGCTGATAAAATATGCAGGTGACTGTCGTACCTGTGCCACGCTTCTGCAGACGCAGCCTGGTCAGAATCTCCTCGAACTTGGCGTGTGTGCTGAGCTTGGGCAGCTTGACGTGCACGCCGCCGCGCAGGCCGGTGCCCAGGTTGGAGGGGCAGGTCAGGACGTAGCCAAGGTGCTCGTTCCACATGAAGCCACGGCCGTGCTTCTTGAAGATTTCCTCGATCTGAGCCGTGAAAAGGAAAAACACAAAGCATGACGGTTAGAAAATAAACTCATGAAAATCTGAGTTTGATGCCTGAACATTTATGATGTAACCTGTAACTTATCAGAGTGTGTGTGAAAGTGTGAACTGTGTAAATGTGCGTCACCTTCTGCAGGCCAACGCAGAAACGTCTGAAAACCTCCTTCATGTTTCCGCCCTTCTGCATGGAGATGACACGCAGGTGATCCTCCTCGTTCACCCAGACCAGGAAGGTCTTTCCCTCGTTGTGCCTGAAGGAGGAAGAAGAAGAAAATTCAGCTCAGCATCATTTGGATAAAAGACTAAAAACTAAAGACAGGTCAGTCTCCTGATGTTGGCCTGAAGTTTCTAACAGAAAGGTCAAAGTAAAAACACACAAACTGACCCTGATACCGAGATTTAAAAACTTTTACAGAGTTTCTAACTGTTTCACACAGAGACAGATGGTTTTAAGGGCAGATTTATGGTGACCAGATTTAAAAGATGACTGAAGTATGTCATCTTTGTTCTTTCTTGATATGTAAATTATGAAAGCCTATTTCTGCCAGTCAAAAAAAACATAAAAATTAAAACTTTGCTTTGATGATGTGTATATTTTTTGCCCATATAACTTAAATACCTGGAGATAAAAAGTCGAAGTTTGAGATAAAAAGTCAAAAAATTTGGAGATTATTTGGACAAAATTGCAAGAAAATAAAAAGTGTAAATTAAGAGGTAATAAGGTCTGTTTCAGAGGGAAAAAGTCAAAAATCTGGGATAGAAAGTCAAAATTTTATGGAATAAAATGTCAAAATATGAGGTTATAAAGTCAAAATTTCAATAAAATTAGAACTTAAAAGAAAATAAAAAACACATTTTGAGACAAGTCAAAGTGATAAATAGAAAAGATACAACTTGAGATTAAAAGAAGTCAAAACTGAGATTATTATGTCAAAAGCTTGAAATAGAGAAGTCAAAATTATGAGATAAAAAGTCACAATTTTTAAAAATTATTTAGTCAAAAGTCAAGATTTGAGATAAAGAGTCAATATTTTTTCGATAAAATGCTTAAATTTTGAGATTGAAAGTTGAAACTTTGAGATAAAGTCAAAATTTAAAAAAAATAAAAAAATAAAAAAATTGCTACTTCAATATGGGCAAAAAAATCTCACCAAATCCAGTTTTTCATGTTGATATTTTAAACTGGAGTAAATGAGCTTCTATGGTAAAGAGACTTAAGGAACTGTTGGTGTGTGTTGGATTGTGTTGGTGTGTGTTGGTGTGTGTTAGTGTGTGTTAGTGTGTGTTGGTGTGTGTGTTGGCGTCTCACCAGATGCCTCTAGCGTCGGGCCAGTCGCGGGCCATACCGGCGCAGGTCAGCAGGGGGGACACGGGTTTGTCAAACAGGAAGTGATCGGCGATCAGCTGCTCCTGCTCGGCGTCGGTCATACCGTCCAGGGGGTAGTACTTCCCCTTAAACTCGCCATCCAGGCTGGCCAGGGCTGAGAGAGAGAGAGAGACAGAAAACACAGAGAACAGAGAACAGAGGGAGGTCAGAGTCAGATTAGAAACATGTATGTTACAGATTATTTCATCCTCTAAAGCAGTGAACCCCAACCTTTTCCAACTCAGGGCCCACTTTTCAGTCCCAAAAGTGCCACCTTGAAAGAAATTAAAGACCAAAAACACTAAAAATATAGTTGATGTTCGGGGATCCTGCTGTATTACAACCCCAATTGTAGCATGAGTCACTAAATGACGCCCATTCAAGTTCACTTTTTGTCTGTTTATTGAACATAGAGTGATCCCCAGTGCCATCTGGTTCAATTAATGGATGTAAAAGTACAAACAGTGACCCAGGATGCCGATAATACATTTATATAAGACAGTATCCTCTCTACATATCCTTGAAAAGTCCCGCAAACAAAAAAGAGAAACAATAAACATTAACAAATCCTGCCTTGAAGATCTCTTGAGTATTTCATTTAAGATCAGAATAGAAAAATTGCATTGAATTTAGGACTTTTTAAGACTTTATAAAGGTTGTGCAGAAACCCTGTAAGAAGTAACAAGGACACAAAATGTAATTGAATCCAGAATGTAACAGTTATTCGACAATGTAACATAAGTGTTGAGCTTGAAATTTAATTCAAAAAAATGTAATAAAACCCCAAAATATAATAACTGGTCAATGATGAACAAACTTTTAATACATTCTTTTTGTTGCGTTTGGGAATTTTTGTTACATTCTTGACAAATTATTACATTTCGGGTTTTATTGCATATTTCTTGTTCTATATTGGGTCGTTGTTAAGTTAACGTCAGGTCATGATACCGATTGGCCACTAACGTATTTTATAAATGAATATCTGAACATTTTTAATTTCCTAACTGAGTTGGTAACTGAGTTTTAACATTTGAAACAATATTCTGTATATTTTTATCTTTCTTGATTCATTTGTATTTTGTATCTTTAAACAATCACACTCCACCAAAATCAGCCAATTTGGAAATAATTTTGCGGCCCACTTACAGTACCTTCACGGCCCACCAGGGGGCCGTGGGCCACAGGTTGGGAATCGCTGCTCTAAAGTTTGACACTCACCCTCGATGGACATGTTCTGGATGGCTCTGCGCTCTCCACGGCTGCAGTGGGGGGGCAGGGTGAATCCCTTGATGCTGCGGCCGGTACGAACACGGCTGGACAGCACGTAGTTGGGGTCCAGGTCGTCACCACCCTGAGAGGAAACAAAGAAATGTTAGAGTTTCTCTGAGAAAGTGGGAAGAGTAGATGAAGCTTTATTTAAATTATAGTTGAAGTTTCTTAAATCCGGCTCCTCACCTTCAGGTTCTCGAAGTTCAGGTCGGTCTTGTGCTTGTCGGTGGGTTTGTATCCACCGTGACGGTCGGAGATGACGGGGTCCAGCAGATCCTTGAAGACCTCGTAGGACTCCTCATCACCGGCAACGCAGCCAACGGTCATGATGAAGGGGTGACCTTTGAGAGGAATCAGAAAACTGTGTCAATATCACAACAAAATTAAACATTTTTGGTCGCTCAATTCAGAAAGTGAAACCCAGATAATATATTCAGGATGGGCCGTAAGTTTCCCTATAGAGGAAAATGTATAATATAGATTTTTTTTGTGTGTTTCAGATACTCCAGAAGATGTGTTTGACTGTTTTTGATTATCTTTGAGGGCACTTGAACACTGTTGTGGATCAGGTGAAGCTACGAGACATTAATCATCTCAATTTAATAACCACTAACGCCATTACAAGCCTAACTCCAAATGTGCTAATGCAAGTTCATCAACAGTGGAAAACACATTAATAAGTGTTTTTGTGTTTTTATCCTGTGTCTGGAAACTTATGGCCCAACCTGCAGATTAATTTCACATAAAGTGAATTATCTCAAGTGAAACCAATATTGATAATTTAGTTGCATAGAAAAGCAGCTTGTCAAAAGTAGGGAAGCATAAAACACAATCACCAAAACCAATGTTTTTTTTCATGAATAAAAGTTAGAAAACTAAATGTTCAACCAGAATGATCATGTGCTTCAATTTAAAGTGAACTTCAATCTGCATGTATAACAACAGTTATTATTTTGCACTGAAGATGTCATTTTGACCAAAGATTGGTAGATTAACTATTACAGATGCATTATAGTATTTTAAAGATCTGCAATTTATTGATAATTTTAAATATAGAGATCGTCACGTCACATTGGTATCAATATATTGATGTTTCAGATCAATCTGCCAACCACTAATTTCAAGCCTTTGCTTCTTGAAATTTTGATGATTATGGTTCACAGATAATTAAAACACAAAATTCAGTGTCTTAGAAAATTAGAATTTTAGATTTAATCATTTTTGCTGCTTTTCTAACCATTTTGCCACCTCAAGCTTTCTTTTAATGCTACTTCATGCTGTTTTTGCCACTTGTCAGCAATTAAATTGTTTCTCTGTCACAGGTAGTTTTGCTTCTTTATGACCAATTTTGATATTTTCTTCTAATTTTCAACAATTTTTCCGCTTTCTTGACCATTTTTGCCACTTTAAACTCACTTATAGTGCCACTTCTTACTGTTTTTGCCACTTTTTACCATTTGTTTCTCTGTAAAAGGTAGTTTTGCTACTGTATGACCATTTTCCAAGTTTTCTTCCAATTTTCACCCATTTTTGCTGTTTTTTTTAACCATTTTGCCTCTTCAAACTCACTTTTAATGCCACTTCTTGCTGTTTTTGCCACTCTTCACCGATTAAATTGTTTCTCTGTCAAAGGTAGTTTTGCTACGTTATGACCATTTTCCAAGTTTTCTTCCAATTTTCACCCAATTTTGCTGCTTTCGTGAACATTTTTGCCACTTTAAACTCACTTATAGTGCCACTTCTTACTGTTTTTGCCACTTTTTACCATTTGTTTCTCTGTCAAAGGTAGTTTTGCCACTTCCTGTCCATTTTCCAAGTTTATTCCCAGATTTTACCCATTTTTTGCTGCTTTTTGACCATTTTTCCCACCTTAACCTCACTTTAAATGCTACTTCTTGCTGTTTTTTCCACTTTTCACCATTTAGATTGTTTCTCTGTCAAAGGTAGTTTTGCCGATTTATGACTATCTTGAAAATTTTCTCCTAATTTTCTCCCATTTTTGCTGCTTTTTGACCAATTTTTGCCTGGTTAAACTCACTTTAGTGCTACTTCCCCACTTTTTACCACTTAGATTGTTTCTCCCGTCAAATGTAGTTTTTCCACTTGGACAATTTCCCAAGTTTTCTCCCTGTTTTTCACCCATTTTTCCCACCTTAAACTCACTTTTATTGCTTCTTCTTACTGTTTTTGCCACTTTAAACCACATAGATTGTTTCTCTGTCAAAGGTAGTTCCGCTGCTTCCCGACTATTTTCCAAGTTTTCTCCCATTTTTCACCCATTTTTGCTGCTTTTTGACTAATTTTCCCACCTTAACCTCACTTTAAATGCTACTTCTTGCTGTTTTTTCCACTTTTCACCATTTAGATTGTTTCTCTGTCAAAGGTAGTTTTGCCACTTTATGACTATCTTGGAAATTTTCTCCCAATTTTCACCCATTTTTGCTACTTTCTAGATCGGTTTTACCACTTGGAACTCACTTTTAGTTTTTGCCACTTTTCATGACTTGGATTGTTTCCCTTTCAAAGGTAGTTTAGCTGAAAATTTTCCAAGTTTTCTTCCAAATTTCATCCATTTTTGCTACTTTTTGCCAACTTAAATTCACTTTAGTGCTACTTTCACTATTTTTGCCACTTCAAACTACTTAAATTGTTTCCCCTTCAAAGGTAATTTTGCTGCTTTCTTTCCATTTTCCAAGTTTTCTCCCAATTTTCACCCATTTTTGCCATCCTTAACTCAAATCCTATCCTACTTTTTGCTGTTTTTTGCCTCTTTCACCACTTAGGTTGCTCCTCTTGCAAAGATATTTTTCAACAGTTCGTTTTTTTTTTTGGTTGAGTAACTCCGGTGCAGAGCAGAAAACATATACTGCAAAAAGTTTCACCTGTTTTTCCGACACATTTGCGGTTAAAGAAAAATTGCACAGACTGCGATTAGAATATTGCACCAGTTCATATTGTGATTTAATCTCATTTGTGATTAATTACCCAGACCTGGTTGCTTACATTTCTTCTACAGTTTTCTCTTTTGTAAATGAACGTCTTCAAATCTAATTCTGTTTTTTGTGTCTCTCTTTAAATGTTGATGACTTCCTGTTTCTTACCTGGGTTATCAACACCGGTCTGGATGACGTCATCCAGGGTGAAGCCGCTGGGGGTGGATTTGCCCCTGAGTTTACCGTAGATGTCCTTGGTCAGCACCTGCAGGAGACGACACGCAGCGCTGGTTAGTGATCATGTGACTCCATAAGTTACATACGTGTGTTAGAACATGTGTGTTTTCGTCACCTTGGCCATGTGGTTGTTGTGCAGGGACAGATCGGGGAACTCGTCGTCCATGGTGAACTTCATCTTGTAGTCGTTGTGGCAGTTTTTCGCCATGGCTGCGGTTTTTATGACGCCTTAAGAGTTGAGAAAAAAGTGGGAATTATTCATTTTTATCATCATAAGTTGTGATGTTGCGTTTCTGTGTCGCGGTCTAAAGTGTACCAGCTTCATTTTCTGGGATTTCTCCAAGTTTTTGAAGCGCCCTGTCTATGAGTCGCCTGGTGAAGAGGAGACATCTTCTCATTTTCTCTCTCTGTGTTTCAGCTGTGCCGTCCACATGCTCACCCTCCTGCTGTTCTGCCTCACCCTCTCTCCCCCCTCACCTGTCCCCTCCTCCCCCTGCAGTGATTATTAATAGCACCACTCCACTTCACCTCCTCCTCCTCCTCCTCGTTTCTCCTGCAGCAGATTTCATGAATGATTTCTCTTTCTCTGACTTCATTCAGCTGCAAAGTTTCTCTGCAGAGAATCACATCAAAACGTCTCTGCGGAGTAAAAACGCTGATGTGTGAAGCTGTTGGATGATCCCTCTCATCAAGCGGAGGTCAGATTGCTGCCTGTCGCCTGAGTTGGTCTACGACCCCGATCACACTTAAAGGTCAGAGCATTGCATGCCTCTTGGGTGGCTCCATATGTTCCATGACTAAATCAAGCGCTCCTAAACTATTCAAAGACACTGGGAGCCTGTGTTGCTAGTGTCAGCAACAGGTGACAGAAAGTCACAGCTGTTCAACTATCCTGCAAACCATGAATGCATGAGTGCAGAGTCTTACAATGAAAACTTTCTCTAATCTGATGCAAGAGTTAGTTGCATTGATTTTGTAGTTTCCGGGGGAAAAAGAATAGAGGAGTCCAAGAAAAAGAAAAACTCAAGTAGAAATAAAAAATTCCAGAGTTCACAAATGAAGGAATCTGTCTGTTGAATATTGTTTTCTTTAAAATGATTTGGTCCAAAAATCATCACAACCTTTCCCCATAAAAAGCCAAAATAAAAAAAACAACTAAAGCATAATTCTGTCTTTACCTGCTCAGGAGAAAAGAAAGGTAACAGATCCTGGGATCAGATCCTGTCCACCAAATGTAGGGGTTGCCCAACTCTGCCAGCTGATGGACTTAAGCATTTATACCCAGACCTCCCTCCTCATTGGCTGACAGGACTCTGGGTCTCTGATTCTGATTGGTCGCAGAGGGTCTTCTGGGCCCCGGTGAGTTTGTAAAAGGCAAGAACCAACTTCACACAACACTCGAGACGAGAGACAAGGCAACAGCTGCAGCCATCCGGTCCAACCTTTCACCTCTTGCCAGCAGGCAGCACGGTGGACTGTTGCTGGACGCCACTGACTATACATTCATCCTGATGCATTATATACACACACACATAGGCTTAGATACACGTATACAGCTGTGCTCATAAGTTTACATATGTCTTTTAAATCATAATAGCTGCAGAAACTTCCAGTATGACCCTAATCAAAAATTTCCATGTGTATTTCCCCTTTAACATCAATGACAGCTTGAAGTCTTTTGTGCTGGTTGTGGATGAGGGTCTTTATTTTCTCAGATGGTAAAACTGACCATTCTTCTTGGCAAAAAGCCTCCAGTTCCTGTAAATTCTTGCTCTGTCTTGCATGAACTACAGGTTTGAGATCTCGAGACTGAGATGGCCACTCCAGAACCTTCACTTTATTCTGCTGTAGCCAAGGGCAGGTCCCAAATGTTGCTTTTTCATCTAAAATTGTTCACTTTTAATTTCAAGAATATGATGTCTTCTCTAAAATATCTTTTTATCTCAAATTTGACCTTCAACTAAATTTTTTTTCCTCAATTTTGTGTCCATAATCTCAAATATTGGTCTTTTCTCAAGGTTTGACTTTTTGTCTAAAACTTTGACTTTTTGCTAACTTTTATCTCAAGAAATTGAATTTAAAATCTCATAATCCAACTTTATATCTCAGATTTTGACTTAATAATCCCAAATTTGACCTTTTGTCCAGAAATTTTGACTTAATCGTGTCCAAATTTGTCTTTACCCTCAATGTTTTTTGTGTGTGTGTGTGTTGGGGGGGGTTATCTCAAAAAATTTGGATTTTTTCCACCTCTTTTTTTTTTTTTTGCAAAATTTCAACTTTAGCTAAAAACTTTGACTTGGCCTTGTGAGACTGAGATGGCCACTCCAGAACCTTCACTTTATTCTGCTGTAGCCAATGGCAGGTCCACTTGTCCTTGTGTTTTGGATCATTGTCATGTGTGAACGTCCAAGTACGTCTCATGTGCAGCTTCTGGGCTGATGAGTGTAAATTTTCCTCCAGTATTTTCTGATAACATGCTGCATTCATCCTTCATTCATCAGTTTGGACCAAGTTTCCTGAGCCTTTGTAGCTCACACATCCCCAAAACATCAGTGATCCACCTCCGTGTTTCACAGTAGGAATGGTGGACCTTTCATCATAGGCCTTGTTGACTCCTCTCCAAATGGAACAATGTTTATGGTTGTGGACAAAAAGTTCACTTTTGCTCTCATCACTCCAAACGACTTTGTTCCAGAAGTTTTGAGGCTTGTTTGGCGTATTGTAAGCGGGAAACTTTGTGGCATTTGACCATTTTTCCTCAAGTGCCTCCTTATTGTGCATCTTGAAACAGCCAGACTACATTCTTTCAGAGAGTCCTGTATTTCAGCTGAAGTTATTTGTGGGTTTTTCTTTGCATCCTGAACAATTTTCCTGGCAGTTGTAGCTGAAATGTTTGTTGGTCTACCTGACTGTGGTTTGGTTTCAACAGAATCCCTCATTTTCCACTTCGTCATTAGAGTTTGAACTCTGCTTATTGGCATCCTCAGTTCCTTGCATATCTTTTTATATCCCTTTCCGAATCCAGAAATGTCAGTGCAGCACTAGATGAAAGATGCAAGTGTCGGGACAAAATCACCAGAGGATCAGGGTCATTTTGGAAGTTTCTGTTGTCATTATGATTTAAAAAGACTAAAAACAGTTGTTTGTTAATAAATGTCTTCACCCAACCACTAACAGAAAAGTTTTTGTGTTATCATTCATAATCTCAGGAAAATAGCCAAGAAAGAATTTTATCGGCGGGTGGTGCTGATGGTCGTGACTCTTGGTGTAAGCGTGCGAGCAGACGTACTGTACCAAATCTCTCCTCCATGTTTCATAAGTGTACCAAAAGAGCAGAGTAACTGTGTGTCATCAAAGTCTGGAGTAAAATTAACCACTTTGTCTTAGATTACAGGACTGAAGACCAGGTTTCATCGAGCGCTGACCTTCTCACCTATCGGTTTGTTAAGTGGAGGTGCGTGCGTAAAGATCTGAACCTGTTCAACGCACGAGTATAAGTTTGTGCACAGCTTGTTTGTGTGTTTATAAACAGTGTAGTATTCGTTTCCTGCTGGTTGTGTTTTATGTTACGGTGAGAAATGTAAAAAGAGCTTCAGTTCCAGGCTGAAATCTCACACATATTCTCTGGATGTAAAGCCCGGAGACTCACTCTGTACTGTCCCGGTGCCAGCGTCATTAACCCCCCCCCCCCCCCTAATGGTAATGTGATAGAGCTCAGTAATCCAACCGTCGATAGACATTAAATTACACCCACATCATGTGACGGAGGGTAAATCTCAGGGTGGAGCCGAGCGGACTCGGTGACACAGACACAGCTCTTAAATAAGATCCAGGTAACAGACAGAAGTTCAAATGTTTGGATTGTGAGTTTTTCACAGCTGCTCATGATGTTTGAACAGACGTAAGGTGGTGCAGTGGTTCCTGCTGCACAGCTAAAAGGAGCCTTACTGTGTGGATTTGGTCCAAAAATGGTCCAAAATTATATTAATCAGGTTGATTGTTTCATCTAACCACCTGTGTGTATGAATGGTCGTCTGAGCTTTGTGATTGGCTGGCGGCCTCTGCAGGATGAACCACATCTTACACCATGAATAGGCTCCATTTCTACTATCACACCAAAAAAGATGATGGATGTATGATGATGAAATGCTTAATTCTTGACACTTAACAAGATGGCCACTCCAGAACCTTCACTTTATTCTGCTGAAGCCAATGCCAGGTCCACTTGGCCTTGTGTTTTGGATCACTTAACATCTTTCCCACAAAAATACGTCACCAAAATGACAGTTCAGCACTTAAAATGTTTGTGGTTTCCATGGTTACCGCCAGTTACACTGTAAATCCAGATTTTATTACAAATTAAACTTTTTAGTAATCATTATTCATTATTTCATAGGTTGTAAAAAGATCTTGTCATTACTAAAATGATTGAAAAATGGAGTAGATGCAATGGACTGAACTTAGTATCTTACCAAACTGTGTAGTCATGAGTGAGGAGGGCACACAGTGGACATGGAACACTTTGACACATACTTTTGTTGTTTCTGCAATTTAAAAAAAATCCAACAAATAACAATATTGGCATCCATTCACATAAATTACACTAGTCATTTATAGAGGACACACAGTTGACATGAGAGCCAGCTGTACATGGGTGATTCACACGGGTGACTCTAGTTATCAACGTTCCATAACATAGACCAGCTGTCTGGGCTCCATAATTTACATTCATGTACTATAATCGAAAGTTTAGTATACGAATGCCACAAATGCTAAACAAGAATTACAAAATCAAAGTAAGTCTGGTACAAATTAAGGGCTAATGCAAAACATTCACAGGAATTTTTTCATTAAGAGTCCTACAGAAGAAAACAATATTGTTTATTGATATCCTGTAAATTGTCTATGCTGTCACCCGTGTGATTCACCCATGTACACCAGGCTCTCATGTCCACCGTGTGCCCTCCTCACTCATGGTAACAAGATAAAGTGTAATTTTTATTTAACAGTCACATTTTCAACTGTAAATTGAAGGGTTGTTCTGTAAAGTCGTTTGAAATTTATACAGTATATTTTTCAAAATTTACCCAGCAACCACAGCTGCTATATTTTTACCTTAAAAACAACAACACTTGCTTTGCAGTGTAGAAAACATGACTTGTGATAACAAATGATGTTAAGTCCAAGTGACTATGATTATGATTCATATGAATGGATGTCAGTATTGTTACAGTCTACGTTATGGAACGTTGACAGCTTGAGTCACCCGTGTGATTCACCCATGTACACTAGGCGCTCATGTCCACTGTGTGCCCTCCTAAATCATGGTAGCAAGGCACAGTGTAATTTCCAGTTTAATAGTCACATTTTCGACCGTAAATTGAAGGCTTGTTCTGTAAAGTTGTTTAAAATTTTGCAGTGTATTTTAAAATTATTCCCCGGCAACCACAGCTGCTAGTTTTTTACCATAAAAACAACAGGATTTTTTTTGCAGTGTGGAAAACATGACTTGTGATAACAAATGATGTGAAGTCCAAGTGACTATGATTATGATTCATATGAATGGATGTCAGTATTGTACAGTCTATGTTATGGAACGTCACCGTGTGATTCACCCATGTACACTAGGCTCTCATGTCCACTGTGTGCCCTCTTCACTCATGGCAGCAAGACAAAGTGTAATTTTTAGTTAATAGTCACATTTTCGACTGTAAGTTGAAGGCTTGTTCTGTAAAGTTGTTTAAAATTTTGCAGTGTATTTTAAAAATATTACCAAGCAACCACAGCTGCTAGATTTTTACCATAAAAGCAACAGGATTTGCCTTGCGGTTTAGAAAACATGACTTGTAATAACAAATAATGTAAAGTACAAATAACTAGTGTCATTTATTTGAATGGATGTCAGTATCGTTACAGTCTATGTTATGGAACGTTGACAGCTTGAGTCACCCGTGTGATTCACCCCTGTACATGTTGGCTTTTATTAAACTGCAAAAACAACAACAAAAGTATGTGCATTTCACCATTTGCAAATCTGCTCTCAAACTATTAGCATCTGTCTTTACACATCAGTCGATGTGACTCACTGAGATTCATCCTTTTTTAAGCGTGCAGTGACTTTTGCGTGTACGTTTGCACTTTTCTGCACATGAAAACACATCTGCCGACTGTTCCCTTCAGAAAACGATTCTGTGTTTGTGTTACCATGACGTGTTAGAGAACACACAGACCCACATGTGTCTCCTTCTCATTCAGACCAGTGGGTTCTGTGGATTCTCTGCCACCGTGGCACAGATCCAGTCTCCCAGTTTAGACTGTCACTCTATCCACCAGTGCTCCCTTCCCACACACACTCTCACACACACACACATACCCATGTCATCAGCACCCCCACAGCCCCAGAACCCTGCAGCTGCCCCCGGGGGGGGAAGCAGGCACCAAGGACAGTTATGTAACCGGGAACTCTGTGTGAAACATTTCTAATGATTAAATCTAAAAGTCATGAGCGGAGCGAGATGTAAATCAAAGGCTCGGACACTTTCAGAACCAGAGAAACTCAAATAGAGAAGCAGACTCTGATGAGGAAGCTGCAGTTTGTGTTTTGATGTTTGCAAAATGGGTGTGTGCAGGTATCAGAGACAAACAGGATACAGAACTTGTGTAATAAGAGTAATATTCAGATTTTGTTGCAGGCTTCATGAACAGTTTGGTCGATTTTCCTCGATCCCACTTAACGTCAGGCGTCTGAAGTCATTGAGATGTTTCTGCATGAACATTCAGCCTGATTGCATCTTCACACCAGAGGCGAAGGAGTTGGGGGTTGTGTGTGTGTGTGGGGGGGGGTCTACAAACATTCACACATTCTCACACACACCGTCAGTGCCAGGAACATCAATTAGGAACAGATTTCCTTCTGGTTCCTCGACATCAAAAAGAGACGAATGAGACGCAGAAAGTGGTTTAAAGTGAAACAGGAGGAGGAAAAATTATTATTCATGGAGCTTTTTCCTCAGTTTTAGTGTTTTGTTGTGTTTGTTAATGTTAAAATTCTCTTTCACAGCCCAAGCAAACCTTTTTTTTTAGTGTAGATTAAACAAAAACTGCTTGTACCTCCACATTTGAAGGTGCAAACATGTAGTAAGAGGAAAGTTTTCCTCCGGGACAAAGGCTTACGTCCGTCTCCCTTCCAAAGATTTTAGAAATATAATTTGTGCCTTTATAACATCTAATCTGGATTATTGTAACTCTTCAAACGTGGGTTTGGACAAATTAACCTCCTGAGACCCATCGTCCGCATATGGACATTACATTTCTGTATCTTAGACCCAAGAAACTTTAGTTTTTTTTAAAGTTTTACCTATGAGCAACAACTGGAGACACTTTTCATGTCATCTTTTGGTGAAATCACAAGTTTACACCGATTTCAGTGAGAAAATAGGTGTAGTTATGAACAAAAACACATAAAACTAAAAACATAACTTCCTGTACAAAGACTAAGTTCAGTTTGAATAACTTACTGATCTCAAATAGCAAGGAAAAATTAATAAAAAGCATTTAAGCAAATTGTTTGGGTCTTATGAGGTTAAAATATTAAGAATATTAAGAAATCCACTGTGAAATCTATTGTTCATATGTATATGTATGTGTATATGTATATGTATGCATGTGTGTGTATCAGTGTTAGCCAAGGTTGATGTGTGTGAATAAACTAAACTAAATAAAAGGTCAATATTTTAACATAAAAAGTGAAAATTTTGAGCAATAAAGACAAAATTCTAAGACAAATGGTCAATAACTTCCAGAGTTTAAGAAATAAATTTAATATCATGTGAAAAAAAAATATTATCAAGAAAGATGCTATTTACATGTTGATTTTTAATGAAAATACATAAGAAAGAAATAAAATTTAAAAAGTTAAAATGATTAGATAAATACTAAATCGATAAAGAAGTAAATTAAGATTGTAGAATAATACTGAAAATTTATCACACACAAGAAAAAACAAAGAATATTTTAAAATCCCACTTCTGATCACATTGATTTAATTGTTTTTGCTTTTTTGTATGAATATATATATATATATATTCATACAGAAATCTTTTAAAAAAATATTCATACAAATCTTTTTACAATCTATGAAATAATAACACAAGAAAGCAAAAACAACCAAATCAATATGATCAGAAGTGGGATTTTTCTTTTTTTAAATTCTTCTTCTTTTAAATTTTTCTTTAGCAAATTCCAAATATTTTGGCCTAAAAAAGGATAAATCGCACTGTGCTGTTTAATTTGAAATCAGAATTGATTTGAAGTTATAGTTGATAAATATAAAGCCCTCAACAGACCTGAAATGTCTAACTCAGCTGATCTGAACTAAGTCGAGCATTGAGTGCAGAAAACTGGTCTGAAAACGAAAGACCATCAAGTCCTTTATGTTTTTCTGTAGAAGCTTCATTCAATCTGAGGAAAAGTTTCCCTCCCTAAGAAAAATCTGAAGACTTCTCTCCTCCAGATCTGAGCATTTCTATCCCTTTGACTTTTATCAGTCTGTGATTTTACCTCATATTCTACCTGTGAAGCTCTTTGCTCATTGGTTGCTTGAGTCTGTGTTTTATACTTGGCGCTGACTTGACTCAGATGTGACCTGAACACTGTGTTTCAGACCTGAGAGTCCTGAGCAGGAAAAAAAAAACTCCTGTTAACAACTCGAGGCGCCCACAAATAGACGCAGGCATTTGTAAGACGACTCTGTCAATGTATGTACGTTTAGTCCTGCGCACGGTGAGAAGGAGCAGAGCGACGTTAGAGCAGCCAGATGAGAAGGAGTGAAAGTGTTTTTGTTCAATGAGACGTGAGGCTTCGAGTAGAAACCAGCACAACATAGATCTATGAGTTTGTAGATTAACTAGAAATAAATCTTTTGTTTTTTCTTGGTCTGATGCACAAACAGAGAAAGCTCCCCAGTTCTGGCCTATTTACCTTGCTATGTTTCAGAGCTTATAACTGAAGAACCATTAGGTCAAAATTCATCAGTGACGCCTCATTTGAAAGATTAAAGTCTCTAGTTTCAGAAAATGTCATGTTTTTATATGTGGCTAAAGTCCACATCAGGATAAATGCAGCTGAAACACTTTTTGTTTTCCTCTTCATTTTTTTTAATAGCCAATTTTTGAGCATCATTAACTTCAAGATGCTTCATGTCAGACATAAAACATCCACCACATCACTTCTACACCTTTTCATCTACATCTGGGTGAAATTTGAGCTTTTTAGGTAAAACTTTGTAGGAGTTAGAGAGTTTTTAGTCTCAGGTGTCAAACACCAGCAGATGTGTCCTCATTTACCAGAAGTGTGATGACTTTGCGCAAACAAAACCAGCTTTATCAGTGCTCAGTGTCTTCTTTGTACGTCGGAGTGTTAGGGCCACATTGAGAAAAGAAAATGAGGGGAGGAATTTTTTTCCCCTCTCCCTCACCCAGTCGGTAAAGTTGAAATGTCGAGAATAAAGTTGAAATATAATGTTGAGAATATTCCTACAAATATTTGTAACTGTGCATTCAACAAAAACAGTGTGAACTTAATGTAAATATGACTTTTTTTGTTTGACTTCTTTTCTTTTCTTTTTTTTTCTGTTTTAAGGCTATCTGAAACATTTTAACTCCCTTTCATCCATTTTAACACTGAATAATTTATAGTTTATAAGCTTTTTCACCTTCAAATGTTTGTCTATAACATTTTTAAATATATATATATATATATGTTTAGAAAAAAAATTGAAAACATTTTTTCAGGCCCTAAGAAGAATAAAAATATCCTGACTCAGACTAATATGAATTTCCACCACATGAACCATTACATTTAGGAGTAAATAACTTTTAAATAGGTGTCCACTGTAGTGACCACAGGGTTAAAATGCAAAAGGAAGAAATGGGAACAAGAGACGAAAAGTTTGGAGCAGGAAATTTATTTAAAATGAGAATTTAACTGAAGTTAGGAAAGGTTAAAGAAAACCTCCTAAAACAGAAATTAAAGTGTCAAAAACTGACTCCACTTAGATCTTTTCTTTGCATTTTGAAGCTCTACTTAGAAACTTCCTAAGATCACAAATTCATGCCATTATCTAACTGGTCTTCAGATTTTAATCAGGAGTGTCGGTAGAATCAGGCTCTACTCGACAGAAGGAGGAGTCAGTGTTTATACTTTGATGACGTCAGAGGAAAAGCAAACGTGTGGCTGATGCTGTGGTGAAGCGTAAGAGGGTAAGAGGTGAGAGAAAGACGACTCAGGGGAAGTTTGCAGCTTTGTGTTCTCACCTCGCTGAAATGAATTGGAGGCTGTAGCCGAGCAGAGCATTGGTGCGCTTTAAGAGAAACTTCTGGATTATGTAACTCATTTATCAAATGTTTAGTGAAGGTGACAGAAGCGAGTTCTCCCTGAAACATGATCCACCTGTGTGACTGGTAAAGAGGGCCTGGGGGGGTGGGGGGTCGGGCCTGGGGGGGTCGGGGTGAACCAGAGGTTTCTATCTTTAGAGCGCTCAGTGTTCAGCTCCTCTCAGCTCCTGTAGCAGCTCTGACGATTGAATTGCATCGACTCAGCTCTCAGTCCGTCTGCTCCTCCCTCCATCCTTTCATCCATTCATCTGTTCATCCACCTCCCACTGAACATCCACATCAGAGCGTTTGTTATCAAATGGGAACACGACAGACTAGTGGACAGAGCAGAGAACTGCACCTGATCAAAAGTTTAAGACCACAGCTCAAAAAAAAAAAAGGTTTATAAATGAGTTTTGTTTCCAGGAGGTGAGTGTGAACGTTGCTCCAAGTGGTGACAAAAAGGAAGTCAACATTATGAGAAAAAAGTTGAGATTTTATAACAAAAGTTGAAACTTTGATATAAAGGAAGTCAAAATTATAAGAAAAAAGTCAAGATTTTATAACAAAAGTTGAAACTTTGATAAAAAGGAAGTCAACATTATAGGAAAAAAGTCAAGATTTTATAACAAAAAGTTGAATTTTTGACATAATGAAGTCGACATTATAAGAAAAAAGTTGAGATTGTATAACAAAAGTTGAAACTTTGATATAAAGGAAGTCAACATTATAAGAAAAAAGTCAAGATTTTGTAACAAAAAATTGAATTTTTGACATAATCAAGTCAACATTATGAGAAAAAAGTCAAGATTTTATAACAAAAGTTGAAACTTTGACACAAAGGAAGTCAACATTATAAGAAAAATGTTGAGATTTTCTAACAAAAAGTTGAATTTTTGACATAATGAAGTCGACATTATGAGAAAAAAGTCAAGATTTTATTACAAAAGTAGAAACTTTGACACAAAGGAAGTCAACATTATGAGAAAAAGTCAAGAGTTTATAACAAAAGTTGAGACTCTGAGATGAAATTCAATATTTTGAGATAATAGTCAAATTTTTGAGATAAGATTTTTTTCAAAAATTAGTCAAAATTCTGAGAATTAAACCAAATATTCACAAAGTTGTGAAATAATTGTCTCTTTTTAAATCAAAATTTAGACCAAATTTGGGCAAAATAAGCCAATGAAGCCAGTTTTTCATTTTTTTTTTCTAATCTTATGGGAATGAGCTTCAGTAGATAGGATAGTGGGAATACCTGACAGAGAATCACCTTTAATCCACATTTTTGTGCAGGTGTCGTCACTTAAAGGCTGATGAACAGAATATTTACATTTAATTCTTGTTTTTGTCTCACTCCCATTTCTTCTTTTTGCGCTTTGAAACTCTGCTAAGAACCTTTTTAAGATCCAACAGTGCAAAATGTAAATTAGAGGAATTGTTCAACCCTCTACATTTACTTGCGTCAAGTTTCTAAGAAGGAAACTGTTCAAATCCTTTAAAAATTTGGGGATTATTCCAAACAGAAAAACTTAATGAAACTGTCTGATCCACCTGTGTGTGTTCGTATTGTCCCTGATAAATTTAAATGTCTCGTTTCTATTTTTACGTCTATAAGATCTTGGCAAAGACAGCGTTTACATTTCACCTCTGAAGCTGTCCTCGTGTGTGTGAGTGTGTATTATAAAAGTGTGTGTGTGTGTGTGTTCATGCAGTCATGTGTTCTTTGCACACCTGTGTTCTTTTTTTAATGCTTTTCCATGTACATGTCTCTATACACACACACACACACACACACACACACACACACACACACACACACACACACTGTAGATAACGTTACACACAGCTCACAGAATGTTCTCTCATTCTCTCCAGCTGGAGCCGTCAGGGCGTCGCTCACATTTCATAACTGATTTTTTTTATTTAATTATAAACAATTCAAAATGAATCTAGAGCAGTGGTTCCCAACCTTTTCCAAATCAGGGCCCACTTTTAAAGCTCAAAAATATTTGAGGCCCACCTCCAACCTAATACATACCGCTATATACGTTTTTTTTAGAACCCTATTTACAACAATGACCCAAAATATAATTTAAAAAAATGTAATAAAACCTAAAATGTGATATCTGGTAGATAATGAAACAGATGTTAAGCCGAAAATGTAGTAAATTTTTGCCCAAATTATGACAACTTGTTACATTCTGGTGCAATTACTATATTTTGGGTTTTACTTTATGCTTTTTCGTTAAATTTCGGGCTCAGCACTCCGGTTACACTTTTGACATTTTTTGAAAATTTGGGATTTATTACATTTTTTTTCAATGACATTTCAGGTTGTCGTTAACAACATGCCTTCTTAGGGGACTTTTTTTCATATATTAAAATCAGAACTGTTTTCATTTCCTTTAAAACTTAACTGAGTTAAACATTTTGAATGTTATTATTTGTATTTGTATCTTAATTTTTCTATTTGTACCTTGTATCTTTATATAATTACACTCCAATAAAATACTTGTTTGGAAATGATTTCGCGGCCCACTTGCTATACCTTCGCGGCCCACCAGGGGGCCACGGACCACAGGTTGGGAATCGCTGATCTAGAGAATGTGTGAAAATGAAAAGTTTCTGTATGAAAAAGGAAGAGCAACAAATCAGAGTCATGATTCCTCTGCAGACGATTCAGCTGCAGGAGATTCTCTGTTCTTGAGATATGTAAATAAGAGTCGGTGTTAAATTAAATCAACAGTTTGATGATGATTGGATGAAGCTGCGCCCAGGAGCAAAGACAGTTAAGAGTTTTTATGAAGGTCAGAGAGGTTTATGAGGAGATTTAAGAGGCTGAAGTGATTTAACCAGGCTTAGCTTTTCACTTAGCAGTTTCTGTCTCCTTCAGTCTAGACAAAGTAAAACACTGGAGGCTTATCTGAGCGTGCTCAGAAAACAGGTCAAACACACACACATACACACACACACACACACACTGTAAAGGAGCTGAGTCATTGTGATTTCCAGCTCTGAGTTTTTAAAGGGAACATCATTGTTTTCATTGCAGCAGATGAACAAATAAATGCTTCTCTATTTTCTGCAGAGAGGTCAGAGGCGGGGGAGGGGATGACCTCTGACCCCTCTGGGATTTGTAGGAAATGTTTGGTGTCGCTTCACATTTCAGGGGTTTGTTCTCAAGTTGTTCGAAATGACCTGGAAACACTTTAAATCTGACACGAGGGAGAAAATTCTGATGACGTATATTAAACCAAAGCTGGTGACCAGAGGTGAGAGTGGAAGGTTTTAACCAGAGAAAGAAAAAACTGTAATGAAGGAAAAGTGAACTTTAATGAGGAGCAACTTTGGTTATGTTAGATTAAGATTAGGTTAAGCTTTAGATTAAGTCTGGGTTAAGAGTTAGGTTAGATTAGGTTAAGGTTAGGAGGGTTGGGTTGGGTTAGGTTAAGTTTTGGTTTCAGGGCAAATTTAGGTTTAGAGTCATGTTAAGGTTTGCATCGGTTAAGATTAGATTAGGTTAGGTTTAGGGTTGGGTTTAGGTTTACGATGGTTGGGGTAAGGTAGGGTTAGATTTGGGTTATGTTCAGTTGAGCTAAGATATGGTTAGGTTGGGTTGGGTTGGGTTAGTTTAGTTTGATTTAGTTTTGGTCGGGTGCGGTTTAATTTTGGCTTGTTTGGTTTAAGTTAGGTTAGGTTAGGTTGGGTTAGGTTATGTTAGGTTTACATTGGGTGAGGTAAGATTTGGTTAAGTTTAGCTTAGTTGAGGTTAGCTTAGGTTAAGTTAGGTTGGGTTGGGTTGGGTTTAATTTAGGTTAAGTTACGTTGGGTTTACGTTGGGTGAGGTAAGATTTGGTTAAGTTAAGTTAGGTTAGGTTGGGTTGGGTTGGGTAGGGTTTATTTTAGGTTTAGTTATGCTGGATTTACATTGGGGGAAGTAAGATTTGGTTAAGTTTATGTTAAGTTAGGTTTGCTTAGGTGAGGTTAGATTAGGTTTGGTTGTGTTATGTTAGATTTAGTTAAGGTTAAGTAATGTTGGATTTACATTGGATGAAGTAAGATTTGATTAAGTTTATGTTAAGCTCGGTTGCTTAGGTTAGGTTAGCTTAGGTTAAGTTGGGTTTGGTCATGTTTAGTTAAGGTTAAGTTATGTTGGATTTACATTGGGTGAAGTAAGATTTGGTTAAGTTTATGTTAAGTTAGGTTGCTTAGGTTAGGTTGGATTTGGTTAGGTTTAGTTAAGGTTAGGTTTTGTTGGATTTATGTTGGGTGAGTTAAGTTTAGGTCAGGTTAGGTTCATTTTACTTTAACTAAGTTTGAGTTCGGTTCAGTTTAGGTTTGGTTTTGGTTAAGTTTAGTTTTGTTAAGGTTAGGGGAGTTAAGATTTAGATTTGGTCAGGTTTGGTTTAAGTTCGGCTAAGGTTAGGTTTAGATCAGGTTAAGTTGAGTTGAATAAGTTTAGGTTTAGAGTTAGGTTAAGGTTAGTGATGGTTTAGGTTAGACTCTATTTTGTTTAGTTTTGTTTACATTAATTGAAGTTAGGTTAAGTTTGGTTTAGTTTAGGCTCAGGTTAGGTTCTTTTTACTTTAACTAAGTTTGAGTGCGGTTTGGTCAGGTTTGGTTTGGTCAGATTTGGTCAGGTTTGGTTTAAGTTGGGCTAAGGTTAGGTTTACATCAGGTTAGGTTGAGTCGGATAAGATTAGGTTAAGAGTTAGGTTAGAGATGGTTTAGGTTAGACTCTATTTTGTTTAGTTTTGTTTACATTAGTTGAAGTTAGGTTAAGTTTGGTTTAGTTTAGGCTCAGGTTAGGTTAGGTTTGGTTAGGTTTGTTGGCTTGTAAATAGATTTGTTTTGCAGCAAAATTGACAGATTATTAAATCTTTTAAAAGTTACTCTGATTCCACCAACAATAGTTAATATGAGAGAGAATATCATTTTACAGATTAAACTATAGTGAATAAATTCTTACAGTTAACACGGATGAATATAATAAAATAAAACATCAGTTATGAGTCTTTGAGCGTGATTTTGTTTCTGTTTGATTTGATAAATTGGTTTTGTGACTTTTCCTCCCCCCCTCCTCCCTCAGAGTGTGTCCACTTTTACATCACCGCTCTGGTTTAAGGAGGACCTTTTTTCAGACCCACAGGAACCTGATCAGTTGACCCCCTGACCCTGATCCCAGCCCGGGTTGAGGAGCGGAGGGAGGGGCGGTCGGAGCGCGGCGGCCTGGAGGAGTTTCCCCGGGGGACGATGACCTTATATGGTCGTTCCCTGCCTGCACGGCCTCCACAGTCAGTTGTTGGAGCTTCTCTGCCTTTCTGACAGCTGAGCCGTCCGTCAGCCGGCTCATATAACTGTCACAGAGCGGCACATGCAGCACAAAACACACACACACACACACACACACACACACACAGAAACACAGGTTTGCTCCGGTTCCTCAGGCTGCAGCTGCCTCCTCCTCATGACTCCTCACTTTATCCTTTTATTTAAGACTCTGTTTGATTTAAATCCATCCTGAAAATCTTCCTGATGATGTTTTATGTGCAGGAAAAGTCTGGAGCTGGTGGAGACTAGTTTGATCAGTTAACCTGTTACTAAAGAGTAAAGGAAAGAGCTCCACCTACAGACCAGTTTTATTTCTGACCTTCATCCTGGCTGATCAAACATTTTCTTTTTCTTTCTATTTTAACGTGTTAATCCACTATTATAGGAGCCCATTTCCTACAATTGAATAGAAATAAAGTCCAAATTTGGGGACAGAAGTCATAATTCTGACATAAACAGTGTAATTTTAAGAAAAAAGTCCAAATGTAGAGATAGTAAAGTCAACATTTTAAGACAAAAAGTCTAATAATGAGCTAAAGGTACTTTTTTTTTAGATGAAAACACATGACTTTGAGATGAAAAGTCAAAATGTAGAAATTATAAAGTTAAATTTTGAGACAGAAAGTCATGATTTTGAGATAAAGAGTCAGAATACTTAAACAGAATTACATTTTGAGACTAAAAATACTAAGATAAACTGTCAAACAATTAATAAAAAGTAAAATATCTGAGATATTAAGTTAAATAATGAGATAAAAGTAAAAGTTTTGAGATAAAAAGTCATAATGTAGAAATTATAAAGTTAAATCTTTAGACAGAAAGTCATGATTTTGAGATAAAGAGTCAGAATACTTAAACAGAATTACATTTTGAGACTAAAAATACTAAGATAAAATGTCAAACAATTAATAAAAAGTAAAAAAAAAATTGAGATATTAAGTTAAATAATGGGATAAAAGTAAAAGTTTTGAGATAAAAAGTCAAAATGTAGAAATTGTAAAGTAAAAATTTCGAGATAGAAAGTCATTATATCGAGATAAAAAGTAAGAATACTAAAATAAAGTCAAAATACTGAAATAAAAAGTCAAATAATGACATAAAAAAATACAATTTGGGGATAAAAAGTTAAAAATTTGAGATATTTAGTCAAATAATGTGAGAAAAAAAATCAATGTACTGTAATGAAAAGTCATTGATGTGAAGAATAGTTAAAATTTTGAGATAAAAAAAATCATAGTTGTAAGATAATAAGTCAGATTTTTTTAGTTAAAAGTCAATATTCTGAGATAAAAAGGTGAAATTTCAAAATGATGAAGTCAAATAAGATTTTGAATAAGAATTTTGTAATTATTAAGTCATATTTATGAGGGAAAAAGTGAAAGTCTTAAGATAAAAAGTAGACGTTATGATTTTTTTTAAAATCTCATTTCTTTGACTTTTTAATCCCCAAATTTTACTTAACATGGCAAAAGAAAAGAAAAAAAACTCAACAAAGCCAGTTTTTCATTTTTATATATTTTCACCTGGAGGTAATGTGTATTAAATAAATGAATAAAAAAATCTTCCCTGTCAAACCATGAGAATAAGAAAAAAAAAAACAACTCAACAGTCATGTTCATTTTCTTCATTGTGTTGAATTAAAGCTGCAGAAATTATTCCACCTTTGCAGTAAAGTTTATTTTTCTTGAATGTGGACTCGAGCTTAGACCTGCAGCAGATTTTCTTCAGATCCTCTTTGTTTCGGTGGAGTTAAGCTGCTGAAACGACGTCTTAATGTCACTTAAGTTGATTGTTTCCTCAAACCTGAGTCCGGCCTGTGCTGAGTTTCTGTGACATTAATGAGCCTGAAGCTGAACCAACTGTTTAATCTGACTGAGCTGCACATTTCTGCCTCTGACAACAACAAATACTCAACAATTCATCCACTATTTTATTTTTAAAGACACATAGTTTGTCAACCCTTTGGTCAAACTGCTTATTTTAATAACTAAAATTTACCAATGATATCAAATGTTCACAATCAGTTAAAAGAAATGTCCATTGTTGTCAAATTAAGCTGATTTTAAATGTATTACCAGCTTTTATTTTTATTTATTTATCTCCAATCCTGCTTTAATCTATGACATTATTTTTGTTCAGCATTGAAATAATATTTTGATCAGGTTTTGACCAAATATCTGTGACCATTGATTGATTGATTTCTGCCTGTCCAGTTTCTTTTCTTCCCTGGGGGAGAAGCTGCTTTCTGTGACCGACAGGTGGCCTCCTCCCCCCGGGCAGGAACCATCCGGTCCAGCCTCTTTGCTGCAGTGCATGGTGGGAAATATGGGATCAGGTAAGCTCTTCAGCTGCATCAAGTTCAACAAACACACCTGTTCAAATACAGGAAATTAAAGGATTTGGCCTTCAGAATAAAAGCACGCTGTTTTATTTTGTAATGTACGTATTTGTTTACTGTTTTTTCAAGTGTATTAGAAAAAAGCATAAAAGTTACTTTTTCTCAAATGTAAATACCTCAACCTGTTTATCATATATTTCAACATTTTTCGAAACAAATCGTCTGGAAATGCAATATCTTTCTGAGGGTTTGTTTTTTCAAATCCATGATATAAATAGTTTAGATTTTGATCTTTAATTTTTAGTATTTTTTTTTAATGCTTTTTCTTTTTTTTTCAATCTTATTTTGTTTGGAGTTTACTGCTTTTTTCTTTTTCTTTGCTCTATTACCATTGGTGCTTGTTTCTTGTAAATTGTTTATTACTATTATTGTTATATATATATTTTTTTTACTACTGCTCTCTTTTATGGCTTGGTTTAATCACCCTATTGTTTTATTTTAAATTTCTGTTTTTTTGTGTATATGTGCTGAACAATGGTAGCTCTAAACATCTCCATGGGATAAATTAAGTATTTCTGATTCTGATTTATTCATTTATTTCTGCTCTGTTTGTTAATTTGTGAGTGTAGATGTGTGAAGATGTAGATATAATTTAATTTGAGTATGAAGCAAATAGGGAGCCAAGGTTCCTTGCAGAAATAGATAGATATTCGATAATATGGTGATGCATCTTAATATCTTAGTGGTAATTGTAATATAATGGACATTTTTGATGACTGAACTCTGCTTATTTATTGATTGTTGTAACATATTCTTGCTGTAAAATGTTCTGTCTCACTTTCTGAGTGAAACTTTTTGTGTTGCTGTCTTGCTTAAGTAAAATTTTGGGTGAAATTAAGGTTAGACAAAAAAAAGCAATTAAAAATATCTTATATATTGTCTTCTGTTATTTTTGTGGTATTATTATTTCCTCCTTGTATTTCTCTTCTAGAATCTGAAACCTTATTTTGAAAGTCGCTTCATGGATAAAGTTGTTTATGGGTCAATGACGTGACGTCCCTTTTTTTATGACCCAGTGCAATATTTCCTTCCATCATGAATTGAGTATTTCATCACATGTATTTCTTTATTCTATGAAACCTGTGTTACTTGAACACATCTTTAAACTATTCAAATATAACATGTTTTTTTGTGTTTTGGTTCCTCAAACCCCCAAAATGTCAGGTGGTGCAACCGTCCTGACAAGTATCCACAGTAATTAAACTCTAAAAATTGAATGTCAGTTATTGTAAATGGAAATTAAAAATACAGTGGCATTATTTTATGCTTGAACCTTTTTAAATAAAACATTCTTTGCAAATAAAAAGAATTTTAAAGCTGTTGAGAAATTAAAAAAAACTTTTGTCCCGTAATTTTCACCTTGTCAAATGTCAGGGTGGTGNTGTAATAATGTGAAATGTTATTTTAACATCAAATTATTTATCTTATTCACAAATAAAAGAAATGAAACACACAAAATGAAAATGCATGAGTCACTACAGACACTTGAGAGATACTTGCCAATAATTTCACACAGAAAAAATAACAGGAACATATAAATATATTTTCATATATTTGGTTGCACCACCTGACATTTTTGGGTGCTCAAATTAAAAATACTAAAAAATAATGAACCTAAAAACTTTGAAATGTTGGTCAACTACTGAAATCTGTTAGAAAACATAATTCTTCTCTCGGAAATATGTTTTTATCCATTTTCAAAGAACTTTTTAAAAATACGTTTTTAGACCCTCTTTTTGTCATTGACTCTTATAATAATACTGCCGTTGCATTGGTGAGACTTTTACTTTGAAGGTGATAACCGGATGTGCTGCGTCACTGTTCCCAGCTTGATGCTAATGCGCATGTGTTGACAGGAGGAGCTGAGGAGCAGCAGGTGAATAATTTACTGCTGCTTCTTTTTCACCGTCCCACCTGTTTTTAAACAACAAACAAACCCGAACTCAGCGACATGAAAATGTTCCTGTTTTTATGAAATATCCTGGTTTTAAAGCGGAAATTAAATCCTGCTGAAATTGTGGAGAATCAGAGGAAAAACGCCGCCGGAGCCCGGACTTAGCAGGTAAAAGCTAAAAATAACTCTGAGCTTTTTCTCTGTTTACACTGAGTTTTACAGACATATCATTATTTTAAAGGATGTTTTCTAAAGGTTTCTCTCAGTCACAGGACACATGGAGGATTTATTTACAGAGAAATAAACAGAAATGTGACGCACTCCTTTATTTAGTCTGTATTTAGTATCTTTAGGTTTAAATATTAGTCAAATTTTAACAATTTAAAAACTGGAAAAGTGACCACACCTAAGTCTTACAGCATCTCTTTCTCTCCTTCTTTATTTTGTATTTTTTGTTTTAATTTTGGAGACACTTAAATTTGGGTTTTTAGAATAAAATAGAATAATCTTTAATGATTAATAATCTTTATTTAATGGGGAAAATTCCACCAAACATTCCAAGTGCAAAGGATACAACCATAAAGAAGAATAAAAATAAAATACAAATAAGATAAAATAGAATAAAAATAAAATACAAAGAAGATAGTAAAATAAGCTAAAAAAAATAGCTGTGGTACTAGTAATAATAACAATTATAATAATAAAGACTTAATATAGTTATTAGAAATGAGCAATTTAGAAAAAATGTCATAATAGCATTATTTAGAGAGAATAAAAATAATACTATTTACTATTTGTATGCCATAATACTCAACAATTAAAGAAATAAAAGCATGAAATACTTCACTCTATGTTTAATAAAAAAATAAAATGTACAAAATCTGTATAAAATATAAACTTTTTTCATGATATTCCCATAATTTTGTCATGTACCTATTTATGAAAACAGAGTTTTTTGTGTTTTTTTTATAATAATAAAAATAATGATAATGATAACAATAATAATAAAAATAATGATAATAAAGACTTAATATAGCTATTAGAAATGAGCAATTTAGAAAAAATGTAATAATAGCACTATTTAGAGAGAATAAAAATAATACTATTTACTATTTGTATGCCATAATACTCAACAATTCAAGAAATAAAAATCATGAAATACTTCACTCTATGTTTAATGAGTATAAAATGTATGGAATCTGTATAAAATATTAAACTTTTTCATGATATTCCCATAATTTTGTCATGTACATATTTATGAAAACAGAGTTTTTTGTGTTTTTATAATAATAATAATAATAATAATAAAGACTTAATATAGTTATTAGAAATGAGCAATTTAGAAAAAAAATTTAATAATAGCACTATTTAGAGAGAATAAAAATAATACTATTTACTATTTGTATGCCAACAATTCAAGAAATAAAAGTCATGAAATACTTCACTCTGTGTTAAATGAGTACAAAATTTATAAAATCTGTAAAAATTATTTAACTTTTTCATGATATTCCCATAATTTTGTCATGTACCTATTTATGAAAATAGAGTTTTTTGTGTTTTTTTTTTAAATAATAAAAATAATGATAATGATAATGATAATAATAATAATAATAATAATAATAAAAATAATAATAATAATAAAGACTTAATATAGTTATTAGAAATTAGCTATTTAGAAATAAATATATAATAAGAGCACCATTTACAGAGAATAAAAATAACATTATTTACTGTTTATAAGCCATGATACTCAACAATTCAAGACATAAAAGCATGAAATACTTCACTCTATGTTTCATAAAAAATAACCTGTATAAATTCTGTATAAAATATTTAACTTTTTCATGATATTCCCATAATTTTGTCATGTACCTATTTATACAAACAGAGCTTTTTGTGGATTTTTTTTTACAATTGATATCAAATTTGTGGAAAAAAAGCTTTTCTTTTTTTTAAAGTTAGATATTCATAGTTATATTTTCCTAATAATTCTTAATATTTCATATATTTTGAAAGAATTGTGATTTATTGCCTTTGTTTGTTGGACAAAAATATATCACATTAAATCGAGATTGCAATATAGGGAACAATAATTGCAAATCACTCAGCCCTTATGTGGACTGTTTTCTTCACTATTACACTTCATTATTCCCATAATTTGATGTTTAATCCACATTTAGAGACAAGAAGAGACGAAAAAACAAAAGTTTCACATTTTTATCATCTTACAAATAAAATCTTGGTATCTCAGTGTTTTATGAATGAAAACCTTATCTAAATGTCACTATAGTTGTATTTTGCTTTTTATTCTCCTCTCACCTGACAGATTTTCTCTTAAAATAGTCAGAAAAGAAAGAGGAACCTGAAAACCAGTTTATATTTGCTGACTGTTTGAATCTTTGTTCTTCTTTCTAACAAACCTCACACTCAAAGTTACTTCTTTCACTTTTATGGAGCTGCTACTTTATTCTATTTTGACTCATGCTCTTAAAATCCTCAAACCACAAACACTGCTCCTCCCTTTTCTGCCTTTTCTGCCTCGAGCGACTGATTCCTCTGCTGTTGTTTTTTTACTGCTCGTATTTCTGTGTCAGAACAAGCAGAACAACAGCTGTTATCACTGAAACCTGCACAGTGTTTGTTGTTTTCTTTCCTTTAGTTTCCCATAGTTTTTCATGAATACCTGCTATTTTTTTTACTATTTCTGTTTGTTATTATTATTATTTAGTGACACAGGTGCAATACAGGTGAATTACATTAAACACGTACAATAAACAGAGACAAAATAGAAGAACTGAGAGTATAACAAAGGCAAAACAATCACAGACAAGAAAAAAGGAACTGAATAAATTGTGTGTATGTATTTGTGTGTATGTGTTGAACATGATAATAGCAATGGTAATATTATAGGTGATTGATATTACAGCCATAAGATTAATATGCATAGAAATTAATAAAGATAAACAGTAAATAGATGAATAAATAGAAATAAATAAGATAAACTGTGATGATAATTTTAAGCAATAAATAAATAAAATACAAATATATGTTAAATAATAAATAATAATAATAATAATAATAAAAATAATAATAATAATAATGTAGTTTAAAGCATAGTGGAAATAATTGTTATAATAATAATGTTAATATAATATATATATAATAATAATAAGTGATAGTATTAGTATTAGTGATAATAAATGTTAATTAAATAAAAAATACAATAATAAAAATCAAAAAAAAAATTTAAAAAGGAAAAAAAATTTCTTGAACATCAGTGTCAACAATCATAAAAAATACAATGTATTAATGACAATATGTGTATAATAAGTGCAGTGCATTAACTGAATTAGGAATTATGCAAGAATAAATATATGTATGTATGTATTTAATTAAAGATAAATAAATAAAAGGAATGTGAAAATATTTTAGAATTTTAATAATATTAGAATTTAGTTATAGCGATCTTTTTTTTTCCTCCCCTTTTTAAGTTTTTTTTTCTTTCTTTTCCTTGTTGTTTATTTTTGCTCTTCTCATCCTTGTCCTTTTCCGTCCTCTTTTTTTTCCTAATAATTTTAACTAAAAGATTTGAACAAAACAAAGACAAATGAATAAAAATATCTAAATAAAAAGTCACTGACTGTTTTTCTGTTTCTGTTCCCAGCTCAGTATTTTAAAGGAGGAACCACAGAGCAGGAACCATGTTGTCAGCAGAGGAGATCCTGTGTAACACGCAGCAGGTGATCGCAGGACTGGAGGCGCTGAGAGGAGAAAACCGCGGCCTCCTGGCGACTCTGCAGGAGCACACGGAGAACTGCGCGGCGCCGGAGAGCGGCAGCGTGGAGCAGGAGAAGAAGGGAATCATCCGCCAGTCGCTGGAGAGAATCGAGCTGGGTCTGAGTGAAGCTCAGGTGGGTCAGACAAGAGCGGAGAGAAAAAATCACAATAAGTTTTTTTTATATCAAATTCAATATAAAATGTATCATCTTTTTTTGTTGCCTTCAGCCTCACATTTAGTTCCACATTCAGTCATTCACTTTACTTCTCTGGCTACTTAAAAAAGCATAAATGATTTCCAGTAAAACTTTCAAGAAACTTTCACACAAACTGAAACTCTGAAGACTTTAAAATTCATTTAATGTAGAAATGTCTTATTAGATTTTATCTGAGCCACATTCACCAGAAAAGCCCAGAATAATGTCAAGTGAATGGCATTAAAAGACAAAAATGATGTCTTAGTTACTCAAGACTGTGAGAAAAATCTACTTGTTTAGTCTCCTAAAATAAGAACCTTTTTTTGGATCATTCCACAGGTGAACAGGTTGATTTAAACAGGTGAGTGTTATGATTGGGTATAAAAGGAGCATCATCCCCAAAAGGCTCAGTCCTTCACAAGCAAAGATGGAGCCAGGTTCACCACTTTGTCAACAACTGCGTGAGCAAATAGTCCAACAAACCTGTGATTCATCAAAGTTTTCTTACCTGAATTTCTTCTTACTTTGTGAATAAATGTAGAACCACCTCAGACCATGTGTACGCACAAATAATGAATGATCAGCTGTTTATATAACTTAAAACACAGACTCTTTTCACTAAAAATGTAACATTTAAAACTACTTTTAGTAAAGTAAAAAAGCCTGAAATAGAATTCATTAATAAAAACTGTGCATTGGCTAAATTTATTAAACAACGATGAAACTGACACATTTTTGTCCTCATCATGTTTATGATAATGAATCTTAAATTAAATACTTAGTTTAGATTAAAAATATATCATGTTCATATCAGAATGTCACATTATTTTATGTTGATCAAATCATCGACTGCTCTGACAAACAGTTTCATAAAGTTGTGCAAACTGAATGAAGATGTAAAATAATTTGCTTCTTCTTATGATTTTTAACATTTTCTGAGTAAATGACACACACAGATTCATTTACCTGTTTGTAAAAATATCCAGCAGCTGTTTTAATGTGTTATTTATGTCACGGATACACGGTACGATCTCCCTCACAGCACCAGGAGAATCAGCTGATCATTTATCTCCGGTCAGGACGAGCGTCTGCAGACGAGTCTCTGAGACACCGAGAGAACGAGCTGTAAGGTTGACGCTGATGATGAGGACCTAAAGGAAGACTGCTCCTCCTCCTGAACCTCTGAACAGATGTCCTTATATGGATGAATTGAGGCGTGGTTTATGTTAATTTCAGGATGTGGGAACGCGCCTGTGGATTTACAATGATTCTGATTCACTAATATATGCACGGTGGTGCGACCAAAAACGTCTGGTCCGCACGTGTCATGAATCCGACGGTGATTTTGCGTATTTTCTCTTTTCGTGCGGGAAGTAAGAACATTTCTACGCATTTATTCGCGAATGAGGCTCAATGTTTCTCAACTTTGTCCAACTGCAGGAATTGATGGATTTCATCATCTACAGTCCATAATATCATCAAAAGATTCAGAGAATCTGGAGAAATCTCTGCACGTAAGCAGCAAGGCCCAAAACCAACATTGAATGGCCGTGACCTTTGACCCCTCAGGCGGCGCTGCATTAAAAACCCACATCATTGTGTAAAGGATGTTAGCACGTGGGCTCAGGAACACTTCAGAAAACCATTGTCAGTTAACACAGTTCATCACTACATCTACAAGTGACAGTTCAAACTCTACCATGCAAAGACAAAGTCACACATCAACAACAGCTTCACGTCTGTTTTTTTTTTCAGAGCTGTTGTGTTTTCTCTTGGTGTTTAATGATTTTCTCCTCTTCAGGTGATGATGGCGTTATCGGCTCACCTTGGTTCTCTGGAGGCGGAGAAACAGAAGCTGCGCACACAGGTTTGTTTATGGAACATCCCTCCTGTCATCAACCCTCCATCCTCTAAATCCTCCTCCTTCTCTCCTCCTCTTCTCTCCTCCTCAGGTGCGGCGTCTGTGTCAGGAGAACCAGTGGTTGAGGGACGAGCTGGCCGGCGCTCAGCAGCGACTCCAGGACAGAGAACAGGAAGTGGTCACCTTAGAGGAGCAGAACAAACACCTGCAGTTCATGTCGTCCATACGCAAATACGACCAGGAGGAGCCGCAGCTGGTGAGGAGACGACGACAGGAGCCAGTGTTTGATCCGTTCACCTGTGGAGTCAGAAAAGAAGATTAATTTAATGTTTTTCTTTCCTCATTTCAGGAAGATAAATCCACGTCCTCACACAAAGAGTCTCTGGACGATCTGTTTCCCACAGAGGACGAGGAGCAGACACAGAGTGAGACTAAAAACATTTATTTAACACATTTATCACCAAGTTTACTCTTCAATCTTTTCTTCCTGAACATGTTTCTATAACTGTTGTTGTTGCAGTTGAAAAGTGAAAACTCTTCACACGCAGCAAAGACATTTCAAACTCTCCTGTTGAATTTTACCGTTGGAGAAACAAATGCACTGAAGACGAGTTTAATCCTTAAGAGAGGAAGAGAAATATATCAGAGAGTTGTTGATAAGTGGTTAATTTTCCGCAGAATAAATGTCAACAAACTCTGTTTCTGACCAAAGAACATGTTTCACCACCAGGGGGCGATATGAGCAAAATGTGTCAGGATGTTTTTATGTCAGGATCAGAATCTGAGTTTGATCAGGATTAATTTAAAAATTCAGGTTTTTTTGATTTGAAAACAGCAGAAGGAAGGAAGGGAGAAAGGAAAAGAAAGGAAAGGAAAGAGAAAAATGGGAGGGACAAAGAGTAGAAAGAAAATAGGAAAGGAAAAAAGAGGAAGGGATGAAAGAAGGGAAGGACAGAAGGTTGGGAGAGAGAGAGGCAAAGGAAGGAAAGAGAGAAAGAAGAAAGAAAGGGAAGAAAAATAGGAAAGGAAGAAGGGAGGGAGGAAAGAAAGGGAGAAATAGAGGGAAGGAAGGTAGAAAAAGAAGAAACAGAGAGAGAAGAAACAAGGAAAGAGGAAAGGAAAAAAGAAAGAAGGGAAGGAAGGAGAGAAAGAGGGAAAGGGAGGAAAAAGGAAAATAAAGAGAGATAAAGGAAAGGAAGGAGGGGGAAAAGGAAGAAAGAAAATAGGAAGGGAGGAAAGAAGGGGAAGAAGAGCAATAGGAAGAAAGAGAGGGAGGAAAAAAGGAAAGGAAAGAAGGGAAGGACAGATGGTTAGGAAGAGAAAGAGGGAAAGAAAGGAAAGAAATATAAGGAAAGAGAGAAAGAAGAAAGAAAGGGAAGAAAAATAGGAAAGGAAGAAAGAGGAAGGGAGGAAAGAAAGGGAGAAATAGGAGGAAGGAAGGTAGAAAAAGAAGAAACAGAAAGAGAGAAGAAACAAGGAAAGAGGAAAGGAAAAAAGAAAGAAAGAAAGGAACCAACAAAAGGGGAGAAGGAAGTGTAGGCAACAAGAAATGAGAAAGAAATGAAAGAAAAGAGGAAGGAAAAAGGGATAGGGATTTTATTTTTTAGAGTGTTTTGACCTAAAAAAACATTTTTAACCTCAGTTTATTCTGATTTTTGTATTTTATGCACGGATTTTTATCTTTCCTGCTCTTCAGTTTCTCAGCCTCATCACAGCAGCGCGGCGGCTGCAGCTCAGCAGGGCGGCTACGAGATCCCAGCTCGTCTCCGAACGCTCCACAACCTGGTCATTCAGTACGCATCACAGGGTCGCTACGAGGTCGCCGTCCCGCTCTGCAAACAGGTGAGAGACGCCTCTGAGCGGGCGACTGTACAGGAACGTGAAACTGCTGCTTTAATTATTATTTACTATGTTGCAATTGTGATTTTTTGTGTGATTATTTCTTGGTTCCATCTTCTCTGTTTTTAAACAAACTCATTGTAGAACATGAACAGTTACATTAATTACAGCACAACAACAACAACCCACTACCACTACAGCTGGGACTGATTTTAATACATTTAAACCACTTTTACCTTCTTTTTTTACACTTTTGGAACATTTTTTAATATGTCCTCGCTATTCTCCAGGTTCACTCCCAATTTTCTTGCCAATTTTTGTTGTTATTGCCCATTTTTGACACTTTTGGACCATTTTTTTATTGCAACAAATTGACTATTTTTCAGGTTCAATCCCAACTGTCTTGCCATCTGTGTTGACTTTGGCTATTTTTACTGCTTTAACTGTTATTGTCACTTTTTTCACCATTTTTGCTATTTTCTAAATTTTTAAAAACTTTCCACTAAATTTGCCAATTTTTGTTGTTTTTGCCCATTTTTGAAACTTCTCAGTATTATTTGCCACTTTTAGACTATTTTTTTTGGAACATATTGACTATTTTCCAGGTTCACTCCCAATTTTCTTGCCAATTTTTGTTGTTTTTTGCCCATTTTTGACACTTTTGGACCATTTTTTGCAACAAAGTGACTACTTTCCAAAATTAATCCCAACTTTCGTGCCATTTCTGCCACTATTCAGAGGTTTTTGTCACTTTTTTCACCATTTTTGTTACTTTATGAATTTTTCTAAGATTCCTCTTAAATTTTTCTTGCTAGTTTTGGTTGCTTTTTTTCCATTTTAGTCACTTTTCACTCTTTTTTTGCCACTTTTGGACCGTTTTTTGTAACAAACTGACTATTTTCCACGTTTTAATCCCAACTTTTTTACCATTTTTGTTGATATTGGCCATTTTTACCACTTTTCACCATTTTTGTCACTTTCTTCACCATTTTTGCAACTTCCAATCTTATTCGAAGTTTCCTCCAAAAACTTTCTTTCTAATTTTCATTGCTTTTTGGCCATTTTGGTCACTTTTTACTTCTTGAATGCATTTTTTTTTGTTGCTTTTTGGCCATTTTAGTCACTTTTCACTCTTTTTCACCACTTTTGGACCACCTCTTTGCAACTTTTCAAGTATTTCCAGGTTTTATCCCAATTTAAATGCCACTTTTTGTTGCTCATGGGGTAATTTTTACTACCTCAAACTAAATTTTATTGCTGTTTTGCCTCGTTTTCCCACTTGTATTGTTACTTTTGTAAAGGTAGTTTTAAACAGTTTGTCTCTTTGGTTGAGCAGGTCTTTTTTGCCCATTTTTCCCATTTTTTTGTAACAAACTGACGATTTTCCAAGTTGAATCCCAACTTTCTTGCCATTTTTGTTGACTTTTTACCACTTTTCATTGTTTTACGTCATTTTTTCTCCATTTTTGTAACTTTCTGAATTCTTTACAGTTTCCTCCAAAACTGTTCTTGCTAATTTATGTTGCCTGTTGGCCATTTAAGTCACTTTTCACCCTTTTATTCCACTTTTGGACCATTTTTTGCTACTCTTTGAGTATTTCCAGATTTTATCCTAATTCAAATGCCATTTTTTGTTGCGTTTTAGGCAATTTTCACGACCACAAACTAAGTTTTCTTGCAACTCTTTGCTGTTTTTGCCTCTTTTTACCACTTTCCACCATTTTTTTTGTAACAAACTGACTATTTTCCAAGTAAAATCCCAACTTTCTTGCCATTTTCCTTGACTTTGCCCATTTTTACCATTTTTTTTGTCACTTTTTCACCATTTTTGCTACTTTCTAATTTTCTAAAAGTTTCCTCCAAAGTTTTCTTGCAATGTTTTGTTGCTTTTTGGTCAATTTTAGTCACTTTTCCCTCTTTTATGCAACTTTTGGACCATTTTTTTTGCAACTTTTTGAGTATTTCCAGGTTTTATCCCAATTTTAATGCTACTTTTTGTTGCTTTTTGGTCATTTTTACCACCTCAAACTAACTTTTATTTCTCCTCTTTGCTGTTTTTGCCTCTTTTTACCACTTGTTAAGTTTCTTTTGTAAAGGTAGTTTTCAACAGTTTGTCTCTTTGGTTGAGTAACTCTGGTGTAGAACAGAAAACATCTGCTGTAAAAACTGTAGCTGATCCTCAGTGAAGATTAATTATGTTATAAAAGCTCTTTATTGAATATTTGCTCCCTTCAGGCTTTGGAAGACCTGGAGAAGTCGTCAGGACACACACACCCGGACGTGGCCACCATGCTGAACATCCTGGCTCTGGTTTACAGGTGAGCTCATGGTTTCTCTTCTCACAGAGTCTCTTCTTTATTTCTACCTCAAAACATAACCACGTTGACTTTTCATGATGTGAAGAGCGAGAAAAACAAAGTAAATCTTGCAAAAATCACATTAACGAGTCAGGATTCTTTCTCTCTCATGTCTCAGTGATTCCTGTAAGTTTCATAATCAAACTTTGAGATTGTGTCCACTCTAAAAAAAACTGCGTTGTAATCTAACAGTGATTTTCTTTTCCTTCTAGAGACCAAAACAAATACAAAGAAGCCGCCAACCTGCTGAACGACGCGTTGGCGATCAGAGAGAAAACCCTGGGGATGGATCATCCAGCTGTTCGTAACCTTTGAAAAATCTTTATTTATTCAACACAAAACCACAACAAATGCTCCTCTAGGATGCTTTTAAAAGAAAAGCTGAGTTTTCATTGAATGAATCTTGTGTTTATGTGTTTGTTTGTGTGTGTTTGTGTGTTTTTTTGCAGGTGGCAGCAACACTGAACAACCTGGCGGTGCTTTACGGCAAAAGAGGAAAATACAAGGAGGCGGAGCCGCTGTGTAAAAGAGCTCTGCAGATCAGAGAGAAGGTGAGAAACACTTTTTATTTCTACAATCATCTGTTAATAAGTTATTCTTAGTGCTACAGTTTAACCTCAGCTTTGCATTTTAGTTTTGGATACTTCAAATAAACCTAAATGTTTGAATCTATGTTGCTTTCATTTGGTTTTGAGAGCGGGAGGGATTTTTTGATGCATTACAACTTCACTGTCTGGTGTTTTTATTTTTTGTTTTTGTCTCATTTTTCTTCATTAACCCTTTAACACCTGAGCCCTAAAACACCTGCCTGGACTATTTTGCTTATCTTGACCATAAAACTCTAAAAAAAAATGTCCTGGGTGTAAGTGTTCAGGCCCATTTCTTCTGGAATACTTCAAACTTTTGGAGTTATTTCCAATTTCCTGCATGTTATGTGAGAGAAATACATTTAACACTCAAGAAAAAACATAAAGAGAGAATTGGATGTTAGAGATTTAGTGAAGAAAAAACACTTTAAACAAACAGAACGAAGGAATTTTATAAGATGAGCTGAAAATTGGAGCATAAACAAACACATGTACACCAACTTTTATGAGATTTTTTTCTCTTTTTTGGTAAAAAAAGAGATATTGACAGCATCACTGGATTCTCCAGGATCTTAGATCTTTGCACAAAAGCCACTGAAGGATTTTTTTTACGCACAACTGTAACGCTCAGAACACTTCATCTGCGCCACCAAACTCAAGGAGGGGATACTAAAATGAGACCTATTTATAATAATCTTCTGCAACAGGAAACGAAACAAATGCAAATTAAAGAATACTAGCTCTGAGTCTCGTATTCAAAGGCAAACACTGCAGAAGAAACACAAAAGTTATAACAATCGAAAAAAAGCTTTCACCGGAGTCGCTCTAAATCACCTCATCCGACACATTCAAAACAGGCAATATCAAACAAAGTCAACTTCAAAACGTGCTTAAAATAACTTGTAAATCAAACTTAAATTCCCCTCAAACGAAAATGAAAACTCAGTCCCAATTAGTCCAAAAGAAAAAGAGTTCTTTAACGAAAATCCTCAGCCGATGCTGCGCAAAGTCCAGACGCGTCACGCTCGGAAACAAAAAGTAAATCCACTCAGAAATGGGTAAAAAAAAACAGTTCAACCAATGGAAAAAAAATACGATCGATCATAAACCTCTGGTATACCAGGCAAAAAACTAAAAAAAGGACACGATCTCACCGGGATGCAGAGAGGGAGGTTTGGGAGGGAAATCCAGCTCCTTTGTTCTCCGTGCGTTGGCGTCCTCCGGTGACACAAAGAGTGTGGCCGTACTCCAAAACGCGCAGCATATCCTTGATCGGGTCAGCTTACTTTCCGTTTTGTACTTTACTTTGTCAATATTCTTGCACCAGAAAAGGATAGTCCACCGCTCGACAGCCAATTTCTCTCTCACACTCTCACACCGGTTCAACTTTTCCGCCGGTCACTTCCCCTCACCTCCACGACACATCCTGTCATTTATAACCTTCGGTTACCCAGACACATTTAATTTTCTTTTTACATTAGACCCACACATTTCCATAACAGTGAAAAACACTCCTTATTTCAACCAACAAAAGAATTCATTTCCTTCTTTTATTTTAAATATTCATGTTAATCTCCCTGAGATTTACACCGTCACACAACACTGTAACGCTCAAACTCTTAAATTTGCATGTGAACATGCATTAAGGGGATTCATTTTAGATTCAAAGTAAAACAAGCAACCCTGTGATTTTTCGTTGAACTGAGAAGTTAAGTATGTAGGTCTAAATGAAATTAGAAGTGTTTGAGTAAACTGAAAACCCATTAGAATGCGAACAGAAACTCGAATTTTAATTATAACACAAAATATTCCAATGAAACTAAACAAAAAGCCCCTCAAAATTCACAAAACACAAACCCCAAAGGAAATATGAAACAAAATTACTTCACCCGATCGTCCAAAGTCGTCTTTTAATAGTCTTTAAGTCCTCTCAGCGTCCTTCAACCGCGCTCCCTTTGTCCATGGAAACAAAATCCTTTACTCCAGAAAACAGAAACTGAAAAGTCAATAAAAAATAAAAATGATGAAAAAAGCCCAAAAGAAAGTAATCCAATTGAGGAAATTGTCCAAACTTTGGACTCACTTTTTTCACATCCTTTATTTATAAATTCACGTGGAAACTTAATTGGACACATTTAATGAGATGAAAATGCAAAATTTTTGGAAAAAAAGTCAAAATAATGAGATTAAAATGCAAAATTGTGAGAAAAAGGTCAAAATAGATCAAATTTCAAAACATTGAGATATTATGGTCAAAAGAACTAGAAAAAGGCAAAATTTTGTGAAAAGGGTCAAAATAATTAAGTCATGAGCAAAATTTTGAGAAAAAGGTCAAAATAATGAGATCAAATTGCAATGTTTTTGGAAAAAAGGTCAAAATAATGAGATCAAAATGCAAAATTTTTTGGAAAAAGGTAAAAATAATGAGATCAAAAGGCAAAATTCTGAGAAAAAATGTCGAAATAATTAGATCGAAATGCAAAATTTTGAGAAAAAGGGTCAAAATAATGAGATCAAAATGCAAAATTTTGAGAAAAAATGTCAAAATTATTAGATTGAAAGTCAAAATTTTGAGAAAAAATGTCAAAATAATGACAAAAAAGCAAAATTTTGAGATTAAAATGTCAAATAATGAGATGAAATTTCAAAACCTTAGGATATAAATAGTCATAATAATAAGATAAAAAGTCAGAATTTCGAGAAAATAATTACAAAAGTTTGATATTAAATTTTGAAAACTTCAAATAACGAGATCAAAAGTCAAAATTTTGAGATATGACCCTCCTCTTCCTCCACGCCACATCCTTTATTTATAACTTCACGTGGAAACTTAATTGGACACATTTATTACATTTCGTACTTTTTAGTTGATCATACCCTTTTCTCAAACCCTTCTTTACACTGGAAAAAGAACAGTTTTGATTCCTTAAAAACACAGTACATCACATTTCTTTCTTTTGCTCTGAGCACCTGTGTTTCATCATATTTTCATTATTTCTTTTTCACACTCACTCACTTTAATGTGCCACTGTCACAACCCGTCACACACAGTTTCGTATACGGTACAAATACAGGACGTTACTCCGTTCTGAAAAGTTTACTACGTATCGTCGACGGTAAAATACACACATATTGCACGAATAAGACCTTTGTACATCCTTCCAAAAGAGTCACCACACAATACAAGCATCAAATTAACCATAAAAGGAAGTGAAAACTAGACAGAGAGCTTCATTTACCCTGACACTCATTCATCTAACGTTACCTTTTCTCTCATGAAGTTGCTCCTTTGTCTCAGAGTCATGCAGAAACTTCGAATCTTCTTTTTGGCATTTTTGGACGAAATCCACTCTGTTTTCTCTGTGCGGTCTGTGTGTTTATTCACAGGTTTCCTTAAACCCCTGAGTGAAATTACCAAAATAAGCACATATTGGCTGAAAAAGCAACGTCTCAACTTTCAGGAACTGTTGGAATTTTTTTGATCGTGGGAACCGTTCAGGATTAAAGGACGTTCAAAGCAAATGTCTCCACTGTTAAAGGGTTATTAAGAGAAGTTCAGCTCCTCTATGGAGTCAGGAAAACCATGGGAATAATCTGATGTAACTCCATTACAGTTGTGCTTATAAGTGTAGAAGAATTTCTGATTTCTTGTCTGTTTTTTTGAGAATATGAATGAAAAGAAAAACTTTTCTGTCACTCATGGTTAGTGGTTGTGTGAAGACATTTATTAACAAACTTCTGTGTTTACTCTTTTTAAATCATGATGAGAACAGAAACTTCCAGAATGAAAAGTGTACATGTTGTTGACTCGTTTTGTTTTTCTGGATCCTCAGGTTCTGGGAACTGATCACCCTGATGTGGCGAAGCAGCTGAACAACCTGGCTCTGCTGTGTCAGAACCAGGGGAAGTACCAGGAGGTGGAGCAGTACTACGAGCGCGCGCTGCACATCTACCAGAGCAAACTGGGCCCAGACGACGCAAACGTGGCCAAGACCAAGAACAACCTGGTAAAACGACCACGACCAGAAACAAACGGAGCGAACGGAGCAGAGGAAACTTTCCTCACTGATTCTTTCCCTCTGTTTTTTCTCTCTCTCAGGCCTCGTGTTACCTGAAACAGGGCAAATACAGACAAGCTGAAGCTCTCTACAAAGAAATCCTGACCAGAGCGCACGAAAAGGAGTTTGGATCCGTAGAAGGTAGAAAAATACGAGCTTAAAAATTCACAAATGGAAGAAAAAATCTGAGCAAGGAGAAGTTGAATTCAGGTTTTCTGAAACAGTCTGTGTTTGATGTGTTCGCCATTATTCTGATGTACAAGACTCAAAGTCAAAATTATAACATAAAGGGTTAAAATTATGAGATACTGTGGTCAAAAGAACTAGAAAAAAGGCAAAATTTTGAGGAAAGGGTCAAAATAATTAAGCCATGAGCAAAATTTTGAGAAAAGGGTCAAAATAATTAGATCAAAAGGCAAAATTTTGAGAAAAGGGTCAAAATAATGAGATCAAAATGTAAAATGTTTGGAAAATGGTCAAAATAATGAGATCAAAATGTAAAATGTTGAGAAAAAGGTCAAAATAATGAGATCAAAATACAAAATATTTGGAAAAAAAGTCAAAATAATGAGATCAAAAGGCAAAATTTTTGGGAAAAAAGTTAAAATAATGAGATCAAATTGCAAAATTTTGAGAAAAATGTCAAAATAATGAGATCAAAAGAAAAAAATTTGAGGAAAAAGGTCAAAATAATGAGATCAAAATGCAAAATTTTTGGAAAAAGGTCAAAATAATGAGATCAAAATACAAATTTTTTGGAAAAAAAGTCAAAATAATGAGATCAAAAGAAAAAAAATTGAGGAAAAGGTCAAAATAATGAGATCAAAAGTCAAAAATTTTTGGAAAAAAAAGTCAAAATAATGAGATCAAAATGCAAAATATTGAGAAAAAGGTCAAAATCATGAGATCAAAATGCAAAATTTTGAGAAAAAGGTCAAAATCATGAGGACAAAATGCAACATTTTGAGAGAAAAAAGTCAAAATAATTAGATCGAAAGGCAAAATTCTCAGAAAAGGGTAAAAAATAATTCGATCAAAAGGCAAAATATTTTGAAAAAAGTCCAAATAATGAGATCAAAAGGCAAAATTTTGAGAAAAAAGTCAAAATAATAACAAAAAAAGCCAATTTTTGAGATTAAAGATAAGATAAGTTTGAGATTAGTCAAATAAAGAGATAAAATTTCAAAACATTAAGATATAAATAGTCATAATAATAAGATAAAAAGTCAGAATTTGAGAAAATAATTACAAAATTTTGATATTAAATTTTGAAAAATTCAAATAACGAGATCAAAAGTCAAAATTTCGAGATACGACTGTCAAATCATGAGATGAAATTTCAAAACACTAAGACATAAAAGTAAATTATCATGAGATAAAAAGTCAGAATTTTGAGAAAATGTCAAACTACGAGACAAAATTTTAAGAAAAAAAGTCAAAATAATGTGATAAAAAGTTGAAATTTTGAGATAAAATGTCAAATAATGAGACGAAATTTCAAAACATTAAGAAAAAAAGGTTATTTTAATGAGATAAAATGTCAGAATCTTGAGGAAATTATGTGAAACTATGAGATAAAATTCAAGATTTTGAGATAATGTCAAATAAGTTGTCCTAACTATTAGATACAAAGTCAAAATTTTGAAATAAAGTCAGACAATGAGATAAGAAGTCATAATTAGAACAGAATATGTTTGCACTAGTGTTTGAGGGTTAAATACGTCACGCTGCATCATCATCATCTTGTCTGTGCGTCCTTGTGTCCGTTTCCTAGGCGACGGTCGTCCCAGCTGGTCGGGCGCCGATGACGGCGGCTCTGGACAGGACGGACTCAGTAACCTGAAGAGAAGCGGCTCCTTCACCAAACTGAGAGAATCCATACGGAGGAGCAGCGAGAAACTGGTGCGAAAGCTGAGAGGAGTCGGCGTGGAGGAGACCGCCCCGAGGAATCCTGGGTAAAAACAGCCACGTCAACAATTCTTCTTCATGTCTTGTAACCTGAAAAAAACTCATCACGTTGTTATTGTGACGTGTTTTCAGGATGAAGAGGGCGAACTCTCTGAACGTGTTGAATGTTGACTCCAGAGAAAACGTCCAGGTGAGAGAATCCTGATCCATCAAACACCTGAGTTTTTATTTGACGCTACATTTCATTCATGTGTAATCAATTTCAGACATTTTCATACCAAGAAAGCCACAATATTTTGCCTTCACTCTTGTAAATGATCAGAAACAGAATCAGAAATACTTAATTAACTCCAGGGAGACATTCACTGGTACCATAACTTTTGAAACGATACAGCAGAAAGAAAATAAATGGGACAAATGTGATTAAATAAGCAATACGATAAACAAAATAAGCAGTAAGTACCAAAGGTAAAGCATTATTTATAGTGTACACTTTGTGATTGCAGCAGGATGAAGTGTGTTTAACAGATATGACACTGAATAGGTGTTAAGATGTTGCACTGTTTTAATAAGAAATGAAGTTCAAGACTCCACTAATTGAATTATGCTGTGGAGAAAAAAACTTGACCTGCAAAATTTTGAGAAAAAGGTCAAAATAATTCGATCAAAATGCATTTTTTTGGAAAAAAAGTCAAAATAATGAGATAAAGAGTCCGAATTTTAAGAAAAAAGGTCAAAATAATGAGATTAAAAGGCAAAATTTTGAGAAAAAAGGTCAAAATAATGAGATCAAAATGCAAAATTTTGAGAAAAATGTCAAAATAATGAGATCAAAATGCATTTTTTTGGAAAAAAAAGTCAAAATAATGAGATAAAGAGTCAGAATTTTGAGAAAAAAGGTAAAAAATAATGAGATCAAAATGCATTTTTTGGAAAAAAAAGTCAAAATAATGAGATAAAGAGTCAGAATTTTGAGAAAAAAGGTAAAAAATAATGAGATTAAAAGGCAAAAGTTTGACCAAAAAAGGTCAAAATAATGAGATCAAAATGCAAAATTTTAAGGAAAAAGGTCAAACTAATGAGATCAAAATGCAAATATTTGGAAAATAAGTCAAAATAATGAGATAAAAAGTCAAAAGTTTGACCAAAAAAGGTCAAAATAATGAGACAAAAAGGCAAAATTTTGAGGAAAAAGGTCAAAATAATGAGATCAAAATGCAAAATATTTGGAAAAAAGACAAAATAATGAGATCAAAATGCAAAATATTTGGAAAAAAAGTCAAAATAATTTAGTCAAATGGCAAAATTTTGAGAAAAAAGGTCAAAATAATTAGATCAAAATGCGAAATTTGAGGAAAAATGTCAAAAAAATGAGATCAAAATGCAAAATATTTGGAAAATAAGTCAAAATAATGAGATAAAAAGTCAAAAGTTTGACCAAAAAAGGTCAAAATAATGAGACAAAAAGGCAAAATTTTGACAAAAAAGGTCAAAATAATTTGATCAAAATGCTCAATTTGAGGAAAAGGTCAAATAAGTTGATCAAAAGGCAAATTTTTGATCTGTCCTGTCCTGTGGAGAAAAACCTTGACGTGTTAGAAAAAAACTGACTGCAATTTTGGAATCGGCCACTTTTAGTTTAAATCAGCATGAAAATCTAATTCAACAATTCTTTTTCAAATTGTTCCCCAGTGTAATGGACAAGGACATTCAGACTTTCTGTACCAGTCTTTCCTAAATACCAACAGAAAAGAAGGAAATTTATTTTATAAAAAAAAAAATAATAATAATAATAATAATTGAGAAATACCTGTAAGAGGAGCAAGGAAGGCTGATGTGAATCAAAAGTTATGTTTAATGGTAGATAAACTGTGCTTTTCTAAATAAAAAGATAATTAAAAAAAAACAAAAAACCAAGTCTTATACAAGGGGGTGAAGGCAGAGGTGACAGTCAATATAAGATGTCAGAAAAGAAATTAATCAGCTCTCGTTGAAGGATTCAAAGTTTTTTTTTACTTTCTCAGCGTTTATTTAAAAATTCACTGTGACCTGAACTTTCACCTGTGTCTTTTTCTTTTCTTCAGTCGAGTCATTTGACGGATGTTCGAGGTCTGAGCTCCAGCACACAGAGTCTGACCAGGAGAGGCTCACTGGGTGGGACCAGCTAACACACACACACACACACACACACACACACACACACACACACGAAGAAACGACACAACAATCCTCACGACGCTTCGTTCCAAACTCTAAGTGTCAAAAATTCCTGATTTCAAACCTTAATCAAACCCACTGGGGCAGAGAAAGTGAAAAGTTTTTAAACTTTTCTTCCTCTTAAATGACGAGTTTCTCCAAACACAAAGGTCAAATAACATCACGGCAAAAGTTGCACTGTGGTTTTTCTTCCAATCATTCCTTCCTGTTTTTGTTTTTTCCACTTATCAAACCCAAGAAAGAAAACTCTCATAGAGAAATATATTTGTTTACAAATTCCTTTAACTACCTAAACTAAAACTGTAAAGAAACTGAAGCTTTGTTACAAATATTTATGTCTGTTTTTGATACTAGTGTGACCCTGTTTTTTTAGGAAACAAAGAGGAAAACTTCAAACTATATTTCTATAAACAATATTATCGACAATCATTTTTAAAGCAGCAAAAGCGAAAAGTGTTTGCACTGTGTTGATATTTTAAAGAATTAAAAGTCTCGTTTGTTTACGGTTTTAAAAGTTCTCAACCTTCCACTGTTCAAATATTCTATTACAATTATTTGCTTTTAAAAAAATGTCAAAGCTGATGTATTTCATTTGTTTTGCACCACAGTCCAGTCCAGATTTTCCCCCCTTTAAAAGACCAGCTTTTATTTATTAAGCTTGAATGTAACGATCAAAACAAACGCACATATCTGACGACAAAGACAGGACTGTGGAGTTTTTTTTTTTGCACGTGTCGCACATTTAAAGAGGGGGTGTTCTGCTTTTACCTCCAGAGGGCTGACCAATCAGAGAGAGGGGGGTTTGTGGAGGAGGGAGTCTTAAAGAGACAGTAGCGTGAAAAATAGAAGTCATGTAAAAAACACTTTGGTTCACTACAATACCCCTCTTTAATGATTGAAATCGAATTCATAATTGAATAACGATGTTTCTTCGGTACGTTTTTATTCTTTTCAAGCTCTTTTCTGTCTTCAATCTGTGAGCCAGCTCCTTATTCAGATTGATGAATCTTTTTTTCACAAACTTGTTTCATAAAAATGCCTCAAAAGTCATTCAGCTGTGAGAGACCAACATTTCTTTTTTTTGTGCTTTTTCTTCTTTACTGTAGAAAGAATTACTTGAACTCTAATGACAAAACTGTGTGAGAGCTCACTCTTTGAGATCTGACTTTCAAACTTTTTATTTCCACTTCAGAAACTGTTTCTCATCTTATCTTACGGTGGCTGGGAAGTGCAGACTAAATTTGCAAAGTTGGAAACACTTTTACAAACTTTTAAACTCATTTATATGTTACAAAACATTTTCAGCTTTTAAGAGAAACTTCATTTAATTTGCAAATACTTTTAAAAAGGATGGAACAAATTCACAAGATCAAAAAGACTTCAACAAGTCCTGAAATAAATTTACTAAGTGAGAATTTTGACAGAAGGGGAATTCATTTAACAACGAACGTGACCCAGAAGTAGGGCTGAACGATTTATCGTTTTCTGACCAAAATCGCATTTTCAGACATGTTTCACACACAAGTGTCTTGAGTGTGAGACTGTTGGAAAAATCCTTTTTTCGTTGAGACTGTTGTTGATTTTATTTTATTTAACTTGACACAAATAAGGATACTTGGCGCTACATCATTTTTAAAAGTTATAATGAGATCAAAAGGCAAAATTTTTGGATAAAAAAGTCAAAATAATTGGATCAAAAGGCAAAATTTTGAGAAAAAAGGTTAAAAATAATGAGATAAAAATGCAATTTTTTGGGAAAAAAACGTCAAAATAATGAGATCAAAATGCAAAATTTTTGGAAAAAAAGTCAAAATAATTGAATCAAAAGTCAAAATTTTGAGAAAAATGTCAAAATAATGACATCAAAATGCACATTTTTTGGAAAAAAAGTCAAATTAATGAGATCGAAATGCAAAATTTTGAGAAAAAAGTTCAAAATAATAAGATCAAAATGCAAAATTTTGAGAAAAAAGGGCAAAATAATTATATCAAAAGGCAAAATTTTGAGAAAAAAAGTTAAAATAATGAGATCAAAATGCAAAATTTTGAGAAAAATGTCAAAATAATGAGATAAAAATGCAAAATTTTTGGAAAAAAAGTCAAAATAATGAGATCAAAAGGCAAAATTTTGGGAAAAAAAGTCAAAATAATTAGATCAAAATACAAAATTTGAGAAAAAAGGTCAAAATAATGAGATCAAAAGGCAAAATTTTGAGAAAAAAAGGTCAAAATAATCATTTTTAAAAGTTAAGAGTCAAAGATAGCTCTTTCTGTTCTTCAGTTCTTATAACTACAAATACTATTTAAAAAGTCCGGTTCAGAAAAAGCAGGAATGGGTGTGAGGTTTTGAGAAGAGTCAAAATTCGATTATTGAAAAATCTTCTTTTTATTTTTTGCTTTTTTTTTGCCTCTGTATTTATTTCTCTTAATTTCGACTTTTTTTTTCATAATGTAGAATTTTGTCATCTTAAAGAAGACAGTTTGGACTTTTTTCACATAACCTTAAACTGATTTTTTAAAACTTAAAAAAATTTCATCTCAAAATCTTGAATTTTGTCTCAGAATTTCGTCTTTATTTCTCAAAATTTTCACTTTTTATGTTAAAATATTGACCTTTTATCTCAAAGTCGGAAACAATTCTTACCTTCAGTTTTCATTTTCATCCTCACATTAGAGTAAAAGCTTTCGATGTTTCAATGGTTTGATGTAATTTTCTGTCAAGTTTGTAAATGTTGCTGAATTGTGAAAATTTCACTGAAGTTTGATTTAAAGAAAATCGTGAATCCAACTGAAATCGCATTAAGATCTTTTTCTAAAACTGTTCAGCCCTAACCAGAAGAGAGATTAATGAAGTTAAATTTGTCTAAAGTTCCACAAAACAGACAAATCAGTTCACACTCGCCATGAAAATGTTGTAAAAACTTGTATAAAATTTCTCGGACTGACCCTTTAATTAACAACTTCTGCGTTTTTGATCCTGTATATTTGTTTTGTTCTTTGTTAAATTGTTTTGTTAATTCATTTCTGTTTTTTAATTTAATTGTAATATGTTTTGTAAAACTTTAGGAAAGTGTTTTAAACTTTTTTGATTTTGCACTTCCCAGCCACCGTCTTTTTCTGACAGAACGACTGATTGTACGATTCCTGTGTTAGAGCATCATCGACGTTAGCGACTGTAGAAGCAGCAGAAAGTCACACGATGTTATAAAATGTGTAGAAACTGGATTTTCTGTTTCCTCTGATGCTTTTTTTTTTCTTCTTAATATGAATGGTTGTATTTTATATTTGGAAATTGAAGCTGAAATAAATTACTATCAGATATTTAACAGTGATTTCTTCCTGTTATTCACAGTTAAACATGTTCTTCTTTTCTCTGTTTCAGGGACTAGACCTTCAAAATAAAACAAAAAACAGGAGGTAAAAATGTAAATACAAAATGTTTTATTTCAACTTTCAACTTAATTCCTGCTTGAACAACATGTTCACGTTGGTATAAAACGTCTTTATGTACAGTTACAGCAGCAGACACTCAGTAGTTGTTGTTTCCTGTTTGACGGACGCATCATGGAGCAGAATTTCTGAAGTTAAAACAACAAGACGACCAAACTTTAGAAAACTTCTTATCGTTTAATACTGAAAATGTCGACTGAGAGAAATGTTTAGTTTAACTGTAAGTTCCTGCTCACGAAAATCCCTTTATCAATTCCTCCCGTGAATATTCTCTGCACAAAAATTTGACTTTACAGGTTTTATCAACTATTTTTCCAGTTTTAAGCCAATAAATACAAAAGTCACTGTATCTGAAATCTCTATAACTAGGTCAAAACAATCTGCCAATGAGGTAAAAACAAAAGTTTCTTGTTTCAAGACATTAATTGCATTTGAAGAATCCTGACAAGCAAAATTGGGTGATTTTTTTTTTAACTTGTTTCAAGCAAATCAGACATTTTTGTCTTTAAAATCTTGAAATAAGATATTTTTCTGGACTAGTTAGTTCAGTGGTTCCCAACCTTTTCCAACTCAGGGCCCACTTTTTAATCTCAAAAATGTTTCAGGCCCACCTCCAACCCAATAACTGGTGGCTGTATAACACCTTTGTGGAACCCCATTTGTAACAATGACCCAAAATGTAAAAACGGCCAAAATATAATGAAGAAAAAAAAAAAGTAATAAAACTCAAGTCTGATAATTGGTCAGTAATGTAACAGATGCTGAGCCAAAAATGTAGTTATTTGGGGCACAGCACTAGTGTCACATTTTCAACAAGTTATTTTAGAATTGGGGTTTTACAATATTTCATTTTATTACATTTCAGGTTGTTGTTATGTTACAGGTCATGTTACCCATTGAGTTTCTTTTTCGAGGTCTTTTTTTTCCCCATATATGAATCTCTGAAGTGTTTTAATTGCCTTTAAAACTGGCCTGAGCTTGACATTTTAAACATGACTATATTTGTCTAATATATTTATTTGTACCATGTATCTTTATGTAATTACACTCCAATAAAATTGTACTTTTTTGGAAATTATTTGGCGGCCCACTTGCAATACCTTCACGGCCCACCAGGGGGCGAATCACTGAGTTAGTTGAATGTGCCTCATATTAAGAAAAAAAGTCAATTTTTACTTAAAATAAGACTTAAATACTTGCTTGGATTTCAGTTTTTGTAGCGTGAACTGAACTGTGTAAGATTTATAAAGACCCACAAAATACTGAAACAAAAAAAAAATGTTGCTCTTTTTCACATTTATGAATGCAAACATGCAAAATGAAATACAGGCTGTTTTCTCCCCATTGTTTCTTTAAGGTTTTAATTAGTATGTGCAGATTTCTGGGTTTTTTTTAATCAAAAAGAAAAATAAATGAATAAATCCCTAGAGTCCAGACACCAGTGCGTGTAAAATTTGGGGTCACGACTCAAAAAGGTTGAGAACCACTAAAATATAAAGAATTGATAAGGGAATTGTTTTGATATCAATGGATTGATAGGAGCTGATTCTCGATACCCATCTCTAATGGTTACAGAGATAAGAAGAGTTAAATAAATCACTGATGTGTCAAAGTGAAGCTGCTCTTTTCAAACATGTGAGAGGAAAAATAATGAAGTAACAGCTGAAGCCGTGAGCTCGACGTAGATGTTGATGAAATAGTTGTGTTTAGTGCTGATGGTGTTTGGTCTCTAAGTGTTTGATGTGGTTTCATGATACGACCTGAAAACTTCTGAAAACCTGTCAAACCTGCTCCTGCTGCAAAGTTTACACCTATGACGTCTGTAAAGCGTCGTCTTCAGCTCTGATGAGCGATCTGAGTGATTTTCTTCAGCATCTCCTCCGACTGCAGCTGCTCCAGAGTCAGAAGAGACAAACCCAACTGGTCCTCCTAAAGACGGAGACGGAGAGATAGAGGTTAAAATGCAGGATCAACTTTCAACAACTGAACGATCAGTGTAAGGGTCAATGACATAAAGAGGGTCTAAAAACTTATTTTCAAAAAGTTCTTTGAAAATGGATAAAAACATATTTCTGAGAGAAGAATTATGTTTTCTAACAGATTTCAGTAGTTGACCAACATTTCAAAGTTTTTAGGTTCATTATTTTTTAGTATTTTTAATTTGAGCACCCAAAAATGTCAGGTGGTGCAACCAAATATATGAAAATATATTTATATGTTCCTGTTATTTTTTCTGTGTGAAATTATTGGCAAGTATCTCTCAAGTGTCTGTAGTGACTCATACATTTTCATTTTGTGTGTTTCTTTTCTTTTATTTGTGAATAAGATAAATAATTTGATGTTAAAATAACATTTCACATTATTACATTGGTTGTACCACCTGACATGGAAATTGTTCCAGTCACCAATGAAGTGAAAAAAAAACTTTTTTATCAGTATTTCAGAGAAATCTACAAACTTTTCCACTTGGTCACAAATGTCATTTGGGCTCCTCTGGCTGATGCAGTTTCCTGTTTCCTGTTTTATTCTCTTCACTTTAAAATAAAAGTCTAATGTTACGGTTGCACCACCCTGACATTTGACAAGGTGAAAATTACNATAAAATAATGCCACTGTATTTTTAATTTCCATTTACAATAACTGACATTCAATTTTTAGAGTTTAATTACTGTGGATACTTGTCAGGACGGTTGCACCACCTGACATTTTGGGGGTTTGAGGAACCAAAACACAAAAAAACATGTTATATTTTAATAGTTTAAAGATGTGTTCAAATAACACAGGTTTCATAGAATAAAGAAATACATGTGATGAAATACTCAATTCATGATGGAAGGAAATATTGCACTCGGACACAAAAAAAGGGGACGTCACCTCATTGACCCATAATCTAAAAAAAACAGGATTTTTACAGATATCTACAACAGTGATTCCCAACCTGTGGGGCGTGGCCCCCTGGTGGGTCGCGAAGGTATTGCAAGTGGTCTGCTAAATCATTTCCAAAATTGTCTGATTTTTTGTGTGTGTGGGGATGTAAATGCATAAAGTTAAAAACATAAAGAATGGTGTTTTAAATGATTAAACTCAGTCACATTTAAAAGTCTTAAACCTAGGGATACCAAATAGTTTCTGGTTTGTTTGTTTTTTCACTTCTGTTAGATTTTTACTCACTGTGGTGGCTTTTTTCTTGCAAATTCTCTTTGCAGAATTTAACTGAAGCAAAAAGTTGATCTGTAAATTTTCAAAGTGAACACGTGTTGTTGACGTCACTTATGATACATTCAGGTTCTCCGGGAAACTTGAGAATCTGACAAATCTAATGAATGCTTGTCATTAAAAGGTAAGTGTATTAAGTGGGGATTACAAAAACAATCAATAAAAGCACAACTCAGATCAACATTAACTGAAACAAACAGAAAAATTTGTACCAATGTTTCCAGTAACAGGATGACATTATTATTTCATTTTCTGAATCAATTAATGACATTTTGTTAGCAGTTATCAAAAGGTTGTACAAAACAATCCATGTTGTGCTTTTTAAAAAAAAAAAGAAGGAAAAATTGTGTTTAAGGTCCATCGCGAAGTGTCATATTCATACAACTTTTCAATAAAAAGAAGAAAAAAAAGAAAACATGGATTGAAAACATGAGTGTTCTTCAGAAAAAAATGGAAGAACAAACAGATATTTCTTGTATTTTGTCACCAAACACTTTTCACAAACCCCCTGATGATGATGTTGCCTCAGCTTTTTAGTTTCTGGAGGCCTCACACATGATCAGAGAACTGCAGGTGTTTAAAGTCTGAGTGGTACCTGTCTGAACGGCTGTGCCATCTGCCGCAGGAAGTGTTTGGAGAGCTGAACGGTTTCGTCCACAGTGAGGTTCAAGCTGCCGTCACTAATGTGTTCCTGAATCCAGCGAGGGAGTTTCCCACGTTTGTCTGCTCGGGCGTAACGCTGAGAAAGAGACAGAGACTCATCAAACTATTACTTTAAATGATTCGTTAATAGGGTCAATGACAAAAAGAGGGTCTAAAAACGTATTTTAAAAAAGTTCTTTGAAAGTGGATAAAAACATATTTCTGAGAGAAGAATTATGTTTTCTAACAGATTTCAGTAGTTGACCAACATTTCAAAGTTTTTAGGTTCATTATTTTTTAGTATTTTTAATTTGAGCACCCAAAAATGTCAGGTGGCGCAACCAAATATATGAAAATATATTTATATGTTCCTGTTATTTTTTCTGTGTGAAATTATTGGCAAGTATCTCTCAAGTGTCTGTAGTGACTCATACATTTTCATTTTGTGTGTTTCATTTCTTTTATTTGTGAATAAGATAAANCCTGACATGGAAATTGTTCCAGTCACCAATGAAGTGAAAAAACCTTTTTTATCAGTATTTCAGAGAAATCTACAAACTTTTCCACTTGGTCACAAATGTCATTTGGGCTCCTCTGGCTGATGCAGTTTCCTGTTTCCTGTTTTATTCTCTTCACTTTAAAATAAAAGTCTAATGTTACGGTTGCACCACCCTGACATTTGACAAGGTGAAAATTACAGGACAAAAGTTTTTTACATTTCTCAACAGCTTTGAAATTCTTTTTATTTGCAAAGAATGTTTTATTTAAAAAGGTTGAAGCATAAAATAATGCCACTGTATTTTTAATTTCCACTTACAATAAGTGACATTCAATTTTTAGAGTTTAATTACTGTGGATACTTGTCAGGACGGTTGCACCACCTGACATTTTGGGGGTTTGAGGAACCAAAACACAAAAAAACATGTTATATTTTAATAGTTTAAAGATGTGTTCAAATAACACAGGTTTCATAGAATAAAGAAATACATGTGATGAAATACTCAATTCATGATGGAAGGAAATATTGCACTCAGACACAAAAAAAAGGGGACGTCACATCATTGACCCATTAATGTAACAAAGTGTCAGTGCTTCACAAACCTTGTCAGCAAATATCATGAGTCCGTAGTCGGTTTTTCCTCTGATGGCTCGGCCCACACACTGGGCGGCGTGACGCATGGCGTCGAAGGTCAGGAAGTCGTTCTCTCTGATCTGAAACTGATCTCTCAGATACTCCAGACGAGCCTGAGACACAGGAGCAAACATGGCTCATGTTTTACTGTAAATAACATGTTCACAAAAAGGAAAAATGTCTCATGTTGATGAAGACTTTGTTTGGTTTCTATTCTGTGATTTCCGACCTTAAGGATGCGGCTCTGCGTGTAAACGTAAGGAACGCCAAACATGATGACGGCTCGTCCAAAGTGATGCACTGAGCAGAAAAGAATCACAGTTATTATTAAAGACATGACTTCCACATCTCTCCACTTCTCTTATAGGAGGTTTTTCCTGCAGCCTCTTCCTCATTTACCAAAATCGATTCCTTCTGACACTTTTCCTCGTGCCACAGAGAGGAGGATGGCTCCTCTGCCGTTCTCACACGCCTGAAGAAGAAACGACACCATGAGTCCGTGAGTTTTTGTTTCTATCTTTACAGCAGAATAAGAGCATCTATCCCAGCATGCACTGGTTGTTTTTAACTGCCCACTGAATAAAGCGCCTTTCTGACCTCCTGGAATTTCTCCAACGCCATGCTGGTCTCTGCGGCGTCCGGCGTCTCGATGAAGATCAGCTTGTTCCTCTGGATGTTCTCCAGGATTCCCTGAGCGCAAACATGAAAATAAGAGGAGAAATCATAAATAAATAAGGGTGTGTTCGAGAGTGTGTGTGTGTGTGTGTGTTCCCTCACTGACCTGCTCGTACCAAGACGCCACGATGTTCTCCATGTAGACGTAGCTGGTGAAAAAGGCCACGATGCCGTCAGGAACGATGGCTGACATTTCCAGAAGAAGGTTCCCGTAGTTTCTGATCACAGCTGGAAAACAAAACAACAAATAATTAAAAAAAAAAAAAAAAACATTTTGAGATTGATTAATTTATAGGAATAAAGCTACAGATTTATGAGAATAAAATCATAATTTTAGGAGAATATAGTCATAAATGTGGGGGAAATAATTCACATCTATGAAAAATAAAATTGTAGATTTCTGTGAAAAAAAGTCATAAATTTACAAAAATAAAATTATAGATTTCTGTGAAAAAAGTCATAAACATACAAAAGTAAAATCATAGATTTCTGTGAAAAAAGTCATACATTAAAAATTTTTTTTTATAGATTTCTATGAAAAAGGGCATCAATTTACAAAAATATAATCATACTTTTATGAGAAAAAAGTCATACATTTACAAAAATAAAATGTATTTTTTTGAGAAAAAAGTCATAAATTTACAAAAATCAAATTTTTATGAGAAAAAAAATTACAAATTTACAAAAATAAAACTATAGATTTCATTGAAAACAAGTCATAAACTTACAAAAATATAATCATATTTTTATGAGTAAAAAAGTCCTAAATTCATGAAAATAAAATCATTTTTTATGAGGAAAAAACCCCATAAATTACAAAAATATAATCATATATTTCTGAGAAAAAAAGTCATACATTTACAAAAATAAAATTATAGATATCCGTGAAAAAGTCATACATTTACAAAAATAAAATTATAGATTTATGTGAAAAAAAGTCATACATTTAAAAAAAAAATAATCATACTTTCTGAGAAAAAAGTCATACATTTACGAAAATAAAATCCAATTTTTATGAGAAAAAAATATCTAAATTTACAAAAAAATAAAATCATATAAAAAGAGAATGAAGTCAAAAATCTAGGGGATAAGATCATAGAGTTATGAGAATTAAGTCATAAATCTTGGGGAATAAAATCATGTATGTATTAGAATTAAGTTATGTTTCACAAAACATAAAATCATATATTTATGAAGATCAAGTCACCAATATACGGGAATTAGTCATGATGTAGTTGTTTATTTTACATTTACGTCTTCATTCTTGTCAGTTTATGTCTTTTTTGTTGTAAATGTATGATATTAATTGTGAAAAATTATGATAATTTTCTTTAAACATGGCTTTTTTCCTCTGTCCAACACTCAAATATGTGCCCTGATAACTGTCAAAATCAGTATTAGTGTAAACTTCTGAACTTCCTAAAGTCGTCAGAGACATTTTTGGAGGTCAAAAACACTGGAATCATAAATTTTTTAGCCAGGACTGTGTTTTGTCTTTGAGCTCGTTGGGTTCTTATAATAACACCGTTTGTTCCTAGAGCTGCTTTCTCTATTTAAGCATCAATTTTTGCGTTAATGTCCTGGTGACATTCTTCTGTAATAAAACTTTTCAGGACAAATTTACTCACCGAAGTCTTCTCTGGTCTCAAACTTTGAGCTCAGAGCCACCTGATCGTTCCCCCGCCCAACGATCTAACAAAGAAAAAACAGAAGAAGAAAAAAAACAGCATGAATTAAAACAAATATATATGTAAATGTTCCAGTTTAAAGAGCAGTTCATGACTTTGTGAACATACCAGAGGACAGAGGCAGGTCCTGGCCAGCGTCATGGTGAAGGACGCCATCGTAACCGGGCGGAAGTCGAGGATTCTGGGATAGATGTCCAGAGGAGACAGAGTCTAAAGACGTTCAACGGAAGGAAACAGAGAGAGAAAATTCATCAATTCACAACAGAAACAAACTGAACGTGACTCAAGACAAATTAAACGTGGACTAAGAGAGAGGAGACAGACTCACCCCTGATGTGATGATGACGGTTTGAAACCTTTGAAAAACAGGTTTGATGGCGATAGACGGATCCATGCAGCTGAGAGAAGAAAGAAAGAGAGAGAGAGAGAGAGAGAGAATCCAAACGTTAAAACCCAGATACAAAACTCATCCTAAAGTTCTTGTGCTTTAGTTTTATCTCACCTGAAGTGCAGCACGGGGTTAGCGATGGTTGGAGTTCTGTCCTCGAACGGCTCGATGATGATGGTGAAACCTGCAGCAGAAATAAAGACAAGATATTTACTGTCGGGGCCAGGTTCACCACTTTGTCAACAACTGCGTGAGCAAACAGTCCAACAGTTTAAGAACAATGTTTCTCAACTTTGTCCAACTGCAGGAATTGATGGATTTCATCATCTACAGTCCAAAATATCATCAAAAGATTCAGAGAATCTGGAGAAATCTCTGCACGTAAGCAGCAAGGCCCAAAACCAACATTGAATGGCCGTGACCTTTGACCCCTCAGGCGGCGCTGCATTAAAAACCCACATCATTGTGTAAAGGATATTAGCACGTGGGCTCAGGAACACTTCAGAAAACCATTGTCAGTTAACACAGTTCATCACTACATCTACAAGTGACAGTTCAAACTCTACCATGCAAAGACAAAGTCAGACATCAACAACACACACAAACGCCGCAGAACTCTTTTTGGAAATCATGGACGTGGTGTCCTCAGGGCCAAAGAGGAAAAGGACAATCAGGATTGTTCTCAGAGCAAAGTTCAAAAGCAGCATCTGTGATGGTATGGGGGGTGTGGGGGCTGCACGATATGGCCTAAAACCAATACCTCGATATTTTTTGGCTCTATCACGATACACGATATATATCTCGATGTTTTGATTTCTCTTGTAAATCACCATATTAAGTGTTCACTTCAACCCTTTAATTAATAAAACGACACCAGTTTCATGATTCAACCAGATCTTTGAGTCAGATTTATAAAATTTGCTGCCAAAAAGGGAAAAATCAAAATCAGGTTAAGTTTAACAAACCTTTTATTCCAAACCACACTTTATATAGCTTCATACTTTTAGTTCCAGTAAAATATTTCATTCAGATGGATTAATGTAAATGAATGTATCACATTTATAAAGTTTATAAAATTTGGTCATGAGAGTGAAAGAAACACAACTACGAAGAGAATTACATACTGACCTTTCAAAGCATTTACCTGACTATTTATACTCGATGGTCGCGGAATAGTCATTTTATACAACCCACCTGCAATAACCCACGATATATCGAGTATATTTGATATATCCCCCAGCCCTAATCATGGGTAACTGTCCTAGTATCTGTGAAGGCAGCATTAATGCTGAAAGGTACAAACAGGTTTTGGAGCAACATCTGCTGCCATCCAAGACACTTTGTCTTTTTCAGGGACGTCCCTGATTATTTCAGCAAGACAATGAAACCAAGACACATTCTGCTCCTGTTACAACAGCGTGGCTCCGTAGTAGGAGAGTGCAGCTACTAGACTGACCTGCCTGCAGTTCAGACCTGTCTCATATTGATCAACTGAAGTTGTTCATCAACAAGAATGTGAAAGAACTCACCAGCTCCAAAACTTCAGAGAAACTGACTCTAAAGATAAAGATAAAGTTTTCAGTACCTTGGCTGTAGGTGCTGACCAGAGTAGCGAAGCTGGAGATGAGAGTAACAGCTGAGAAATCTGCGATGTCTGCGATCTCCAGAGTTCGCAGCAGCGACTGTAACCGCTCTGCACAAAACCTGAGGAAAGAGAACGACGGAGAAACTGACTCAAAAACCATCTCCAGGTTTAGTTTGTAGAATAACAGAAGCGACTTTTCAGTTTCAGCTCAGTCTGACACCGACCTCAGAGGTTTGCGGTCGATGCAGACTTTGTCAAAAATGTCTTTGAGGAACTGCGGCGTGCTCTCCTGCACCACGTGCTGGACCCTCAGACGGGACTTCAGATACTCCAGGAAGCGTTTCAGGAAACCAACAAAGTGCTCGGCTGTGCGGATCGTCCCGGGGATGGCCTCTGATAGAGAGAGAGAGAAGAACATTTAGGGTTTTTATTCTCTGTCTCAAATCAGAAATAACTTTATTTTTAGTGTTTATTAAATCTCTCTGATGGTCGGTGGCTGCACCTTTAAGAATCTCGTCCGGTAACACCGGGTTAGCGAGGTAAACGTCGGTTTCTCTGGCCACGTTTGCTTCTTTCAGACCTTCCACCAAACGTCTGTACTCCTCCTTCAGTTTGGCAGCGTCTGTTTCTTTAATCCTGTCAGAGCACAAAGATAAAAACAGAGGAGAAAAGTGACCTAAACAAACAAAACTATAATATTTTCTCTTCATTGTTCATGTCTCCTATAATAAAGACTATTTCTACCAGTTAAATATATAAAAATGAGATATATTCTGCCAACATTGAGTCAAAATTTTGTGGTAAAAAGTAAAATAAATGAATAAAATATCACAATTTCAACTTTTATCTCAAAATTTCACTTTTCTGTCTTGAAAATTGGAATCTTTATCTCACAATTTCTACCTTGTTCCCCAAAATTTCCACTTATAATCAGAAACGTCCACTTTAAATATTAAATTTTAGCTTTCCATCTCATTATTCTGCCGTCAAATCTCAAAATTTGGGCTTTTAATCCCATAATTTTGCAATTTTCTATCACAATTTAAAGTAATTATCCCATAGTTCTGACTCTTAATCTCAGAATTCTGTCATTTCATCCCATAATTTTGAAATTTTAGCCCATGATTATGACTTTTGATCTCAAAATTTTGCCTTTTTCCCCCAAATTTCCACGTAAAATCATATAATTTCCACTTTGAAGCTCAAATTTTAGCTTTTCATCTCATTATTTCGCCTTCTCATCTCAAAATTTGGGCTTCTTTATTATAAAATTTGGAGTTATTATCTAAAGTTTTGACTGTTTAACCTCATAATTATTATTTCTAACTCAAAAAAATCGACTTTCTTTCTCATAATCTTGACTGTATGTCAAAATATTGTCTTTTTATCCCATAATTTTGCAAATTTTTTAATCAAAATTTTGACTTATTATACCATAATTTTAACCCTAAATCTCTTAATTCTGTATTTTCATCCAATAATTTTGATATTTTATCCCATAATTATGACTTTTAAGCTCAAAATTTTGCCTTTTTCCCCAAAAATTCCCACTTAAAATCAAATCATTTCCACTTTAAATCTCATATTTTAGCTTTTCATCTCATTAGTTCGCCTTCGAATCCCAAAATTTAGGCAATTTTATTCTAAAATTTGGAGCTATTATCCCATAATTTTTGACTTTTAATCTCATAATTGTTATTTCAAACATAATCTTGACTGTATGTCAAAACTTTGTCTTTTGATCCCATTATTTTGAAATTTTTCATCAAAATTTAAAGTTATTATCCCATAATTTTGACTTTTAATCTCAGAAATTCTGTCATTTTATCCCATAATTTTGCCATTTTTTATCAAAATTTTGACTTATAATCCCATAATTTTAACCCTAAATCTCATAATTCCGTCTTTTCCTAATTTCTGCATTTTATCCCCAAATTTTGATATTTTATCCCATAATTATGACTTTTAATCTCAAATTTTAGCCTTTGAGCTGAAAAAGTTGACTTTTTTATCCCATAATTTCAACGAAATTTTGACATTATATCCTATAATGTCGCCTCTTAATCTCAAAATTATGACATTAAAACCTTTTATTTGTAATATCTCGAAGTTTGACTTTTTTCACAGTTAACTTTTTCCTCTTAATTTTGCTTTTATTTCTCAACATTTTGACTCAATACTGGCCCAAACAAATCTCAACAAAGCCAGATTTTCATTTTTATTTTTTTCTAACAGGCGTAAATGGGCTTCCATACTCCTGATATGAAAAACCTGTGACAGTAACATTGACGTCTCTTACCTCTGGATTGTGCTCTGCAGCGTGTCCACGTTGTTCTGGCAGCGGTCGAGCGTTCGTCTGGTGATGTTGACGCTCATGGAGTCGATGCAGACGTTATCTGAGGAGGAAGAGAGAAACATAAAAAACCATTTCATCATGTTAAAACAGTTTCCTCCTGCAGTCCACCTCCTGCGTCTCCTCACCGATGTTATGAGCCTCGTCAAACACGACCACCGACTTCTTGGCGAGTTCTTTGGAAACCAGGTCAGCGATTTTAGGGTCCAGCAGGTAATGGTAGCTGTAAACCACGATGTTGGCGTGAAGGATCTGAGGGTTAGAGACGCAAACAGAGGAGCTCAAACATCAAATAGAACTCTAATAATAACAATAAGACATTTTATTTATATAAGGCCTTTGTGAAAATACATTAATCAAGGGACATAAAAGTAAAACCACAATACAATCACAGATTAAAAGATGAGTTAAAAAGGTGAGTTTTTAAAATAGATTTGAAAGTTGATGAGTCAGGGCTTTGAAAATGGCTTTGTAGCAGAGGAAATGAAGGTTATATTGACGGATAATGTCACTGAGGGGGAGTAAGTGAATAATAATGAAGAGGAGGGGACCAAGCAGCGAGCCCTGGGGGACGCCATCAGAAAGGAAAGCTGTGCTAAAAGAGGCCAAAAGTGGCAAAAAAGAGTGAAAAGTGTAAAAAAATGGGCAAAAAAATAAAAAAGTGGGCAAGAAAACTGGGAGTAACCTAGAAAATGGTGAGTTAGTATCAAAAATTGGTCGAAAACTGGCAAAAAAGAGAGCAGAAAGTGTCAAAATGGGCAAACGCAACAAAAGTGGGCAATAAAATTGGGGAGTGACCTGAAAATAAGTGAAAAAAGTGTCAAAAAGTGTGAAAAAAACAACAAAAGTTGACAATAAAATTGGGAACAAATCTGGAAAACGGTGGGAAAGTATCAAAAAATGGTCCAAAAGCGGCAAAAAATGAGTGAAAAGTGTCAAAAAGGGCATTAAAATAACAAAGTTGGCAAGAAAATAGGGGAGTGAACCTAGAAAATAGTAAAAAAGTATCAAAAAGTGGCAAGAAAGAGTGAAAAGTGACATTAAAGGGCATAAACAACAAAAGAGTTCGCAAGAAATTTGGGGAGTGAACCTGGAAAATAGTGCGAAAGTATCAAAAAATGGTCTAACAGTGACAAAAAAGGGTGAAAAGTGTCAAAAATGAGTAAACTACAACCAAGATGGCAATAAAATTAGAGAGTGAACCTGGAAAATAGTCAAAAACAAGCAAAAAATAGCCCAGAAGTGGCCAAATTTATTGAAAAATTGTCAAAAATGGGCAAAAGCAACAGAAGTTTGCAAGAAAATTGGGTGTGAACCCAGAAAATAGTGAGAAGTTATCAAAAAGTGCCAAAAAGGAGTGACAGTCTCAAAAATGGGTAAAAAAAAAAGAAAAATGTTGGCCATAATATTGGGGTGAGAACCTGGAAAATGGTGAGTATTTAGAAATTGACCCAAAAGTGGCAAAAAGAGTAAAAATGGGCACAATCAACAAAAGTTGGCATTAAAAATTGGGACTGAATCTGTAGAATAGTGAGAAAGTATCAAAAAATGTTCCAAAAGTGTGAAAAAAGAAGGTAAAAGTGGTTAAATGTGTAAAAATCAGTCCCAGTTGTAGTGGTAGTGGGTTGTTGTTGTTGTGCTGTAATTAATGTAACTGTTCATGTTCTATGAGTTTGTTTAAAAACAGAGAAGATGGGAAACTAGAAATTATCTCACAAAAAATCGCAATTGCAATATAGGAAATAATAATCACAATTAGATTATTTTTGGAAATCCTTCAGCTCCAGCTGTTCCCGTCATGTGAGGTTTTCTAACCAGGATAAATTGCAGTGAAATTGTCCGTTGAGCTTTAAAGAAACACAGACTGGAGGGAAACGAACCGCGTAGCGAGCCAGATAGTAGGGACACCATCCTTTCCTCCTGCCAAAGTCCTTCAGGTCGTCCAGGTTGTAGATTCCAGCAGGAAGAGGAACCTGTCGACCGTTGGCATCAAACTCCTGCAGACGCAAACAAAAGAGAAGAACAGAGGGATGAAAACAAACAATGTTGGGAAATGTGAAAGAAGAGAAGAGGAACGTGTGTGTGTGTGAAAGCTGAATCTGCTCCTGATGGAAACTTTGACCCTAAATATCATGTTTCTTTTTCTAAAACCAGTTTTTAAGACTCGAGCACCTGTGGAAGAATCTGGAGTTTATTCAGGGGACGATTAGAAACCAGATCCACTTTCCTGTTGTTCACTGTATCCTGGTTAAAAAGCCTTACACAACAGTAGCAGCAAAAATAATCTAACTGTGATTATTATTTCCTTGATTACAATTGCAATTTTTGTGTGATTATTTCTAGTTTCCCATCTTCTCTGTTTTTAAACAAACTCTTATAGAACATGAACAGTTACATTAATTACAGCACAACAACAACAACCCACTACCACTACAACTGAGACTGATTTTACACATTTAAACACTTTAACCTTCTTTTTTCACACTTTCGGAACCTTTTTTAAAGTTTTTTAATCAGAAATTTTACTATTTATCCCAAAATTTGGACTTGATGAAGCGATATTTTTCCCTCTTAAGTAAAGAAAGTTTTGACTTTTTCTTCCAAATTTACACTTTTTATCACAAAATTCAGACTTTCTTTCTCATAATTTTGACCTTATTCCAAATATTTCAGCTTTTTTCTCATATTTCTTACTTTTCTATCTCCTAATTTGGACAGTTTCAATTGAAAAATTTGACTCCTTTCCTCACAACTTGGACTTTATATTTTTCACTTTTTGGCAAACAAGTTTTGATTTTCTTTTTTTATTTATCTCATAATTTTGACCTTTTGGACCATTTTTTGCAACTAACTTACTATTTCCCAAGTGAAATCTCAACTTTCTTGCCATTTTTTTGTTGACTTTGTTCATTTTTTACCACTTTTCACTGTTTTTTGTCACTTTTTCACCATTTTTGCTACTTTCTGATTTTTTTTCAAGTTCCCTCCAAAATGTTTCTTGTGAATTGCATTGTCGCTTTTTGGCCATTTTAATCATTTTTCACTGTTTTTTGCCACTTTTGGACCATTTTTTAATGCATCTTCACTATTTTCCGGGTTCACTCTCAATTTTAGTGCCATCTTTTATTGTTTTTGCCCATTTTGACACTTTCTACTCTTTTTTGCCACTTTTGGACCATTTTTTGACTATTACCCGAGTGAAATCTCAACTTTCTTTCCATTTTCTGTTGACTTTGGACAATTTTACCACTTAATATCACTGTTTTTTGTTTTCCTACTGTTGTCTGAAATTTTTCAAGTTTCCGCTTAGTTCTTTGTGATGATTTCTTTTGTCGCTTTTTAGCTATTTCAGTCGATTTTCTTTCTTTTTTTTTGCCACTTTTGGCTCATTTTTTGCTGCTTTTTGAGTATTTCCAGGTTTTACCCCAATTTAAATGCCATTTTTTGTCACTTTTTTTTTTTTTAAAGATATTTTTTGAGCTTTTCTGCCTTTAATTTCCAGGTTTTATCCCAATTCAAATGCCAATTTTTGTTGCTTTTTTGTCAGTTTTTGCCACCTCAAACTAAGTTTTATTGCTCCTCTTTGCTGTTTCTGCCTCTTTTCTCTACTTGTATAGTTTCTTTTGTAAAGGTAGTTTTTAACAGTTTGTCTCTTTGGTTGAGTAACTCTGGTGTAGAACAGAAAACATCTAACGTTCATGATTAGAATATTGTGATTGTAGATGTTTGCTGCTCATCATTCACCTCGTAGAAGCGACACACGGCTTGGTCGGGGTTGGCGTGGCGTTGCGCTCGAATGTACGACGCCGTCAGACTGTGACACTTCCCGTCGACCTCCTTACCGAAGCGCAGAGAGCTCACCTGAACAGAAGCAAAGGTAAATCAGTATTTAATCCTCCAGACTTAAAGCTGTTTTCACTTTCTCAGCTTTGAATCTTTGTGCTGTTTCGTGTCCAAACCTCCGGGTGGATGCACAGGTTTTTCCTGGAGGACAAAGCCAGAGCCAGGAAGTTGTTCCTCTCTCCGGTTTGTTTGGAATAAAACTCCATCAGCTTCCTCAGCTCCTCCACCACCTGAGCAGATCAAATAATTCACATTTAACCTTTTCAGTTCAGTTTCATCGTGTGTTTAACTTTTTTCCGGAGCTTTTTCAGATTCTCCAGAGTCTCACCTTCTCGATCTCAGGGACTGTTCTGGAGCAGTAAATGAGTTTGGTCACTTCTAAAGGAAACGCCTGAAGAGAGAAAGAGAAAACATGGTATTAAAGCAGCAGTGAAACAAAACAGGCATAAATAATCTAATAAAGATAAAACTCACCTTCTGATAGGCGACGATGAGCGACAGCAGGGAAATCGTCTTCCCTGTTCCTGAAGGCATCTCCAGGACTCCATGACCCTGAAGGAAAACAGCAACTTTTATAGAAACAGGAGTAAAGGAGGTTTCAAACTTAAGACTGCAACTTTCAAGAACACAACCGTGATTTATTTTTAGCCAAACTAAGACATAAACTAGATTTAAAAACACAACCAGATTCAGATTTCTTAACCAATTCTGCCAAAAAACAACAAAATCAATATAAAATACAGCCATACAAAAATTATACAAGGATGAATAAGGCTAAATGATTTGGAAAAACCATCTCATTGTGTTTATTTTCCTCTATTGTTGTTGTGATTTATTGAGCGATTATCTTTAGGTTCCCTATCTTTTGTGTTGATATCAATAACTTGATTGAGGGGGATGATATTTTCTATTATTATTATTATTGTTTTGAATAAGAAAAACACAAACATGACTCAAAAAAGTAGGGTTTATGTAAAAAACGTAAAAAAAAAAAAAACTATAAAAGACATTCTAGTACATTTAAAAAATTAGAAATACCTGAAAAAGTTAATATCAGAGAGTGTAACCCAGATATTATAAAGACTCATTAAAGCTTAAAAATAAGAGTCCAAAACCCTTCAACTAGTCTAAAATAGGCAATAAATCACTTTTACAGTCAAAGAAAAATAAAACTAGAAATGTATAACTTTGAAAAAAAGAGCTTTTTTGATTCTTATGGCAAATTTAACATGAATTGACATCTGAAAAAATTAGAATATAATAAAAGAGTCAATTAATTTTTGGTCACTGATTTCAGAAAGTGAAACCCAGACTTTATATAAACTCATTCTACATAAAGTGAATAATTTCAAGCCTTTATTTCTTGAAATGTTGATGATTATGGCTTACAGATGATGAAAACACAAAATTCAGTGTCTCAGGAATTTATAATTCTACACAAGATCAATAAAAAATGATAATTCAAACAGAAAGGTTTTGCTATTTTCTGACCATTTTCCAATTTCTCTCCCAATTTTCATTCACTTTTTGCTGCCTTTTGTCCATTTTTGCCACCTCAAACTTCTTTTTTTTATAAAGGATGCACGATATATACCGGTGCATATCAGTATCAGATGATATTGGCTTAAAAATGAAGCAGATATCAGTGTGTTACTGGCTGATATAAACTGATTAACCCTCCTATTATGTTCCTTTTTTTAGGAACATCTATTATGTTCCTGTGTCAAATTGTCCCCTACAGTATCTTTGTGATACATGTGGGGGGTAGTTGCAAAAATTTTGAGATGGACTGTATTTTTAAAAATATTTTATAGCACTAAATAAGTCAAGTAGAGAAAGTTTCATTCAGAAAAAAATAGTCTTCACTAATTTTCTTGATATTCTCAATTCAACCCGTGTCAATATGACCCGGGAACGTGATAGGAGGGTTAAATGCTGGACTTAGAGATTTTTTCCTTAATTTGGAATTGGTCTAATTGTCCCTGGTTGTGAATATTGTTTTGATTGACTCATATTTTCATTATTTTGCACAGAAAATAATAGATAACAAATGTGATAGGAGTATGTACCTGTACTGTATGATAAATCTAATACAGAAAAAAGTTGAAGATCTCTACAATTTGGTGCACGGAAAATATATCAGTGTCGTTTATTCTGCAATTCTCCTGCAAAAACATTTTGTCTCTTTGGTTGAGTATTCTGGTACATTTGAGGTTTTGAAATACTGCACTGTATGTGATTATAATATTACAGCAGGTCATATTGTGATTTAATCTAATTTGAAATTGACTAATTAAATGTTCAGGCCTGTTTGTTTTTTTTCCAACCTTAGCATCCAGAGTCCTCTTCAGCTCCAGCATGTAGGAATACTGCTCAGGATAAATGTAGTCATAAGGAAAATAAACCAACAAGCCATCAATGTTGAGCCTGAGAGGAAGAAATAAAGAGAAAAGATCAGAAACTGCAGGATTAAATAGAGATTAAATCAGTTTAAAGAGGAGATATAAACAGTTTTAGAGTCCAGACATAAATATTCTGCTCTTTAACATGTAAATACAGTTAAATAATATTAATAAAGAAGCTGTTTACAGACTGAAACTGGTAAAAGTAAAAAGCCTCATGGAGTGAAACTAAAGCAGATTTTTAATGAGACTGAAAACAAACACTCACTTCATGTTGCTACTGCGCAGCCGCAGATCCTCCTCTTCGTTAATTTACTGTTTTATTTACTCATAAAAACTTGTTTTTGTCCTGAAAACAACAGAAACACAAATGTTACCCAGTGCATGAAAACACACGAAGAAGAAGAAAAAAAAAAACGCTTTTTCTTCGGTTTATAAAACATGTGTCTGTTTAAAAGCTGCTTCTAACTTCAGCGCCTTCTGTGGACGGGAGGATATATGACGTAAATCTGAATTAATGCAGTTTGATTTAAACAATAATCCAGTTTATTTCAACTCTGGAAAACTTAATTTAATTTCTGTTTATGCACTGAATTTTTGTTTTTGGCTCGGAACGCGAAAATCTGTTCTGTTGACCCTTTTATTTTGAAAATCATGAACCGGAAGTGTCAAAATTCGGCTGGAGAATAATAAATAAAATAAAAACATGTTTCCATTTAATTTAAATTCATCATTATTCCTTGGCTAAGGAAGACTGAAAGCTCCAAAATGAAATAATTAAATATATATATTGAAATAGAATAGAATTGAATTGAATAAAATAGAATATTCTTTAATAATTCCCCATAAGGAGGTTTTTTTTTCATGTCACAGCAGCTCACATTCAAAGAGCAAAATGCAATAATAAAATAAGATAGAATAAATAGAAAAAAATAATAAAATAACTGAATGAGTGTTTTTTTTCTTTACATGAAATGAATGAATATTTTTAATAATTATTTAGGTATTTTTTTGATAATTTATGTGATTATTATTATTATGCATTACCATTGTTATTATTCAAAAAAATATTTATTTTTTTGTTTGTTTATCATTAATGTGAATTAATCCATCATTATTCTTTGGCTAAGGAGGATTGAAAGCTCCAAAATGAAATAATCAAATACATGTTGAAATATAATATAATATAATAGAATAGAATAGAATAGAATATTCTTTATTGATCTCACAAGTGAGGTTTTTTTGTGTCACAGCAGCTTACAACATTCAAAGTGCAAAAATGCAATAATAAAATACAAATACATGATAGAATAATCAGAGTTTTTTTTTTTTACATGGAATGAACGAACATTTCTAATAACTGTTTAGTTTTTCTTTCTTTTCTTTTTTTTGATAATTTATGTGTTTATTAAATCTTCTTTATTATTACTATTCATTTAAAAAAAATATGTTGCTGTTTGTTTTTAATTAATATGAAATAACCCATGGCATAATCAATGAAATATTTATTCACAAAATGAGAAACATATTGAATCAATTACATATTGATTTTTTTCATTTGCTGATTTATTTCCAATCGTAAATATTCAACGACACATTAAAATCACCTAATTAATTGCACATTTACATACAATTTTACAATAATTTACATCCCTGCCTTTTAGTATTTAACTGCAAGAACATACTTTAACCTCTAGATGGCGGTAAATACATGCACTATTTTATCCCTGAGCTTTAATTATTCAAACACAAAGCATAAAATAATAAATAACATTGAATATTGAGTGATTCTATAATTATGGTTACATTTCAAGTCCATGGGGTAAACTTGTCTTTTATACTAATTAATTTCAAGCAATCAGAGATCTTATATTTGGCCATATAGTTGGTATGTTACTTAAATTTAAAACCATAAGATAAAAGCTTCCATCATTTATTCAGCAAAACAAAGCAAAAATGTCTTTTTTAATCCCATGTATCTCTTTATTAAAAGACCACTTCTTAAAAACAGAAAGATTAATTTGCACATTGTTTTTGTACTTATCATTGTACTATTTAAATTACAATCTTTCGTAATTTTCTTTTCTTTTTCTGTACAAGAGTTTGTAATTTTTTCGTACTTAATCTCTGTTTTTTACTCGTGATATTCAATACTTATTCATACTTGTTTGTACAGAGAGAGTTCAGTTAAAACTTGAGTCAAATTCTCTGTATTCTGATAATTCTAATTCTGCCTTGCACTGACACTTTGCTGTGTGAATACTTAAATAAGTCAAAACAGACAAAAACAGATGAACAAAAAATTAATAAGCAATAAAAAAAAGACCTAAGATGCCGAATTTAGCTGATCTAGAGAAAATCGGTATCCTAGTTGAGCCTTCAAAACAAAAAAATATTTCAAATGGATCAAATATTTTCTGTTTGTTTGGTGTAATACCAAATTTAGCTTTTGTTTTTGTTTTGATATTTGTCTTAATATTTTTTACAACAATGGTTGAAGTAACGTAGACTTAAAAGGCTTCTTATTTTGAAAGGCATTTTTTGTGACCGCCTTTGTCAGTGTTTTGCGACCCTCCAAGGGGTCTCAACCCCCACTTTGGAAACCAGATCTTATATTTCGCCATAGAGTTGGTATGTTACTTAATTTAAAATCATAAGATAATAGCTTTCATAATTTATTCAGCAAAACAAAGCAAAACTGTCTTTTTTAATCCCATTTATCTCTTTTTTAAAGGACCACTTCTTAAAAACAGAAAGATTAATTTGCACATTGTTTTTGTCCTTATCATTGTGCTATTTAAATTACATGCTCATATTTTTTTTTCTGTACAAGAGTTTGTACTTTTTACTTGCTTAATCTCTTCTTTATTATTTTTCTATTGGTAAAATTTAGTGTTTATTCATACCTGTTTGTATGGAAAGAGTTCAGTTAAACCAGAATCCAAATCTCCATATTTTTTTCAAAGGTACTTGTAGAATAAAGGTAATTCTGACTTGTACTGACACTTTGCTGTGTGAATACTCAAATAAGACAATCCAAAACAGACAAAAACAGACAAACAATTAATAAATAAGTAATTAAAAGACCTAAGATGATGAATCTCCTTGGGGATCTTCAAATAAAATATTTTCAATGGATCAAACATTTTCTGTTTGTATGGTGTTTTATCAAATTTCGCCTCTGTTTTTTTTTTTAAATATTCTTACAACAAAGTAAAAGGCTTCTTATTTTGAAATGCATTTTTTGTGACCGCCTTTGTCAGTGTTTAGTGACCCTCCAAGGGGTCTCAACCCCCACTTTGGACACCACTTTCACAGTCCACCTCCAGTGAATATGTTTGTAATTCAAAGCAAAGAAGTGTCACAAAGCGTCAGTATTTTCTGAATGTTTTATTCATACATGTACAGTGGTTTATATCTGTTTGCAGCATAAATGACATCATCGGAGTAACAGGCTAATGAGAGTGAACTTTGAGCCACAACATTAAAGAGGAGCAGTTTTTATGACAAAGCAGCATTTTTCTTACAGTTTAATGTTTTTAAATCAAACTATATGTAATAATTTCTTCAGTTTCTTCAGTTTCCCTTTAGTTCCAGAGCTGCTGTTCTCAGAACAAACACCAGGGGGCGGCACAGATCCTGTTAGGTTACAGGAGACGGACGGATCTTCACATTTCCAGCAGAAACTAAAGCAGAACTGTAAACGAGTGAATGTAGAATAATCCAGGAAGAATAAAGCAACAAAACATCCAAAATTAGAGGTTGTTAGTAGCTGCGGTTAGAAGTTCAGCTGCTCCTGAAGTTTGTTCACAGCTGTTTTATCTCCACAGACTCTGATATCTGACTGCTTTAGTGAAACTATCAACAAACAGAAACATGAAGAAGAGCTGAGAGGAAACGTTTGTGAGTCTGAGGCTCTCAGGACCAGCCCGCCGCCTCCACATCAGAGTCCAGAAAAGTTTCTCTCAGTGACCTTTGACCTCTTTCTCCTTCCTCGCGTATAAAAATATCTGTCCATCGTCCGTCTCCGCTCCTCACAACTCGCAGCGGTTGTCCTCGCTCTTGAAGCGGTCCATGATGCTCAGGACGTCTTCCAGAATGGACGGACCCAGATCCAGGTTCAGCCCGGCCAGAGAGTCGGACCGGGACACGCTGGACGCCGGCGCCGTGAGCCCGGCGGAGTGGTAGTTGGCGCAGGGCGACTCGCTGCGTTCGCTCCTCAGATCCTCGTTGCTCAAACCGGCGTCGGAGTCCAAGCTGAGGCCCCGACGCACGTCCAGGGGCCCGCAGGTCTCCGACATGGAGTCTTCGGAGGAGGCTTCGGAAAACGACCCGGACGACGGGACGAGTCTGCGGAGATGTGGCGAGATGGAGATGTCCCTGCACGGCTCGGACGCCAAACGACCAACGACACCGTTCTGATACAGCGGCAGGGATTGCTCGTCCTGTGGCGCTCGCTGAGACTCCAACTGGTTCTGATTGGACGGCGGGTCATCCAGGTGGAGGCGTGGCGGTTTCGGCGGCGCCTGCTCGTGAGCGATGAACACCGGCATGGAGATGGTCGTCTTCAGGAGGCCGGTGGCGCTGTGCTGGTAGTGGAAGCCGTTGAAAGCGTAGTTGTGCGCGTCCTCTTTGGAGATGAAGTCGTTGTGGTTTCTCTCCACGCTGTGCGAGCGAGCGTGTCCGTTCTGGACGCGGCTCAGCGACGGCAGCATGTTCATCTTCCCCTGCAGGAAGCCGACGTCGCCGAACATGTCGCCCTCGCCTTCTGGACCCACGTGGGCGCTGTGACGCACGTCCCCCAGCGGCGGGCTGATCATGTCCCCCGAGAGGATGTCGCGAAGTTTCTGCTTCTTCCCTTTCTTCGGGGTTGTCGTTTTTAAGTACATCGGTGTCTTCGCCGGCATTTTGCAGCAGGTGGCGAGAAGATTCAGCGTCTTTATCTTCGAGGGAAGTTTCCTCTGCTGCTTTTCCTCTTCTCTGGAGGAGAAGTTTCTCAGCGTCTTCTCAGAGCGGAGTATAAAGTCGGTCAGTGTCGTGACAGAAACCCTCTCGCTCGCTCTGTCATGTGACTCCTGGGGGGGAGAGGAGAAGGTCGTGACCTCAGCTCAGCTCCCTCCTTTTTTTCTCAGACATTTCCAAACAAACCCAGAGTCCTCTCTTCTGGAAAAACTCTCCCTTGCGGCTTCTTCTTCGATCGGCAGAAGCTTCAGGAATGTGACATCAGGGATCTGTGAGGAGACACGAGAAAGAAAGAGAGTCAGAGATGAAGAGAGGGAGGAGATTTACGACGCTCCCTCAGAGCGCCGGAGGACATTTATGAAAACATTTAAGGAATTCTGAGAGTTTTCTGAGCGGCGCTGCCTCTTCTTAATGACGTGAAGTGTCACAGTGAGTCAGAGTCTCAGCGGAAACACAAACACGCTCTGAAATTGTTACTTCAGCGTCAAACTTCACGTCCTCATCCTGTGATCAGAGAAAGAATCTGAGAGGCTCTTTCCGGAGCAAACACTATGAATTATGGGAGGACGGGAGTCAGGTCGAGCCCGGAGGCTCTGTGATCTTGTGATCCCGTCACCGTCCTCAAAGTTCCTCAGGAATTTAACTCTTTAAAGAGACGCTCTGTTCAGCGTCAGAGTGTTTGAAGGAACGAGAGAATGACTGTGATAAAAAGGAGGTTAAAGAGGGAGGGGGTCGTCAACTGTTTTTACACAACAGAGGAAAGTTACACAACAGACTTCAAGAAGAAAACTCCAATCATCCAAAACACAACTCCCATTCTTCGTCTCTTTGTGTAATTATTTATTACAGTTTATTTATTTATTATGCAGCTTTAAAGAGAGAAATGAAGCTCGTAGAAGAAAGTGTTCTCTGCAAATGTTTGATTCCATTTGAAATATATCACACACATCTGTGCCATAATGTTTGTTAAAGCAAAATTACATGAAAGAGTGTTAGAAACTGCAGTTCCTCGAGTGTCCACTTGGGGCTGACTGCAGAGGCACAAGAAACCACATACACACCCATTCAAAAAAGTTAATCTTTTCAGTCAAGAAAACATGTTTACAGCCTGGTTGCAGAAAAAGAATTTAGGGTTAGTGGCTCATTTTAACAGCACACGCTGCTCAGGAGGTGAACTTATTTAAATTTACAAATTTAGAAGCTTTTACGATTTCTTGACTAAGAGGTATTCAAGCAAAGAGGCTACGTCAGCATTTCCAACACTACAAAAACGGAAATCTAAGCAAGTCATTATGTCTTATTTGTCATAAAAATATTCTTATTGTTCTTAATTTGAGCCACATTCACCAGACCAGGTCATAAAAATGTCTTATTTCAAGTTTTTTTAAGACAAAAATGAGGTGGAAATTGCTTGTAACAAGTCAAAAAAAATCAGCCAATGGGATAAGACGAATTCACCCCGGAAGTTTCTTGTGATTAGAAAGATGTCTTAAAACAAGAATCTTTTATCTTATCCCATTGGCAGATATTTTTTTTTACTTGTTACAAACAATTGATGCCTCATTTTTGTCTTTAAAAAACTTAAAATAAGACATTTTTATGACCTTGTCTAGTAAATGTGGCTCAAATCAAGAATAGTGAGACAAATTTTACTAAAAAATAAGACATAATGACTTGCTTAGATTTCAGTTTTTGCAGCGAAGAATGCAGGAAAAAAACAGAACTTCCAAAATTCAGACTTCTTGAGTGGCAAAACTACACAGAAACCAGTAAAGAAGTTAAAATAAGTCAGGAAACGAAGTCTTTTTCTCGGAAGATTTTTGTTTACCCTTGCAATATTTTTTTTCTCTTCTGGTTTTCCCCGAGCTATTAAGGGGACACAAAACTACTGCAAAGAAATGCAAAAGCTGTCCTTCCAAAAGCCTAAAAAAATGTTCACCAAGACCCTTAGGGGGCGCCATAATTTTTCAGTCTTTATCTGGGCAAAATATCTCAAACTGGCAACAAGAAGAAGCAAAAAGTTTCAGCTTAGAGTTTTCTGTCAGAGCTGAGATGTTGGTGCTGGACTTTTTCAACCTTGTGGAAGGTTTTTGGGCTGCAACACGGCGCTTTGAGCCCAGATTAAAATATGTAACAGACATTTAGTGAACTGACTTTTAAACAAAAATAATTCTCAAGAGAAAAAATTCAGCAGCACACAGTGTGGGATATTTTTGGAACCAGGCTTTAAACATGTTTATCGATGCAGAAAAAGAAAAACAGCTTTTTGAATGAGTGTGTATGTGGTTTTCTGTTTCTGCAGCCAGCGTCTAGTGGACACTTGAGGTATTGCAGTTTTTAGTTTGGGTTTTATAAAGTCTTTAATCACTAAGGGAATGTTTGGAGGACAGATGAGTGAGTCACAGCAATCAAAACAAAACTTAAAGATGCATTTTTATTCCTGCAAAATCAACTTTGCATACAACCAAACAGCTTAAACAGCTTAACTTCTTCTCTTTCGTTTGAGTCTGTTGGTTTTTCAAACTTCATTTAATTTGACTAACACAGAACAACTTGTGCTTAAATTCCCTGCAACAACATTCTTATCTCCACAGACTCGTCATCAGCCTCTGAAATCTTTCACATAATCCAAAACACTTCTCCAATTTCATAACATTTTTAGGAGCGCTTGGATGTTTTTGAGTTAGACAAACGTAAACATGACTAACAATGTCTAAAAATGGTAAAAGCAGAGACTGTTTCTCTCGCTAAGAGCTGGATTTTCTGATGACGGACATAAAAACAGGACATTTCCCTGACGTGAAACCAGATCTGTGTTTTTACTCCGCTGTGATGAGGTCACTGGGTTTTGCTGATGAACTCTTTGGAAAGCAGGATCATAAAAGTGTCTGCTGACTTTCCCTCTGAGGTTAAATGTCTCTTCTTTGGTGGTTTGATGTTTTCTCTGCCTCAGGGAGTCACCCTCACCCCGAGCTGTCACTTTTACTTTCAGTCTCTTGAGTTAAGAGACTGAAACTTTTGCTCCAGGACGCGTTTGTGATATTTAAGTTTCACTGAAGTTGCTTTGATTGTAACGACTTGTTTCCAAAGGAGGAGTTTCTAATCTTCAGTTCTGATCCTTTAACATGAGTTAGTTTGAAGATTATTACTAAAATAAATGTTGAATGTAACCAGGTGGCTGCAGACATTAAACTCTGAGTAATAATGTTTTGCAATAAAGAGCTGAGTAAGTGTTTCAGTGGGTGTTTCAGGGAAGAGTCAGAGATATTTACTGAACGCTACGATGACACACAAACCCTGAAAAGTCTCAGAAACTCCCCTCTGATTGGACAACATAAAGATTTCCGGTAAATCCGTCCAAACAGGAAAACTCCCCAGTGATCACGTTTTATTCTGAGGAATTTCAGAGGAATTAACTTCAGCCTGATGAATCACTTTGGGGAAGACTTGAATTTCTCAATAAGAGCTTTATTTCCCAGAGGATGAACTTTTGATAAAACTGCAGAGATAAAGAAACTTGGTTCAGGCTCTAAAACTTCTTTTTGGAGGTTTGGGAAAGTTTATAGATGAACATAAAAATAGCCATCACACATCAGTGCACAAAAGTGAAGCCAGAATACAGACAGTAATGGGAGATCCTGAGAAAGTCTTTAAAAAATCTCCAGCTGAACTTTTTCAAGATCCCAAGAAATTTTTGCAAGATACAGAGGAAGCTTTTCAGGATTCTGTGAAAATTTTGTGAGATCCAGAGAAAATCTCAAGAAAATCTTCAGCTGCAAAACTTTTTAAAGATCCCGAGAAATTTCTGCAAGATCCTGAGAAAGTTTTATGGGATTCCAGGAAAGTTTTGCAAGATACAGAAAAACTTTTGCAAGCTCCTGAGAAAGTTTCCTAGATCCAAAGATAGTTTTGCAAGATCCTGAGAAAGTGTTGTGAAAACCTGGGAAAGTTTTTCAAGATCTTGAGAAAATCTTAAAAAATCTCCAACTGCAGAACTTTTTCAAGATCCCAAGAAATTTTTGCAAGATTCTGTGAAAATTTTGTGAGACCCAGAGAAAATCTCAAGAAAATCTTCAGCTGCAAAACTTTTTAAAGATCCAGAGAAATTTCTGCAAGATCCTGAGAAAGTTTTATGAGATTCCAGGAAAGTTTTGCAAGATACAGAAAAACTTTTGCAAGACTCAGAGGAAGCTTTTCAAGATTCTGTGAAAGTTTTGTGAGATCCGGAGAAAATCTCAAGAAAATCTTCAGCTGCAAAACTTTTTAAAGATCCCGAGAAAGTTTTGCAAGATCCTGTGAAAGTTTTGTGAGATATCAAGAAGGTTTAGCAAGATCCAGAGGAAATCTTCAGCTGCAAAAACTTTTTCAAGATCCTAAGAAATTTCTGCAAGATCTTGAGAAAGTTTTGTGAGAACCTCAGAAAGTTTTTCAAGATCTTGAGAAAATCTTAAAAAATCTCCAGTACCAAAACTTTTTTAAAGATCCTAAGAAATTTTTGCAAGATCCTGAGAAAGTTTTGCTAGATCCTGTAAAAGTTTTGCAAGATCCAGAGAAATTCTTCAGCTGCAAAGCTTCTTCAAGATCCCGAAAAATTTCTGCAAGATCCTGAGAAAGTTTAATGAGATTCCAGGAAAGTTTTGTGAGATACAGAAAAACTTTTGCAAGATTCAGAGAAAGTTTTGCAAGATCCTGTGAAAGTTTTGTGAGATACCAAGAAAGTTTTGCAAGATCCAGAGGAAATCTTCAGCTGCAAAAACTTTTTCAAGATCCTAAGAAATTTCTGCAAGATCTTGAGAAAGTTTTGTGAGAACCTCAGAAAGTTTTTCAAGATCTTGAGAAAATCTTAAAAAATCTCCAGTACCAAAACTTTTTTAAAGATCCTAAGAAATTTTTGCAAGATCCTGAGAAAGTTTTGCTAGATCCTGTAAAAGTTTTGCAAGATACAGAGGAAGCATTTCAGGATTCTGTGAAAGTTTTGTGAGATACCAAGAAAGTTTTGCAAGATCCAGAGGAAATCTTCAGCTGCAAAAACTTTTTCAAGATCCTAAGAAATTTCTGCAAGATCTTGAGAAAGTTTTGTGAGAACCTCAGAAAGTTTTTCAAGATCTTGAGAAAATCTTAAAAAATCTCCAGTACCAAAACTTTTTTAAAGATCCTAAGAAATTTTTGCAAGATCCTGAGAAAGTTTTGCTAGATCCTGTAAAAGTTTTGCAAGATACAGAGGAAGCATTTCAGGATTCTGTGAAAGTTTTGTGAGATACCAAGAAAGTTTTGCAAGATCCAGAGAAATAGAAGTCGACGTTTCGAAGAAGTTCTAGGGCTTTTTAAAGACGTTCTAGGACTCTTTCAAATTACTCTAAGGTCCTTTCAAAACACTCTATGTCTTTTTGAAAACGTTCTAAGTCTCTTTCAAAACGTTCTAGGACACTTTCAAAACACTCTATGGTTCTTTCAAAACGTTCTAGGTCTCCTTTAGAAGTCGACGTTTTCTTCTTCAAGATCCTAAGAAATTTCTGCAAGATCCTGAGAAAGTTTCCAAGATCCAACGATGGTTTTGCAAGATCCTGAGAAAGTGTTGTGAGAACCTGGGAAAGTTTTTCAAGATCTTGTGAAAATCTTTAAAAATCTCCAGCTGCAAAACTTTTTCAAAATCCCAAGAAATTTTTGCAAGATATAGAGGAAGCTTTTCAGGATTCTGTGAAAGTTTTGTGAGATCCAGAGAAAATCTCAAGAAAATCTTCAGCTGCAAAACTTTTTTAAGATCCTGAGAAAGTTTTGCAAGATCCCAAAAAAATCTTTAAAAAATCTTCAGCTGCAAGACTTTTGCAATATCCTAAGAAATTTCTGCAAGATCCTGAGAAAGTTTTATGAGATTCCAGGAAAGTTTTGCAAGATACAAGAAAAAGAAAACGTTCTAAGTCTCTTTCAAAAAGTTCTAGGACTCTTTCAAAACATTCTATGTCTCTTTGAAAACGTTCTAAGTCTCCTTCGAAAAGTCCTAAGACACTTTCAAAACACTCTAGGTCTCTTTTAGAGTACTTTTAGAAGTCGACGTTTTGAAAAATTTCTAGGGCTCTTTAAAGACGTTCTAGGACTCAAAGTTTTATGGGATTCCAGGAAAGTTTTGCAAGATACAGAAAAACTTTTGCAAGATCCTGTGAAAGTTTTGTGAGATACCAAGAAAGTTTTTCAAGATACAGAAAAAGAAAACGTTCTAAGTCTCTTTCAAAAAGTTCTAGGACTCTTTCAAAACATTCTATGTCTCTTTGAAAACGTTCTAAGTCTCCTTCGAAAAGTCCTAAGACACTTTCAAAACACTCTAGGTCTCTTTTAGAGTACTTTTAGAAGTCGACGTTTTGAAAAATTTCTAGGGCTCTTTAAAGACGTTCTAGGACTCAAAGTTTATTGGATTCCAGGAAATTTTTGCAAGATACAGAAAAAGTTTTTCAAGATTCTGTGAAAGTTTTGTGAGATACCAAGAAAGTTTAGCAATATCCAGAGAAAGTTCTGTGAGAACCTGGGAAAGTTTTTCAAGATCTTGAGAAAATTTAAATAAATCTCCAGCTGCAAAACTTTTTCAAGATCCTAAGAAATTTCTGCAAGCCCCTGAGAAAGTGTCCGAGATCCAAAGATAGTTTTGCAAGATCCTGAGAAAGTTTCCGAGATCCAAAGATAGTTTTGCAAGATCCTGAGAAAGTTTTGTGAGAACCTGGGAAAGTTTTTCAAGATCTTGTGAAAATCTTAAAAAATCTCCAGCTGCAAAACTTTTTCAAGATCCCAAGAAATTTTTCCAAGATACAGAGAAATTTTTGCAAGATTCAGAGAAACCTCAAGAAAATCTTCAGCTGCAAAACTTTTTAAAAATTCCAAGACATTTTTGCAGGATCCTGAGAAACTTTTGCAAGATGTCAAAAAATAATCTTTAAGCTGCACAACTATTTCAAGACCCAAAGAAAGTTTTGCAAGATCCAAAGAGGGTCTGAAAAAATCTTCAGCTGCTAAACTTTTGCAAGATTCAGAGAAAGTTTTGCCAAATTCCAAGAAAGTTAAAGAAATCTTCAGCTGCTGAACTCTTTTAAAATTCTAAGAAAGTTTTGTGAGATCCAGAAAAAATCTTACAAAATCTTCAGCTGCACAACTTTTCCAAGATCCCAAAGAAAGTTTTGCAAGATCCCGCGAACCTTTTGCGAGATTCTGAGAAAGAAAGTCTTCTTCGTCTTCTTTTTTCAGAGGAATAATAATCTCACTCTTTACAAAAACGGACGTCAGTTCCAAACAGTGGACGACAAACATGAAGCATCTTCACCACTTGAAGCAAACGTTCACACAAAACCTCCTGGAAACACTCACATCAAACATCAACAAACTCATTTTTAAATCCTTTTTTCACACTTTTGTTTCTATTTTCAACTCTACTTTGAACTTTTTTAAGATCCAACAGAGACAAACACAAATCAGTATCTGAGAGAAAAACTTTGCTGACGTGTCCTTAAATGTTCTAACTCTCACCCTTTGTTGAAATAATAAAGAAACGTCCAAAACAATCTCATCATCTGTCACCAGCAGATCTAATTTAAGCCTCAGAGACGGAAAAAGAGACGATAACTTGTCCACTTTCATTTCAGCACAAAGACAAACAGCTTTTATGGAGCGACGTTTGAAGAAAAAGGGTTTAAGTCTAATGAAGAGACGAGGAGCTCAGAAAAACTGAAGCACGACCACAAAAACACAGATACACATAAAAACTGCTCTTCTGTCCTGCTGCAGTGTTGACATGACAGTTTGTGCTGTTTCAAAAGTTTCTCCCTGTAAAGTTTTACTCTGTGACTCAGAGGAGTGACGGAGTGAAGAAATACTTTCTCCAAATATGGAAAACAGAGAAATAAATCTGTCTGCTGATGACCAACAGAGACAAACAAGCATCTTTCCTCTCACATAAAACTGACGCTGAAGTTAAAGTCTGATTTACACAACAGTATTAAAAAATAAAAGACGTGTTTGGAGGAGGAACGTATCATATATTCTTTGACTCAGTGTTTCTCAACCTTTGGGTCGTGACCATTTTGGAAATTTCTAACTAATAATAAACTAAAAAATTTCAGGCAGGGTTGTTTAAGTTGTTTTCTGCTTCTTCATTTTTCTAAAATTTGTTGTATCAGCTAAGTTTCATTAACTCTTCATTAACTAGTTCAGATTTTGCTGCAAAAACTGAAGTTTGAGCAAGTGTTTATGTCTTATTTTGGTAAAAAAAATTGTCTTTTTATTCTTAATATGAGCCACATTCAACTGACCAGTCCAAAAAAATGTGTTATTTCAAGTTCTTAAGAGACAAAAATGAGTCTGAATTGCTTGTAACAATTTTTAAAAATGGTGTAAGAAAAAAAAATGTCTTGAATAAAAAACACTATTTACTTTTTAAGGAACTTGAGGAGCAAATTTTTCTTACTTTATTGGCAGATTTATTTGACTTGTGAACTTAAACTAACTATATTTCTGCCTGATAACATTCATAAAGACTCCAAAAAACTCCTTACAAAAAAGTGGGAAAACAAAAATGTTGACTTCTTCTTTTTCAAAATTTTTGGAATAAATAGTCAAAATTTCTACTTTTCATCTCAAAACTTTGACTTTTTTCCTCATAGTTTTTACTTTCTCATTATTTGACTTTTATCTCAAAGTTTTGACTTCTCATGCAATAATTTGGTATTTTATCTCATAATTGACTTTTATTTCTAGCAACTTAGACTTCTTATTCTTAAAATATTCACTTTTTATTTCATTTTTTACTTTTTTTTGTTTCAAAATTTAGACTTTCAATCTCAAAATTTGTCATCTCATAGCACGAATTTCACTTTTTATTTCAAAATTTTGACATTTATGTAATAACTTTCACTTTTTTGCCACACAAAACTTTATTCTCACAGCTACTTCTTTATGTTTTTCACGTTCAGAAACAAAAACACTCAAAATGAACCATGGGCTGTTTTTCTCTTGTTAATCTTATTTAGATTTTAATTGGTTTGGGTTCATTTTTGTATCTTGGAGTCTCAGATATCAGTGTGTGTTAAATTGAAACACTTGCTTTGTTAAGTTTTTTTTTTGCCCATTTTAAGACAAAATCTTGGGATTAAAATGTCAAATTTCTTCATTTTATCTTAGAATTTTTTACTTTTGATCGTCATAATCTTCACTTTATAGTCTAAAAATATTGACTTTATTATTTAAAAATGTTGACTTATCCAAAATTTTGATTTTATTTGTTTCTCCCTCATGTTTGTTTCTAATTCAAAATAGAATAGAATAGAATAGAATAGAAGTTTATTGTCTGACACAAAAGTGACAGAAATTCATCTTATGACAGGCCTCAGTTGCATCAAAGACACACATTCACACATTCCCCATCATACTTGTACACACATACATAACAATAACTTTAAAAGACCAGAGTAAAAAAATACACATAGTAAAAAAAAAAAAAAAAAAAAAGCAATAAAGCAAGTGGTATGAAATTTGACATATGAGTAAAAGTAGCTCTTCTTTTTTTTAAGTGATTTATTTATTCCAAGTTGTATTTATCTAATATGAAGCTTTTTTAATAAGGAATGATTTATTGCTTGTGTTTTCTTAATAATGCATGAAAATAATCACATTAAATTGATTCACTGCTCATCTCTAAACTAAAAGATGGTTGAAGCTCAGTGGGAAAAACACGTGTGTGTAAACTCAGCGGCGAAACCAAATCAGCTTAACTTTTTTCTGCTGAAAACAAACGGATTAACAGACAACCAAACGGCTTTTGTCAACAGCCGCCTGCTGTGCGTAATTACGCGTAAGCCACGAGAGGAACAACAATGGGAGGAGGCGCCGTGGTGCGTTCAGGCGTCTGTGTGAGTGTGTGTGTTTGTTTGATGACAGAACTTCACGGGTGGTTTTCTCAGTAAACGGAGCCTGAGAAGAGAAACAGATGTCGGTCAAACTCTGCTCAGGACGATTACATCATCATCAGCAACGACGTCCTAAACAAAACAACGAAGAAAAACAAAAAGATGAACTAATTCCTTCTCAGTTTTTCTCAGAATTGAAGCTTCAGTCACTAAGATAAACTTCAACATGAGCTTAAACAGACTCCTCTTTTTCAGAGGTCTCAGAATTTTTTTTTACATTTTTGCTGCTATTTGACTTTTTTTCCATCTAAAACTGACTTTTACATCCATATTTACTGCTGTTTGACCATTTTGAGTCAAAATTTTTGGAAAAATAGTTTTTCATAATGGTTTTCACTTTATGTTGACAAATATTGGCTCTATTGTTTCAAAATTCTGACTTATCTTCAAATTTTAACATATCATCTCATTATTTGACTTTTTAATCTCCAAATTAGACTTTTTAATTCATTTTTTGACTTTTTTGTTTCAGCATCTAACTTCTTATCTCAAAACTTTGACTTTTTATATCATAAATTTGACTTTTTATTTCAAAACTTTGACTTTTTATTTCATGAATTTGACTTTTTATTTCAAAACTTTGATTTTTTTTGGTCAGGATTTTCACTTTTCTTCCAACCCAAACTTTATTTCAACAGCTTATTATTCATGTTTTCGACCATTTTGTCTCAAAATTTTGGAACAAATAGTCAAAATTTCTACTTTTCATCCCAAATACTTTAACTTTTTTCCTTTTAGTTTTTACTTTCTCATTATTTGACTCACTCAAAGTTTTGACTTCTCTTGCAATATTTTGGTATTTTATCTCTAATTTGACTTTTTTTCATGTAATTTTGACTTTTTATTTCATTTCTTGGACTTTTTTGTTTCAGAATTTAACTTCTTATCTCAATATTTTGACTTTTTATATCATAAATTTGAGTTTCTATCTCAACATTAGACTTCTAATCTCATACATTTTACGTCTTATGTCAAAATTTGAACTTTTTTTGTCATAATTTTCACTTTTCTTACCACCCAAAATTTTATTTCAACAGCTTCTTCTTTCTGTTTTTGACCATTACGTGTCAAATATTGAGATAAATAGTCAAAATTTCTTTGTTTTATCTTAAAACTTTGACTTTTTTTTTACCTCATAATTTTCACTTTCTCATTATTTGACTTTTTATCTCATAAATTTTGACTTTTATCTCAAAGTTTGACTTTTTAATTCAATATTTTGACTTCCCATGCAATAATTTGGTATTTTATTACAAAATGACTTTTTTTTCTAGTAATTAATCTCAAACTTAATCTTAAAATTTTGACTTTTTATTTCATAAATTTGACTTTCTATCTCAAAACTTGACATCTAATCTCATAAATTTTCCTTTTATTCCAAAATTTTGACTTTTTTAGCACCAAAAACTTTATTTCAACAGCTGATTATTTATGTTTTTGACCACTTTGTGTCAAAATTTTGGAATAAATAGTGAAAATTTCTANATTATCTAAAAGTTTTGACTTCTCATGCAATAATTTGGTATTTTATCTCATAATTGACTTTTTTTTCTAGTAACTTTTACTTTAAAATCTCAGAATTAGCCTTTTTATTTCATTTTAGAACTTTTTTTGTTTCAGCATTTAACTTCTTATCTCAAAACTTTGACTTTTTTATGTCAAAATTTGACTTTTTATTTCAAAATTCTAACTTTTTGGTCAGGACTTCTTTCTGTTTTTGACCATTAAGTGTCAAATATTGAGATAAATAGTCAAAATTTCTTTGTTTTATCTTAAAAACTTTGACTTTTTTTACCTCATAGTTTTCACTTACGCATTATTTGACTTTTTAATCTCATAAATTTTGACTTCCCATACAATAATTTGGTATTTCATAACAAAATGACTTTTTTTCTAGTAATTAATCTCAAACTTAATCTCAAAATTTTGACTTTTTATTTCATAAATTTGACTTCCTAACTCAAAACTTGACTTCTAATCTCATAAATTTTCCTTTAATTTCAAAATTTTGACTTTTTTAGCACCAAAAACTTTATTTTAACAGCTACTTCTTTCTGTTTTTCACCATTTCTGCCACTTTGATTGCTTCTCTGTTTTGTGTAGAGCAGAAAACATTGACTGCAAAAAATGTATCTGATCTAACACATTCGAAGTTAAAGGAATATTACGCTGTTTGTGATTAGAATATTTCAGACTCAGGTGAAGTTGGTGGAGTAAAAAAAAATCAATGAATCATTTTCAGCTGTGATCAGTGTTTAACTGAAGCACAAAGAGTTTAAGAGTAGAGACGAACTACTTCACTCCCTCCATGTGTGTGTGTGTGTGTGTGTGTGTGTGTGTGTGTGTGTGTGAGTGTGTGTGTTATGTAAGAGAAGCCTGAGCTCATCCTTGTGTCCTCCTGGAGCCTCTCACCGGCTGATTGGCACCAATCGGACTCTCATGGAGTCTAATCCAGTCACAGATACATCCCAGCTATTTCCAATCAGGCTAAAAATAAACAAACTTCATCCAAAGCTGCAGCTGAACAATAAACAACACAAAAAAAAAACATCATCTGCATGTGTGTTTGTTTGTGAGAGATACTTTAAAATAACGCCAGCATGTTCCTGTTTACATCCTCCAGAGCTTCAACCACATCACTGACATTTGACCCCCCCCCAAGGTGCCTTAACTGCACCTTGTCCTTGAGTCACTGCTCTCTACATTTACTGAAAATGATCTGTAACATTAAAATTCCAGCATTAATGTAAAAAAAAAAATCCAACGAATAACAATTATCTAATGCAAAGTCACATTCCCTCCCCACAGAAAACTTTCTCAAACTGCTTCCTGAAAGTGTTTAAACATGTAAATATTTCCTCCACACCCCCCTCCAGGCTGGATCTTTAGGAGTGGGTGAATCCTGGTGGACTTTATCCCACAGAGACATCCAGAGAACATCTTGTTCATGCAGCAAAAGTTCACAAAACAACTTTATTTTTAGATCAAATGTGCATAAAGTTAACTTAATTTGTAGTTATATGACTATAAAATGTATTTTCCCTCCTCTACAGGCTCCTATAGGACTCATCCATAAGCACCATGACGCGCATTTTACGCACGTTGGATCCAAAGGGAGTGTCACTCTCTCACTCTCTCACTCACACACGCGGTGAATCTGACTTTAACAAGCTGCTACTTCTTTTTTTTTTTTACTCTTTTTTACTCTTTTTGTTTCTCACATAACAGAAATTAAACATGGGTAAACTCAACAGGTGACAGCGACCACATTAATCACCTGAAAACTCTCATACTCTTAAAAAAACAGCGAATCAGTGTTTTAAATTTACCTTCAGAGTGAGACGTCGCTCCTTTTTCCTTTTTCTTTTTTCTTTCTTGGAGTAAAATCTTTGTAGTTTCCAGAACAATCCTTAGACCTGAGCTCCAGGTGGATAAACCTCTTACTGCGGCTGGAGGATCTGGACTGAGAGAGTCCAGCAGAGACGGAGCAGATCCTCATGTAGGGGGGGGTCAAGCTGCCTGCAGAAAAAAACATCATCAGGTAAGGAATTTCAAAATAAGACTATGACAGAATCCAGAACTAAGTATTTAGCAGATTTGACCGTCCAAAGTTATTACTATACATTAGGACATTTAAAATAAACTTAATTTGATAGATGTTGGCTTTATTTTTCACAATACAGAAGCTGGTTCATTTGCGAGATTACGAAAAAATATATAGGTGCTTTTATTTTGAAATATTTTCTCGCCACTTTCCGATTTTTTGTGTGCCCACATTTGTCAAAAGTAAGAAAACTTAATTACAAAAAGGAAAATATTTAACCAATGAAGAAAATACATTAGCAAAAAATAAATAAAACAATATCATGAAAATAAATTAAATACGCAAACACAAAGAAGAACAAAAATATGAACATAACAAATTTTAAACAAACAGGAAACCCATTACAAAAAATACAAAAGCAAAAAAAAAAAAAAAAAAAAAAAAAAAAAAAAAAAAAAAAAAAAAAAAAAAAAAAAAAAACAAAAAGAGAAAACACAAAAACACAAAATAGAAAATAGGAGAAAAAAGAAGATATGAACATAAAAAAATAAAATAACAAGGTGAAAATTTGAAATTATTGAAAAATCACAAAAAAGAAAAAGAAAAAGAGAGAAGAAGAAAAAGAAAACACAAATTCTTTTAACAAAATCAACAACAACAACAAAGACAAAGTAAAGCCAATCAAAATAATACAAAGGCATATAAAGATGAACAAGAAAAAAAAAGACAATAGAAGATCAAAAACAAACAAACAAAACAAAGATATTAAAGAAAAATAAAAACAAACCAAGAAGATGAATTATACAAATTTGAACGCTGAAAATAAAAGACAAAAAAATAACCCAACATCAATAAATAAAACATAAAAATAAATTGAAGAGGTAAATATGAATTAGCAAAAATTTTATCTCTCTTTTTGAGTGTGTTTTGCACTTCAGGGCCTCCGTACACTGTTTACATTTTCCAGTCTGTTGACAAACAAATTGAATCTGTATCAACAAAACAATCAGATCCTCTCAGATAAAGGAATATTAGTGATCACTCATTAAATCAGAAAACATTTTAACCAACAGGTGTGAAGCCACAAAAGGTCAAAGGTCAAATAAGAGACCAGATAATTTCCTTTCAGTGTTTTTAAATGTTGTTATTGAAGCTGAATTGTGAACACGGCGTCTCCTTCGACCCTTTTTTAATCTGCTTTACAAAGGGAAAGTGTGAGGTCCTGGTTTCTGACCACCTGTCCACCTGACAGCCAATCAGAGAGCTGCACGGCTGCAGATTTCTTTCCGTGACAGACGGTGAGAAGAAGATGAAAAGCTGCTCGGACTCACGGCATCTCAAGTTTCCTCTTTCTGACGAGTGAATCTTCTTTAATGGGGTCAATGACAAAAAGAGGGTCTAAAAACTTATTTTTAAAAAGTTCTTTGAAAATGGATAAAAACATATTTCTGAGAGAAGAATTATGTTTTCTAACAGATTTCAGTAGTTGACCAACATTTCAAAGTTTTTAGGTTCATTATTTTTTAGTATTTTTAATTTGAGCACCCAAAAATGTCAGGTGGTGCAACCAAATATATGAAAATATATTTATATGTTCCTGTTATTTTTTCTGTGTGAAATTATTGGCAAGTATCTCTCAAGTGTCTGTAGTGACTCATACATTTTNTTTTAATTTCCATTTACAATAACTGACATTCAATTTTTAGAGTTTAATTACTGTGGATACTTGTCAGGACGGTTGCACCACCTGACATTTTGGGGGTTTGAGGAACCAAAACACAAAAAAACATGTTATATTTTAATAGTTTAAAGATGTGTTCAAATAACACAGGTTTCATAGAATAAAGAAATACATGTGATGAAATACTCAATTCATGATGGAAGGAAATATTGCACTCGGACACAAAAAAAGGGGACGTCACGTCATTGACCCAATGATCATTTAAAGGAGTTTTTTTGAGCTGAAACCTGATTTTTCTCAAAGTGTTTGGATCCGTTTTCAGCCGCAGCAGCAGAATCTGGGTCAGAGAAATAAAGCGTTTGTTTAGTTTCCTCCACAGAGTAATAAAGTCTCAGCGTTAGACGGAATAATTAGACATTTAAATGCACGATGAGGCTTTAACTGCTGGAGCGGTTTGTAGACTCATCACTGAGGAGCTGAGGGAATAATTATCACAGCTCCTAACGAACAGAGAGCGCTCACGTTTTCTTTCTGCAGGTCAGACTGCAAACACATCATGTTTACGGCTCCTGTGGGACGGAGGCCTGTGAGGAACATTAAACTCTCTGAACTCATCATTTGCTTTTCTGCTGAAAGTGCAACTAGCCTGGAAAAAGCATGATGATGATAAAAAGTTTTTTCCTTTGATGAGCTGTGAGGAGAAACTTTCATCATGTTTCTGTTTTAAAAGTGATTTACATTTAGTGTCACTCACAGCCTGGTGCTCTGATACATGTCTGTAACGTTAGTGAATCCTGGTTGTGTCCTACCAGTTCTCATCTACCAACTCCAACCTCACCAAGCAGAGCAAACGTAACCTGGCTCTTCATTTTATTGATAGACTCAGGTTTGAACAGATCACTGCAGAATAACTGCTGCATGTGGACAGGAATCAACATTAGCACAAACACATTAGAGACTGTTTTAGCCTTTAGTTTGTGTTTGAGACCGTTACTGTGGCTTTAAATCCTTGTTATAGCCTATTTACCTGTTTGGCTTGTAGCTCATGTTTTAGCCTTTAGCTTGTGTTTTAGCCTTTAGCTTGTATTTGAGACTCTTGCCTGTGTTTTAGCGTTAAGTTCTTGTTTTAGCCTTTAGCCTGAGTTTTAGGCTTTAGCCAGAGTTTTATCTTTTAGCTCGTGTTTTAGTCTTTAGCCTGTGTTTCGTCCTTTAGATAGTGTTTTAGCCCTTAGCCTGAGTTTTAGTCTTTAGCCTGAATTTTATCCTTTAGCCTAAGTTTTAGCCTTTAGCCGGTGTTTTATCCTTTAGCCAGTGTTATAGCCCCTAGCCTGTATTTCATCCTTTAGCTAGTGTTTTAGCCCTTAGCCTGAGTCTTAGTCTTCAGCCAGTGTTTAAACTTTTAGCCTGAGTTTTAGCCTTGAGCCAGTGTTTTTTAGCCCTTAGCCTGTGTTTTATCCTTTAGCCAGAAGTTTTTCCTTTAGCCTGAGTTTTAGCCGTGAGCGACTGTTTTATCCTTTAGCCAGTGTTTTAGCCTTTAGCTCTTGTTTTAGCATCAAGCCCTATTGAAGTCTTTATCCTGTTTTTGCCTTTATCTTGAGTTGCAGCCTTTAGCTAAAGTTTCCGCCTTTACTTACTGTGTATAAGATATCAGCCATTTTGGCAGAAAGTAGTCTAAGTTTGTCCTTGTAAAGAGAAACTTTCTGCTTTAATAAATCAAGACAAAACAAACATCATCTGACTTTTTAGCCACTTTTTTAGCCTTTAGCTCATGTTTAGCCTGTAGCTTGTGTTTTAGCCTTGAGCCTGTGCTCTATCTCTCTCCTGTTTATCTTTCCTCTTCTCTTCTGTCTCTTTTCTGTCAGAAAGTCCAGCTCCTGTTTACACCATTACAACTAAATAAATTACAGAAATCATTTTCAGCAAAAAAAAAACACAGATCCCCTTCTCACTAATTAACTCTAGTAACTGGCGTGGTGTTGTCATAGCGATTCCGACTTGCTGTAAATCAATCCAGTCTGGTCCAACCCAATCAGGAGGCAGAGTAACAGCATTTAGAAATAACTTATTGTAGCGCTGATAATCTCATTTGAAGATGCCTGATAATAAGCAGGCATATTTATAGAGATGAGACCTTAAAAAAGTCCTCACTGTCCCTTTAACCTCAGACAAACATGAGGAGAACAGACTTTCTTTATCTGCTCACTCTCTCTCTCTCTCTCTCTCTCTCTCTCTCTCTCTCTCTGCGCAGGCGTTTGAAGCTCAGAGGAATGTGCAAACTAGATAAGAGGAAGAGCCACACACACACACACACACACACACACACACACAGATATGACATCACCTAAGTAAACCAAGATGTAATCAGAGCAGAGAGGGCGGATCCACATCGTGATCTCTCTCTCCTTCTTAGACCAGACCCCCAGGTGAAGCCCTCATGCTGAGACCTCCAGAGGGATTAGTGTTTCTGCAGCTCGGTGGGACACAGCAGGGGGTGGGGTGTGTGTGTGTGTGTGTGTGTGTGTGTGTGTGTGTGTGGGCGGGTCATGTTTCAGAGCCAGGATCAATGTAAGGTCTCTTAAAAAACAGAGAAAGTAAAAAGAGGAGAGGGTTTGTCCTGAGAGCTGAGGACGACACACACTCACACACACCCAGACACACACTCACACACACACACACACACACACACACACACACACACGCACGCACACACACACACACACACACACACACACACAGAGCTGCAGCCGGAGCAAATCTGTCCTCATCCTGAGTCATTACGCAACCGGATCACTCAGCCAGGTGGAATTACTCTGCGTCCCCACGAGATTTCCACTCCAAAAAGATTTCACAAGAAAGGAAATCGAACCAAAATCTCCACCTGTTGCTGTCTCAGATCACACACACACACATAAACACACACACACACACACTCATAATTTACAGTAACAAACTATGAGCACATCTTTGGGCTGAGAGGGAACAAACAAACTCGTCAGTGTGAAGAAACACTGACCACTGCACCAACGTTACGCCCAACCACTGGATCAGACAGATTTCACATGTTGATGTTTTCTGTCTTATATAACTCGCTTTAACGGAGGTTTGTGTGGTAATTAAAGGATGATTGAGCTGCCAGTGAAACCAACTGTTTAAATCTGACGCCACATTATCAGAATATTTAGAATTTCTGTTCAAGTTTATCCAGTAACGTCTCACTGAATCATCTGAACATGCTGCAAAAACTCAACAACTTTTACATCTGACGTCGTTAAATTAATGTTTTTATCAGAAAGTGAAAATGTGAGACTTCGAAAAACACTTTAGAGCAGTGGTCCCCAACCTTTTCCAACTCAGGGCCCACTTTTAAGTCTCAAAAATGTTTGCGGCCCACCTCTGACCCAATAACTTTCAGGCCCAGCAACTTTGTTACATTGTTGACCAGTCATTACATTTTCAGTTTCATCACTTTTTCTTTTTTTTTGTAGTACATTTCAGGTCGTTGTTGCATTTTGGGTCATGTTACAAACTGGGCTCTAACATGCTTTCTTAAAGTTTTTTTTTTCTATATGACTATTTGGACAGTTTTAATTTGTTTTAAAACCTATCTGGGTTTTAACATAATTCATTATTCTGTATATTTGTATCTTTATATTATCACCCCTTCACTAAAATCATGCTATTTTGGAAATGATTTGGCGGCCCACTGATGAGACCCTGGCGGCCCACCTTGGGGCCGCAGACCACAGGTTGGGAATCAGTGCTTTAGAGACACTAAAACTTCTAAAATGGTTCAGAATGCAGGATAAGAAATATTTCTTTTCCTTCTTTTCTCTCTTTCTGCCTTCCTTCCTTCTTCGTTTCGTCCTTCCTTCCTTTTTTATCCCATTCTTTTCCTTCCTTGTTTCCTTCTTTTCCCTTTTTCCTTTTCTTCTACTTCCATGATTCTGTCTTTGCGTTTTCCCTTTTCCTCTTTCCCTTCCATCCTCCCTTTTTCCTACTTTGTTTCTTCTTCCAAATTCTTTCATCACCTACTTCCTTTCTCCTTCTTTCCTTCCTTTTTCCTTCTTTTTTGTCATTGCTTCTTTCCTTTCCCTTCCTACTGTCTTTGCTTTTTCCCTTTATCCCCTTCTTCACTTTTTTCTTTTTTTTAAACTTTTTTGTTCATTTTTCCTTTCTCTTTCGTCACTTACTTCCTCGCCTGCTTTCTTCCTTTGTCCTCCCTTCCTTCCTCCCTCTTTCCTTCCCCACTACCTTTCTGCTTTGCCTGCCTCAATCTTTCTTTCCTTCCTTCCTTTCACTATTTTGTTTCTTTTTCCTTTTCCTTTCCTCCCTTACTTCCTTGCAGTCTTTCTTCCTTTTTCCTCCCATTCCTTTTATTATTCCTTGCTTTCCTTAATTGCCTCCATCTTTTTTTTTTTACATCTTCTTCCTTGTCTTCTTCCTTTCCCTCTGTCCATGCTTCCTTTTTTGCAATTTCCTTTCTTTTTCCTGTTCTTTTTCTTCTTTCCATGCTTTCTTGATTCTGTCTTTGCTCTTTCTTTTTTGCCTTTACTGCCTTTTTCCTTTTGACTATTTTGTTTCTTTTTCCTTCTTTCCTTCCTCCCTAACTTCCTTGCTGTCTTTCTTCCTTTGATTTCTCCTTCCTATTCCTTCCTTCCTTCCTTTCTTACTTCCTTTGATTTCTCCTTCCTTCCTTCCTTCCTTCCTTTCTTACTTCCTTTGATTTCTCCTTCCTTCCTTCCTTTCTTCCTTCCTTGCTGTCTTTCTTCCTTTGATTTCTCCTTCCTTCCTTCCTTTCTTCCTTCCTTCCTGTCTTTCTTCCTTTGATTTCTCCTTCCTTCCTTCCTTCCTTCCTTCCTTCCTTGCTGTCTTTCTTCCTTTGATTTCTCCTTCCTATTCCTTCCTTCCTCCCTTACTTCCTTGCTGTCTTTCTTCCTTTGACTTCTCCTTCCTTCCTTCCTTCCTTCCTTCCTTCCTCCCTTACTTCCTTGCAGTCTTTCTTCCTTTGATTTCTCCTTCCTATTCCTTCCTTCCTTCCTTCCTTCCTTCCTGTCTTTCTTCCTTTGACTTCCCCGTCCTATTCCTTCCTTCCTTCCTTGCTTTCCTTTATTCCCTCCTTCCTATTTTACATTTGTTTCCTTGCTTCCTTCCTTTCCGTCTTAACTTTTTCCCTTTGTTCCCTTCCTCACTTCCTTACTTTCCCTTATTTTGATTATTTTTCCTTCCTTCCTTCCTTCCTCTTCAGGTCAAATATTCTGAATCTTTAAATTAATCTTTTCTAACCTCAGATCCTGATCCTGTCACAAAAACATCCTGACACATTTTGCTCACATCGCCCCCTGGTGGTGAACATGTTTTTGGTCAGTAGCAGAGTTTCCTGATGTTTATGCAGAAACGTAACACTACAGAAAACTGACCCTGTTCCTCAGGTATCAGAGTCACCTGAGGAACAGGTGAGCTTTGATTTCATTGGTCTGTGTTTACGGTTAAAGTCTTGACTCCCCTGATTCTTGAAAGAAACTCAAACTGGACTCAGACTCTGACCCACAGAGCTCAAACATTCGGCCTCAGCGTGGTTAAAGCGTGGTTAAAGCGGTTAAAGCGGTGAACGTGGGGTAACATTTCCATTTCCCAGCAGTGGAAGTCATGGGCGACACACAACAGAGACGCAGAGTGACCTCATAGCAAAGAATTCTGGGAATCCGTGTGTAAATGAGCCGTCATGTGTTTCCATTTAGTTTGCTGTGATTGAAGCAAACTGCAGAGCCTCAGGGCTGAAAGGAACGAGCGAGTGAGGGAGGAAGAAAAGAAGAAACGTCAGATTAAAGGAGGAAAAATAGATTTAAGAAGCCTGTTGGTGAAAAAACTACAGAGAGGAAGAAGAGGATTTCTGATGAGAGAGAAGTTTCCAGCTGTTTCTGTGAATGTGAGGACGACTGTGACCTGACTCCACCCTCCTCTGACCTTTGACCTGCAGTTATCTCACCCTCAGAGGTCACTAAAATCAGAGCTTCCAAGATGTTCTGATCGTAAAACATCAAACTGTGAGTCTAATTCTGCAGCACAAAGAATATTTTTAGAGTAAAGTCACATCATCGACACCTGAAATAAATCTTTGTGCTGTTGATGTGAATAAATCAGATTCACTTTCTCAGGTTTCAACTTTAAACAAACTCTGAAAGGAAAAATTTGGGGATTAATAATGTTCTTTCTCTTCTTCCTTTTTTTGTTTAGCTCATTTCCCCTTCCTTTATTTGCCTTCTTCCTTCCTCCTTCACTTCCCTTTTCCCTTTCTCTTCCTACCTTTCTATCTTTCATTTTCATTTGCTTCCTGCCCCCTCTTTCTCCTTTTCTTTGCACTTTCTTCCTTTCCTGTTTCCATCTTTGGTTTCTTTTCTTTCTATTTCCTATTTCCTTCCTTCCTTCCTTGCTTTCCTCCCAATACTTCCTCACTTCCTTTCTCAACCTCTTCCCTTCTTCCTTTCTGCCTCACCTGCTTCTTTCCTTCCTTCCTTTTCCTTCCTAGCTTTCTTTCCCAACCTTCCTTCAGTTTTCTTTTCCTTCCTTTCCTTCCTTCCTTCCTTCCTTCCTTGCTAGTTTTCCTTTTTCCCTTCCTTCCTTTCCTTCCTTCTGTGCTTCCTCTCTGCTTTGCTTGCTTCTTTCCCTCCTTCCTTTTTTCTCCTTGTCCTCTCCTTCCTTGCATCCTTTCCCTACATTCCTTCCTTTGTTTTTCTTTTCCTCACTTCCTTTCTCTTCCTACCTTCCTTTTTTTCTCAGTTCCTTCCTTTCCTTCTCCTCTGCCTCGCCTGCTTCTTTACCTCCTCCCTCATTTTTTGTCCTGTCCTTATCTTCCTTCCAACTATTCTTTTCCTCACTTCGCTTCCATCCTTGCTTTTTTCCTTTTCCCCCTTATTACTTCCTTCCGTTCCTTCCTTCTGTACGTCCTCTCCACTTCGCTTGCATTTTTCTTTCCCCGTCTTTTCCTTTCTTCCTCCCTCCTTGCTTGCTACCTTTTTTCTCTCATTACTTATTTCTTTGCATACTTCCTTCTTCTTTCCTTCCTTCTTTCTTTTAATTTCTTCCTTTATGCCTGGTACCTTTTTCCCCCACTCTTTGCTTCCTTTTCTTTCTTCCTTGCTTCCTTCTTTTATCTCATAAACTCCTACTTCACATCCTTCCTTCCCTCTTTCCTTTCTTTCATTCCTTCCTTAATGCCTGCTACCTTCTGTCCTTCCTTTTTCCTTTCTATTCTCCCCACCTTGCCTCCTTACCTTCTTCATTTACTTTCCTACTTTCCATCCCTTTCTTTCCTAACCTCCTCCTCGCTTGCTACCTTATTTCTCTACTCCACTGCTTCCTTCTTAACATCCTTCCTTCCTTTCAGCACTTCTTTACGTCCTTTCTCCCTTTCTTCCATTCTGTTTTGCCTGCTTCTTTCCTTCCTTTTATTCCCTGTCCTTTCCTACATTCCTTCCTTTTTCTTTTTCTTACTTCCTTCCTTTCCTTCCTCTTGTACTTCCTTTCTGCCTTGTTTGCTTTTTCCCTTCCTTTCCCTGTCTTTTCCTTCCTTGCCTCCTTTCCTATTCCTATTCTTTTCCTTTCTTCCTCCCTCCTTGCTTGCAACCTTTTTTCTCTTATTACTTTTCTTTACATACTCCCTCCTTATTTCCTTCCTTCTTTTCACTTTTCCCTTTTCCCCTCCTTGCCTTTTTACCTTCTTCCTTTACTTTCCTACTTTCCATTCTCGCTTGCTTCCATCTTTTTTGTCATTACTTCCTTCTGTACTTCCACTTCGCTTTGCTTGCTTGCCTTTTTCTTTCCCCATCTTTTCCTTCCTACCTTCCTTTCCTATTCTGATTCTTTTCCTTTCTGCCTCCCTCCTTGCATGCTACCTTTTTTCTCTCATTACTTCTTTCTCTGCACACTTCCTTCTTCTTTCCTTCCTTCTTTCTTTTCATTTCTTCTTTAATGCCTGCTACCTTTTTTCCCCACTCTTTCCTTCCTTCCTTCCTTCCTTCCTTCCTTCCTTTCTTCCATGCCTGCTACCTTGTGTCCTTCCTTTTTCCTTCCTTGCCTCCTTACCTTCTTCCTTTACTTTCCTACTTTCCATCCCTTTTTTTCCTTGCTTCCTTCCCTGCTTGCTTCCATCTTTTCTGTCATTACTTCCTTCTTTACTTCCCTACCTCCCTTCTTTCTTTGCTTTTACTTTTCTTACTTGCTGACTTCCTTCTTTGCGTCTTATTTCCTTTTTCTTCTATGCTTCCTTATTTTCTCTCATACTTTCTTCCTCACCCCCTTCCCATCTTCTTTTTCCCTGCTCCTTCCCTTGCTTCTTTTCACTTCTTCCTTTATGCCTGCTACCTTGTTCTTCCTTTTTCCTCTCCTATTGTTCCACTCTTTGCTTTCTTTCCTTTCTTCCTTGCTTCCCTCTTTTCTCTCATAAACTCCTGCTTCACATCCTTCCTTCCCTCCTTCCTTGCTTTCACTCCTTCCTTCCATGCCTGCTACCTTCTGTCCCTCTTTTTTCCTTTCTTTTTTTCCCCACCTTGCCTCCTTACCTTCTTCCTCTACTTTTCTATGTTCCATCCCTTTCTTTCCTTCTTCCCTTTTTCCCCACTCTTTGCTTCCTTCCTTTCCCTTCTTCCTTGCTTCCTTCTTTCATCTCATAAACTCCTACTTCATATTCTTTCTTCCTTCCTTCCATGCCTGCTACCTTGTGTCCTTCCTTTTTCCTTTCTTTTTCCCCTCCTTGCCTCCTTACCTTCTTCCTTGACTTTCCTACTTTCCATCACTTTATTTCCTTCCTTCCTCTCCTGCTTGCTTCCTACTTTTCTGTCATTACCTCCTTCTTTACTTCCTTCCCTACCTCCCTTCTTTCTTTGCTTTTACTTTTCTTACTTGCCGACTTCCTTGCTTTCACTCCTTCCTTCCAACCCTGCTACCTTGTGTCCCTCCTTTTTCCTTTCTTTTTTCCCCACCTTGCCTCCTTACCTTCTTCCTCTACTTTTCTATGTTCCTTCCCTTTCTTTCCTTCTTCCCTTTTTCCCCCACTCTTTGCTTCCTTCCTTTCCCTTCTTCCTTGCTTCCTTCTTTTATCTCATAAACTCCTACTTCATATCCTTCCTTCCTTCCTTCCATGCCTGCTACCTTGTGTCCTTCCTTTTTCCCTTCCTTGCCTCCTTACCTTCTTCCTTTACTTTCCTACTTTCCCTACCTTCTTTCCTTACCTCCTTCCCTGCTTGCTTCCTACTTTTCTGTCATTACTTCCTTCTTTACTTCCCTATCTCCCTTCTTCCTTCTTTGCTCTCTGCCTTTACCTTTCCTCTCTCTTTGCTTTTACTTTTCTTACTTGCTGACTTCCTTCTTTGCGTCTTATTTCCTTTTTCTTCTATGCTTCCTTATTTTCTCTCATTACTTTCTTCCTCACCCCCTTCCCTTCTTCTTTTTCCCTCTCTTCTCCTTCCTTCTTCCTGAGTGTATAAATCCTGGTCTTGCTCTGTTGGTGTGGATAAACCGAATCCATCCAGACTCTGAAAGGAAAGACGAAGTGTTTTTTAATCCTCTGGGTTTCTTTAATAAGCAGCTTTAACTTTTTTTTTTTTTCCAGCTCTGTTTTCCAGAGAGAGTCAAAGAGCTGGAGGCTGGAAAGCAAAACAATGAGTGATGTAAGAGGAGCGCGGGGGCAAAATAACACAGGACGCCATAAATGTGTCATTCAAGCCTCGAAATACAGAACTGTGAGCACAAACACTTCACCCAGGAGCAAACACACACACACACACATTCACACACTCATGCTTTTGTTTCCCAGGCGGCAGAGATGTTGCATAAATGTGTCCCGACCTGGAGACGACCACCAGAAAAGTTACACAACATTTTAATTAAGAGGAGAAATAAACACGACGGTGTTCGGACAGTGAGGAAGTCAGAGGACGGAGAAACTGTTTCAGGAAATAAATCAACGTTTGGTAAACTCGGAGTAAACTGGACACGTCCCCTCTCTCCCTCCCTCCTTTCTCGAGCTGATCTACCCGCCTCGTTCGCCTCCTTCCGTTCCCACAATCCTCTCCTCCTCCCTCTTTCCTCGCCGCGGGGTCGCTCAGAGGGTCAGCGTCCCTGCCCGCCTGGAACAAACACACAGAAATAGACAAAGCTGCAGAAAGAGAGGAAGGGACGAGGAAGAGGAAGGGATGGTCACCTCTCCACTTATCTCTGAGTCTGGATACAAACGTCTGCACGTCGAGTCCCAATCCAAAATTGTTGCAGATGAATGACTGCATTTCTATTGGCTGCACTAGAAAGATAAAGACAAACTAACAAAGATGTAATTTAAATTATATGTTTTTAGACACCATCTTCACTATTTTTGCTACTTTCTGAATTTTTTGTTTCCTCCAAAATATTCTTGCTAATTTTTTTGGTGCTTTTTGGCCATTTTAGTTACTAATCTTTTTTGCCTCTCTAGGATAATTTTTTGCTACTTTTTGAGAATTTCTAGGTTTTATCCCAATTTAAATGCAAATTTTTGTTGCTTTTTTTGGGCATTTTTTAGAACTAAAATTACTGCTATGACTACTACTACTACTACTAGTCATACTAATACTATAATTAAGTTTTATTGTTGTTTTTGGCTGTTTTTTCCTCTTTTCACTTAGATTTTTTTCTACTACTACTACTACTTCAACAACTTCTACTACAGCAACAACTACTATTTCTACGACTTCTAAGTTTTATTGCTGTTTTTGGTTGTTTTTGCCCCTTTTTACCATCTACATTGTTTCTTTTACTACGTTTTGAGCATTTTCAAGTTTAATCCCAATGTAAATGCCAATTTATGTTTCTTTTTTTGGTAATTTTTACTACTGAAATCACTACTTCTACTTTTTAGGGAAATACGAACATAGATTATTCCAGAGTTCAGGGAATGATTTAGCAAATCGCCCACATTCACCGTCAAAAATCATCTCCCAGAATTTAACTGGAGGACAAAGATTTACCAGACTGAGTTTGGAGGTCGACAGGTCAAATGATTCCTCAGTTTACAATGAATAAAGATGGAGACGCTAACACAGCTGTAGCTTTAGTGTTTTTCAGGATAAAGACTCCATTTCCCATGAGCACCATGACCTACTCTTTGTTTTGGAGGCAGATTTTCTTTATGTATTTATTAATCACTCAAAAGGTGACCACAATCAAACTGTGTAGACTCAGTTTGTGGTTTAATTTCCAAAAGGTGAACAGGCTGTTCGCTCACAGCTCGGTGCTCTGATACATGTCTGTCACATGTCACTCACTTTTTGCCAGATACAATAGCATGAGGTAATGTGTTTATTAACAGTTACATAGTGCTGTTGTTTAATTTGGCGTGGCTACTCACAGCTCGGTGCTCTGATACGTGTCAGTAACGTTAGTGAATCCTGGTTGTGTCCTACCAGTGCTCATCTACCAACTCCAACCTCACCAAGCAGAGCAAACGTAACCTGGCTCTTCATTTTATTGATAGACTCTCAGGTTTGAACAGATCACTGCAGAATAACTGCTGCATGTGGACAGGAATCAACATTAGCACAAACACATGAGCTCCTGTTTTAGCCTTTAGCTCCTGTTTTAGCCTTTAGCTCCTGTTTTAGCCTTTAGCGCCTGTTTTAGCCTATAGCTCCTGTTTTAGCCTATAGCTCCTGTTTTAGCCTTTAGCTCCTGTTTTAGCCTTTAGCCAGTGCTTTTGGCTTTGAAATCTTATTTCAACCATCAGCCAATATTTTAGCGTTTTGCTCTTATTTTAGCCTTTAGCTTGTGTTTTAGCCTTAAGCTCATATTCTAGTATTTAGCCTGTGTTTTAGCCTCTAGCTCATGTTTAAGCATTAAGCCAATGTTTTTAGCCTTGAGCTCTTAATTCAGCCTTTAGCTTGTGTTTTAGCTTTTTGTTTGTCCTAGCATTTAGCCCATGTTTTTAACGTTTAGCTTGTGTTTAGCCAGTGTTTTAGCCTTTACATCCATTTTAACCCCCGAGTTCACAAAAGCGGCCTTTTATTTTTGTCCGGTGACACGCTTTTGACAAAAAGGTGTTCCCATTGCTTCTTTCTTATAAATTTCAATATAGACAACCACCTCATGAGAGTGTAAAAATTTTTGATACAAATTTGAGAGGTTTTCTAAATGTTGGTTTTTCCATTACAAATTTTTTATTGGAATATTTAGGTTTTGCAAAATTCTGGGTTCAATGGAAACACAGTTAGAGAAGAGACTTTAGGTCTACAAACTATAAATAGATCCATGTCAGACTAGTCCACAGATACAAACGGGACAAAGCATTTGAAAATGACTCATTTTGTTGCTGATAATTTAATTTTAAGTAGGTAAATATATTAGAATCAAACTTTTTCATGACTCGTTCGAAAATCCAAACAGAGACTTTAAACACAGTCATCAATCATCACATCGATCTCTCTGAAAAGAAAATAACATCAACGCAAAATCACAAACTTTTCTTTGAGGCCTAAAGGTCGAAGTTCATACGCTTCATGGTTATTTAGAGGGGTAGTGTTTACAGTGCAAACATACATGTTTGTGTGTGTGTGTGTGTGTGTGTGTGTGTGTGTGTGTGTGTTATAAAGCGACACATTTATAGGGAACAGTGGGAAACTTGGCAGATGGAAAACTTTAAACTCTACTCGTGTTTATCTCTGTGTAACATCACGTGGAGGAGTGTTTATGTGTGTGCACTTTAATGTGTGTGTGTGTGTGTGTGTGTGTGTGTGTGTGTGTGTGTGTTCAAATTTTAGATTAAGAAAGTAAAGAAATTATAGTCAGTGTTTATTTTCGGACAGTGTGTGTGAGGTTTAGGATAGGAAGTGTTTGTCTTAATTCTTTAACAACAACATGAGGAGGTGAGTCTAAACTTTAGACTCGTGTGTGTGTGTGTGTGTGTGTGTGTGTGTTTTGGAACATGCCCTCCATGGTCACTTTTAACTCTGTCCTCTGGTTGGTGGAGTTGCTCAACAACAGGAAGTGAAGATGTTGACGTTGGAGTCTGTGGGAACGAGCTCTGACTGACGGACAGAAACACGACCACAGCTTCTGTTTACGTCGTTCCATCATCGTCCCCTTAGTTTAACGACACATGAACATAAAATGATTTTAATCTGAGTTAGTGAAGGATTGTTTCTCTCTTTAGTGTGTTTGTCCTTCTACAAACATTCACTGATGTCATTTTTAATAATGACACCAATGAGTGAAAACTTCTGGCTCTGGCTGCAGACTAAGAATACAGTTCATAAACTCCTGAAGATTTCTAAACAGAAGGACACAACAGGCTACAGGCTAAAACATGAGCTAGAGGCTAAAACACGAGCTACAGGCTAAAACATGAGCTAGAGGCTAAAACATTGGCTAGAGGCTAAAACACGAGCTACAGGCTAAAACATGAGCTAGAGGCTAAAACATTGGCTAGAGGCTAAAACAAGAGCCAGAGGCTAAAACATGAGCTAGAGGCTTAAAAATGAGCCAGAGGCTAAAACATGAGCTAGAGGCTTAAAAATGAGCCAGAGGCTAAAACATGAGCTAGAGGCTTAAACATGAGCTAGAGGCTTAAAAATGAGCCAGAGGCTAAAACATGAGCTAGAGGCTAAAACATGAGCTAGGGGCTAAAACATGAGCTAGGGGCTAAAACATGAGCTAGAGGCTAAAACATGAGATAGAGGCTTAAACATGAGCTAAAGGCTAAATTATGAGCTAGAAGCTAAAATATGAGCTAAAGGCTAAAATACAAGCTAGAGGCTAAAACAAGAGCTAAAGGCCAACACATGGGCAAAAGGCTTAAGGCTAAAAAAGAACCAAAGGTTAAACACAAGCTAGAGGCTAAAACCCCAAGTTTAGGGCTAAAACAAATACTACAGGCTAAAATACAAGCTAGAGGTTAAAACATGAGCTAAAGGCTAAAATACAAGCTAGACACTAAAACAAGAGCTAAAGGCTAACACATGGGCTAAAGGCTAAAAAAAAGAGCTAAGGGCTAAAGGCTAAATTAGAACCAAAGGCTTAACACAAGCTAGAGGCTAAAACCTCAAGCTAGAGGCTAAAACACAAGCTAGAGGCTAAAATAGAACAAAAGGCTAAACACAAGCTGGACGCAAAACCTCAAGCTTAGGGCAAAAGCAAATACTACAGGCTAAAAAACAAGCTACTGGCTAAAACATGAGTTAAAGGCTAAAATACAAGCTAGACGCTAAAACAAGAGCAAAAGGCTAACACATGGGCTAAAGGCTTAAAAAAAAGAGCTAAGGGCTAAAGGCTCAAATACAACCAAAGGCTTAACACAAGCTAGAGGGTTAAACCTCAAGCTTAGGGCTAAAACAAATACTACAGGCTAAAATACTAGCTAGAGGCTAAAACACAAGCTAGAGGCTAAAACATGAGCAAAATGCTAAAGGCTTTAATAGAACGAAAGGCTAAACACAAGCTACGGGCTAAAACCCCAAACTAGAGGCTAAAACATGAGCTAAAGGCTAAAACACAAGCTAGAAGCTAAAATAAAAGCTAACAGCTAACACATGGGCCAACGGCTAAAACAAGAGCAAAAGGCTAAACAGTCTCTGATGGACTTTTCTAAGTTATTTGTTCATTTCTACTTCTACTGTTTTAAGCGCCACTTGGTTGCAGTTTGTTGCAGCAGCGTTGCATTGCTGCTGTGACTATGAATTTCCCCTTGTGGGATGAATTAAGTTTATCTTATTTTATCTTCACTTTTAATCTTATCTTATCTCTACTTGTATTTAATTTGATGTGTATATTCTGTAAATTACATGTTTTTTCACAAAGTAGCGTCTCACATTTTGAAAAACAAAAAAAAAGAACAGCATCTCTGTCTTATACCTCAATGTTTTCATTCATCCTGTTACATCTCGCTCTTCACACCAATCATCACCTTTGCCACTTTTCCAGAATATTTCCTGCCTCGTTTCCACATCAGCTCATTCATCGTCCCTGAGGATTTTTCTCAGGAGCTGGCAGGAAAAAGTTTCTCCTGTTTTCTTTCACACATGTAACTCATCCAGAAAACGTCTTTGTCACACGTGAATGAAGCGAATCGTTCCTGATCCTTCACTCGTGGTCACACTGAGATATTTACCACAACATTATTGTCTTTATATTTTCAGAGCTGCAGCCGTAAAGCTGCCGTCTCTGACAGATTTACACACACACACGTTTACTTTCTAATGAGACTGGTCAGTTATCACCGCGGTGCCAGAAGCTGACAGAGCTGTTTGTGCAGAGGATGAAGGTTTATTATCACAGAAACACTCAGGTCTTCAATGCCAGTGAAGCTGTTTACACCTTTACTCCAGTTCAAAACAATTTACAGAGTCACATCTGACGTTTAAAGTCATGGAAGAAAGAAACTTTACAGTTTTACTGCATGGGAAAGCTCAAATATTATGAGGGAACACAAAAATATTGCAAGGGAACCCCACAATTTTGCAAGGGAACCCCACAATTTTGTGAGGTAATCCCAAAATTTTGTGAAGGAAAGCAAAAATACTGTGAAAGAGGGCAAAAATATTGCAAGGGAACCCAAAAATTTTGCAAGGGAACCCCACAATTTTGTGAGGTAATCCCAAAATTTTGTGAAGGAAAGCAAAAATACTGTGAAATAGAGCAAAAATATTGTGAAAGAGGGCAAAAATATTGCAAGGGAACCCAAAAATTTTATGAGGCAATCCCAAAATTTTGTGAAGGAAAGCAAAAATATTGTGAAAGAGGGCAAAAATATTGCAAGGGAACCCAAAAATTTTATGAGGTAATCCCAAAATTTTGTGAAGGAAAGCAAAAATACTGTGAAATAGAGCATTAATACTGTGTAAGAGGGCAAAATTATTGCAAGGGAACCCAAAAATTTTATGAGGTAATCCCAAAATTTTGTGAAGGAATGCAAAAATATTGTGAAAGAGGGCAAAAATATTGTGAAAGAGGGCAAAAGTATTGCAAGGGAACCCAAAAATTTCATGAGGTTTATACCAAAATTTTGTGAAGGAAAGCAAAAATACTGTGAAATAGAGCAAAAATATTGTGAAAGAGGGCAAAAATTTTGCAAGAGAACCCAAAAAATGTATGAGCTAATCCAAAATTTTGTGAAGGAATGCAAAAATATTGTGAAAGAGGGCAAAAGTATTGCAAGGGAACCCAAAAATTTTATGAGGTAATCCCAAAATTTTGTGAAGGAATGCAAAAATATTGTGAAATAGAGCAAAAATATTGTGAAAGAGGGCAAAAGTATTGCAAGGGAACCCAAAAATTTTGCAAGGGAACCCAAAAATTTTATGAGGCAATCCCAAAATTTTGTGAAGGAAAGCAAAAATATTGTGAAATAGAGCAAAAATATTGTGAAAGAGGGCAAAAATATTGCAAGGGAACCCAAAAATTTTATGAGGTAATCCCAAAATTTTGTGAAGGAAAGCAAAAATATTGTGAAATAGAGCAAAAATACTGTGAAAGAGGGCAAAAATATTGCAGGGAACCCAAAGATATTGCAAGGGAACCCAAAAATTTTATGAGGTTATCCCAACATTTTGTGAAGGAAAGCAAAAATATTGTGAAAGAGGGCAAAAATTTTGCAAGAGAACCCAAAAAATGTATGAGCTAATCCAAAATTTTGTGAAGGAAAGCAAAAATATTGTGAAATAGAGCAAAAATTTTGTGAAGGAAAGCAAAAATACTGTAGGGGAACACAAAAGTATTTTTAATGGAACCAGAAAATATATCATGAGGTAAAGTAAAAATCTTGCAAGGGAAGGCAGAAATTTTCTGGGGGAACACAAAAATGTTAGAAGGAACAAAATATCTTCTTAACAAACACTTTTGACCCCCAGTGGACTTCCCACAAAACAAAACAACTAAATAAATAAAAGTGAAGCACTTGGCTACAAAAGTTAACCTGCTGTTAGTGACGCTGACCTCGAGGCCTTGTGTCAGAAAACAGAACTCCAAAGCTACAGATCGTAAAGTTGGTACCATCCTGTTGAAATGCTGTTCCTCTTAAAACTCTTCTGAGCATGCTCTGTTTACATCCATCAACACAAACAACACAAACTAATAAAGTCTCTGGAGTCGAACTGATCAGATGTTTATTAATCTGACTCCATAACCAAACAGCAGCATCGATAACAAAAACACGTCTCAGTCAGTCGTCTGTGGATGTTTAGAGTTTTCTGCAGGACGCTGACATGAACGAGGAGGCGACGCTGTGTTTACGTTTGTTTCAGCAAAGAGAGAAAGCAGACAGACAGACGGGCTGAGAGAGAATGTAATGTCCTTCAGTCGTTTACAGGAAATCACAGCATTGTTTGCTTTGAGCGATCCATCAGGCAGCAGAAGGGCTCGACCCTCTCTGAGCCGCCTGCAGAGGAAAACAGGAGCAGATATGGAAGGAATTTGTTTTTGATGAGCGCGAGGACAGTGAGCGTCAAAAAACCACGAGAGGAACACGAGGAGCTGAACCAGAGTAACCTCAGCGTGGGGAGAGAGGAGGAAAGAGAGGAGAGGAAAGGAGGAGGAGGAGGAGGAGGAGTGTTCCCAGGATGAAGCTGTGATGGCTGCAGCTCTGTCAAACGGACAGGAAGTCGTGTGTGTGTGTGTGTGTGTGTGTGTGTGTGTTTGCCAATTATGTTCGCATGGGAACTGCAGACTTGACAATCCCAGACTCTCAGCCTGACAGGGATAAACACTGTTATCCCTCCACACACACACACACACACACACACACATGCACACACACAGAGGAAGCAAACGAACCACGTTTCTTTCCTGAACACTCGTCTGTCAGCTCTCAGCAGATACGTGTCCACAGCCGTTACATAACAGACCCCAGATAGAGTCCACTCATCAGAGGACACCTCACATTACCCAGAAGGCTTTGCACCCAAATAAGTTTACACACCCTGAGAATTTATGACTTCTTGGCCTTTTGGGTGAAGCCATTTGTTATCAAACAACTGTGTTTACGCTTTTTAAATCACAACAACAACAGAAACTTCCTAATCAAAAGTTTCAGCTTGAAGTCTTTTGTGCTCGTTGTGGATGAGGGTCTTTATTTTCTCAGATGGTAAAACTGACCATTCTTCTTGGCAAAAAGCCTCCAGTTCCTGTAAATTCTTGCTCTGTCTTGCATGAACTGCAGGTTTGAGATCTCCCCAGAGCGACTCAATGATATTGCGAGAGGTCCAAGGTTCAAATCCCGGGCGAGCCCCCAATTGTTACGACCTGGTGTTAGCTCGGGGTATACAGGCCCAACAAATAAACTTTTAAACCCAGGAAAAGATGGTTGAAGAAAGATAAGGCAGGAGGAAATGATCAGTTAATTGTATTTAATATGTAACTCAAGTCAATAATTACCAACAGAAAATACTCCTCGTAAAACTAAAGGAAATAACACGGTTCAAACTAGATCTGTCTAAAGAAACCCAAAAGAAAACTAAATGATTTTCATTCACCACTGAGCTTTGACCTTTATCAAACACAACAATACAGCTCTAAAGCAGCCACACAAGGCTAAGAGAAAACTACTATTAAGTTGGAGAGTTGACCTGAGAACATTGGCTGGGTCTCTGCAGCTGAATCCTCCACCAAATGAACAAAAAACCTGAGCAGCCAACACCTCTGCCCCAGTAGCTCCTTACAGGTGCTGCAAATCCAATCAATCACAATCACACCTACACTCACACACAGGCTCACCACAGACACACCCACATGAGCATACACACGCTCATGTAACAAGGTCAGGAGACTGAGATGGCCACTCCAGAACCTCCACTTTATTCTGCTGTAGCCAATGGCAGGTCCACTTGTCCTTGTGTTTTGGATCATTGTCATGTGTGAACGTCCAAGTACGTCTCATGTGCAGCTTCTGGGCTGATGAGTGTAAATTTTCCTCCAGTATTTTCTGATAACATGCTGCATTCATCCTTCATTCATCAGTTTGGACCAAGTTTCCTGAGCCTTTGTAGCTCACACATCCCCAAAACATCAGTGATCCACCTCCGTGTTTCACAGTAGGAATGGTGGACCTTTCATCATAGGCCTTGTTGACTCCTCTCCAAATGGAACAATGTTTATGGTTGTGGACAAAAAGTTCACTTTTGCTCTCATCACTCCAACTGACTTTGTTCCCGAAGTTTTGAGGTTTCTTCTGGCGACTCTACCAAACAGCCCATTTTTCCTCAAGTGCCTCCTTATTGAGCATCTTGAAACAGCCAGACTACATTCTTTCAGAGAGTCCTGTATTTCAGCTGAAGTTATTTGTGGGTTTTTCTTTGCATCCAGAACAATTTTCCTGTCAGTTGCAGCTGAAATGTTTGTTGTTTGGTTTCAGAATCCCTCATTTTCCACTTCTTCATTAGAGTTTGAACTCTGCTTAATGGCATCCTCAGTTCCTTGGATATCTTTTTATATCCCTTTCCTGTTTTATACAGTTGGATTAACTTTTCCTGCAGAAACTTTGACAATTATTCTTCTTTCCCCATGACTCAGAATCCAGAAATGTCAGTGCAGCACTGGGTTAAAGATGCAAGGAGCTCAGAAACTCACTGAGCTTTTATACACACACACTGATTACAGATCACAGGTGAGGATGGTTACCTTTAGGAGACATTCAAACACATTTGTGTCTGATCAGGGTCATTTTGGAAGTTTCTGTCGTCATAATGATCTAAAAAGAGTAAACACAGTTGTTTGTTAATAAATGTCTTCACCCAACCTCTAACCATGAGTGACAGAAAAGTTTTTGTGTTCTACCAGGGTGTGTAAAGTTATGAGGAAAACTGTAAGACAGAAACACGAGCACAGTTATAACGTTCAGGATGTCCCAAAGTGGGTCAAGGGCGAAGGAGGGAAATAAACAAAGGGATGCTCTGCAGAAAGGTAGCGAGTTTGCCAGCAGCTTCAGAGAACTGGACGTCCATAAGGAATACCAAAACAATAAAAAACATCATGATCCTGCAAGAACTGACGACTGTTTTTTCCTCTTGGTGTTGTGTTTTGGTGACACGATGAAAACACTTTTTAAAGCATCAGGAACATTAAAGGTGGGGATTGTTCTCGTGTCAGTCCTGTTTTTATCTGCACACACGTCTGTGGAGTTATCAGCTCTTCAGCAGCTCAAGTGGATAGAGTCAAAAGAACAACAGCTGCACGTGATGAGGCAGGTGACGGCTCTGAGGTGTGATTTCACAACTGAAGGAGAAAGATACAGAACAGGCCAAAAGTTTGGACCATAGACTGTATAGTGAGTGGACGTAACGACGTTCGGCTCAAACTGAAGCCTCCAGCAGATGCCCCGCCCCCTGGTGTCTGGCTGCAGTATAGGTCATAAGCCCCGCCCCCTGGTGTCTGGCTGCAGTATAGGTCATAAGCCACGCCCCCTGGTGTCTGGCTGCAGTATAGGTCATAAGCCCCGCCCCCTGGTGTCTGGCTGCAGTATAGGTCATAAGCCCCGCCTCCCCATGTATTCCAGATATGAGCCGGGAATACTTAAAAAAATTACGATACCTTGTAGAAACATTTCTCTCATCTTTATGCTAAGGTAGTATGATGATGTCATCTGGCTGCATGGTGTTCAGGTGTTTTTTTTTCTGAGAAGTTAGTTTCTCATTAGTTATTGGACGTTAAAAACTGCGATATAAGTTTCGTGTTACGATAGTTGACAGCTGCCGTTCGTGAGTAGTTTTTATCGGGGATATAAGAAACTTAGGGAAAGAGCCAAAAGGAGACTAAACCTTCTGAAGAAGAAGAAATAAATATTTTTATTTCTCTTTCTTACTTGGCTCCACCGGAAATTCTCTACTGCGCAGACTCTGGCTGCACAATGGCGGCTAGAGAAACGGGTTTTTTGGCTTCAAAATCGTAGAAAGTTGACAGGCGGAGCCACGCTGTTTATTCTATATACAGTCAATGGTTATTACTAAATCAAATTAGTTGTTTGGTTAAGCAGAGTTAACTCGGTATGTTGAGTTCTGTAAGGGTGGGAGGGGCTACAAAGACAATGTGTAGAAAGCATTGAAAAACTTAATACGTAAGATTGAACTGAACTTAATTCCTCACCAAACCTTTTCACCATGAGTGGGGAGGGCACACAGTGGACATGAGAGCCTGCTGTACATGGGTGAAACATGCCAGTGCATACAAAGCACTCACAGGAATTTTCATTATGAGTTCTACGGAAGAAAATACCATTATTTATTGATATCCTTGACACCCAGTCTAAGCCATGGGGCGTAGACAGACAGTCTATGCCACCTATGTGATTCATCCATGTACAGCAGGGTCTCAGAAAACATGCTTTCACCCTTTCCTACAGGGCAAAAGACAAAAAAGAAAGGCACATACAGTATGGATTTCGACTCCCAAGGAGGCACTGAAATATTAATTCTGTCTTAATAAAAAAGGGCACTTTGACATGTTTTTCAACATTTGGGTCAGGAATAAAAAAGGCCCCAAAAATAACTTTAAGATTGTTTCACAGTCATTAAACTGGACCGCCTTCACTTTAAAAACTCTACTCTTCAGTTTTCTTACTTGTTGATTTAACATTTGACCTACTTTTTATACCATGAGTGAAGTTTAAAGAAGGAAACAGTTTTACTGAAAACTGCTGAGTCATGCTTCCTGTCGTGGTTGATTGTTTTTAAGATTACAGGTGATTTCTATGATGGTGCAACAGTCTTCTTGTCTAGACTGGGATCTTAGACTGGGAAAATGATGAAACAGGAGTTAAAGTCACTGAATAAACAACTTTTCTCAAGTTTATGTTTGAGTTTCTGTGGTTTTACATTTTTTTTAATCTTTACTGCTTTTATTTTGAAAGGATGTCACTGATACACAGATATCAGGATGATGAGGAGAGTGAAACACTGATCGGAGACAAAGATTCACTGCCAGCGAACACACTCCAACACCCACACATGCGGTCACACACACACACACACACACAGACACAACACACTGATTGTGTGACGGTGCAGCTCAGACGTACAGGAACACACTGATACGTTCACACACACTCACACACACACACTCAGGCAGCATGTGTCTGCCACAAAGAGCCCTGTCACATGTGGAGCAGAAACATACCAGCACACTGACGTCAGTTTGTTCATGTCGACCTCACAATGTTCATCCATTCATCAGGAGCTCAAGGACGAAAACTGCACAGGCTTTTTTCTTACTTTATTTCAACATTTGAACTTTTTTTTCTTGTAACTCTCACAGTTTCTTATGCAGGTTTCTGTCTCAAACTGCAACTGAAACCAAAGTGTGAAAAAAAAGACTCAGTAATGATGGGATAAAATTGGGATAAGACATGGAAATACTCAAAAAGTAGCAAAAAAAAGGGTGAGAAGTGACTAAAATGGCCAAAAAGGAAAAAAAATATAATAATATGGTAGAAAAAAAATTCTGGAGGACACACAAAAAAATCATTAAGTAGCACAAATGGAAAAAAAGGGCAAAAACTTACGAAATACTCATAAAGTGGCAAAATAAAAATGGTCCAAAAGAAACAAAAAAGGGGGGAAAGTGACTAACATGGCCAAAAAGAAACAAAAGTTAGGAGAAAAAATTCTACAGGTAAAAAAATCAGAGAGTAGCAAAAATGGGGGAAAAAATGGGTGAAAACTTGGAAAACTGGTCTAAAAATAGCAAAAAAAAAAAAAAAAAAAAAAAAAAAAAAAAAAAAAAAAAAAAAAAAAAAAAAAAAAAAAAAAAAAAAAAAAAAAAAAAAAAAAAAAAAAAAAAAAAAAAAAAAAAAAAAAAAAAAAAAAAAAAAAAAAAAAAAAAAAAAAAAAAAAAAAAAGGCTGAAAGTGACTAACATGGCTTAAACAGAAAAAAGGAGGCAAAAAAAATTCTTGAGGACACAATAAAAATCATAGAGTAGCAAAAATGGTAAACATTGGCAAAAAAAAGGGGCAAAAAATTGAGAAATATGCAGAAAGGAGCAAGAAAGTGGTTCAAAAGTAGCAAAAAAGGGTAAAAATTGACTAACATGGCCAAAAAAGAACAAAAATCATGCAGGAAAAAAAATCAGAAAGTAGCAAAAATTGTAAAAAATTGGCAAAAAATGGATGAAAACTTGAAAAACGGTCTATAAAATAGCAAAAAAGGGTGAAAAGTGACTTAAATGGCCAAAAACTAACAATAATGGGCAAGAACATTCTGAGAAAATGTTGGAAACAGTCAGAAAATGGCAACAAAGAAGATAAAAGTGACAGTAAAAAGTGGAAAAATGGCCAAAGGCAACGAAAAAAAAAGTCTAAAAGTGGTGAATAAGAGTCACAAGTGACTAAAAGCAATGGTTTGTTGTTTTTACCATTAGGAGGTCATGATAGTGAGAATAACTGTTTACCTTTAATTCTTTTCAATAAATTTCTCACTGAACTCTTTTTCTCTTAGTCCCATTTCTTCATTTTGCATTTTGAAACTCTACGTAGAAACTTTTTAAGACTCAACAGAGAAAACTGTCTCAAAAGTTCCACTCAACACTGATATTTTTATGAAAGTCTGCACGTTCACACTCTGATATCTTATCTGGTGCAGATGAAAGTTTTAAGGACAAACTGTTCTTCTGTCACATGTTTTCTGTCTCACAGATACTCAACAATCACCGCAGACTTCAGGAGACTTAGATTAGAGCTCACAGGACACAAACTGACTAAAAACTTCATCAAACTTTAGAAGAGAGATTCCCAGAAGCTTTTTATCAGTTTTGTTGATGTATTTTGATATTTTTTAGGTCATGATGACTCATTTAAGGTCATCTTCAAAGATAAAAGCTCAGACTGATAAATCAGGTCATAACATAAATCATCTTTATCTGCAGGTTTATGTCCACGTGGATTTTATAAAGTTCCTCACAATGTTGTTGTGTTTTTCTCAGCTTGTTCTACAGATCATTGATATTTATAATTAATCAAACCAACAGACCAACAACATATGCACGCTAGTTCCTCTGTTTTCCTCGTGGTCCTGATCAGCGTTGAGTTTTTTTTGGGCCAAAATTAAAGTCAAAATGTTGAGCTTGTAAGTAAAAATGATGAGAAAAGTCAATTGTATGAGACAAAAAGTCAATATTTTGAGATAATACAGTAAAAAATTTGAGCGGTTAATGTCAAAATTCTGAGATAATTAGTTAAATTTTTCGCTAAAATGTCAAAGTTGTGACATAAAATATCAAATGTTGAGATGACAATCAAAACTTTGAGAAAAAAGTGGATATTTTGAGATTAAGTGTCAGATTACGAGAAAAAATCATTCGACCAAGAAAGTCAAAATGATGACAAAAGTCAAAATATTGGGCTAGAGTCAATGTTATGAGACATAAAGTTGTCATTTTGAGATAATAAAGTAAAAAATTTGAGCGGTTAATGTCGACATTCTGAGATAATTAAATTTTTAGCTAAAATGTCAAAGTCATGAGATAAAATGTCAAAACTTTGAGGAAAAAAGAGTTGAAATTTTGAGATAAAGTGTCATATTAAGAGAAAAAAATAATTCAACCAAGAAAGTCAAAATGATGAGAAAAGTCAAAATATTGAGCGAAAATGTTAAAAATATTAGATTAAATGTCAATATTTTGAGATAAAGCGACAAATCACGAAGAAAAGTTAAAGTTTTGACCGAAAAAGTCAAGATTTTGGGATAAGAACTCAATGTTATGAAATAAAAAGTTAACATTTTGAGATAACAAAGTCAAAAATCTGAGGAAAAAAAGTCAAAATCTACGCAAAGAGATAAATAGTCAGAATTCTGAGCTACCTAGTTGAAATTTTTATGCTTAAATGTTAAGGACATGGGATAAAATGTCAAATGTTGAGATAGAAGTAAAAACTTTAAGATAAAAAGTCAAAATATTGAGATGAAAAGTCAATGTTTTGAAATAAAAAGTTAATATTTTGAGATGAAAAGTCAAAAATCTGAGGAAAAAAAGTCAAAATTCAAGATAACAAAGTCAAAAATTGGAGATAACAAAGTTTATGAGTTAAAAAGTACAAATTTCGAGTCAAATTAGGTTTAAAAAAAGTTAAAATTTACACTAAAGAAGTCAAAATTATAATATAAGTAAAAATATTGAGCTAAAAAGTTAAGGCTATGAAAAGAAGTGAATATTTTGATAACTTTAAGTCCAAATTATGTGAAAAAAGTTTAAACTTTACCTTTTATTCTCAAAGATTTGACTTGATATGTGCAAAAAAAAAAAACTCAATGCCATTTTTTATTTTACATATTTTCAATGAAAAGGGTGTCAATATGTTATTTATGTTTGCACTGTAGAAAACGTAGGTAGGTGGTCGTCTGTTTGGGTTTTTAAAATTATTGTTCTTTAACATAATAACACACAACAACCAGGAACCAGCAGTTTTTACAGGATTCAGAGAGCGACCACAAAGACAGAGAGAAAAACACAAACAGGAACTTTTATTTGTGTATTTTTGGATTTGAAGAGACGCTTTTATCTGCAGAAGTTTTTAACAAGACGACAAACAGACTCTGGAGAGAAAGAGCAGACAGAGAGAAAACTGTTACAGGAAAACAACTTTATTTTCTAAGATGTTAAACTGTTGTTAAAGCTGCCAGAGTGTTTTTGAGTTTAAGGATCTTTACAGTAACTGACGTCAGAGTGAAATTAATCTCAGTTATTTCCTTCATCCTCGTCCTCCTCTCTGCTCACAGCAACTGAGAAGTTTATGAAGAGTTTATTCCCAGGATGAGGAGACGGACGGACACAAACAAGACAGAGTTTACACACACACACACACACACACACACACACACAGCGCCCCCTCAGGCTCAGACACAGAACTGCACAGCTGCTGTTCGTCTCTAAATCCGCGGCCAAGTCTCCGTCTAAGAGGATCACGTCTCTAAATTTACACTCACCACAGGTAGTTTCTCTGAGCGAGGCACTAAGAGGATCAGTGATAAAAGATACAGCGGACGCACGACGCTGCAGGATTCAGGGAACTCTGGGAAAACACAGAGACGAGGAAACCCTGAAGAAAAACTTTATAATGACTAAGAGATGAAGAAGTTTCTCCTCTTTAATTACAGATATTAAACTGTGATGAGAAATGTTCTTTTCAGGGAGGAGAGGAAACAAATTATGAGGTTTGATCTTAAATTATGTCAAAGTGAGAAGCTGAGCTGCAGCTGCTGGACACGCAAGGAAAAAGTAAATTTATGATCTGAAATAATAAAATCAATAAGGTTTAAGAGAAGGTGAGTGTGACTTATTTAATATAGAAAACAAATCCCTTCAAACGCTCCATCAGATTGAATAATCTAAGATTAAATCTGCCCCATCAGTCTTTTTAAAGCATGAACATCCAGTACATGCCAGTCCACGCTTGTACCACAGAATGATGACTGTAACTTTGGAACATAGTATGCTGGTCCACACTTTAAAACTTAGACAGTTGGTTCATGCTTTTAGACAAAGAAGGCTGATTCTCGCTATAAAATGTAGATGCCAGTCCATGCTTTGGAACTTAGACAGCTGATCAAAGCTTGGGGACTAAGAAAGCTGGTCTAAGCTTTTAAAAAGAGAAAGCTGATTCTGGCTTTTACACATGGATGTTGGTCCATGCTTTGGAATGTAGTCAGTTGGTCTAAGCTTTGGAACAAAAAATACCAGTCCATGCTCTGGAACTGACAACTGATCAAAGTTTTGGGAATAAAAAAAAGCTGTTCTACGCTTTTAAACATAGATAGCTGATTCTCGCTTTAAGATGTGGAAAGCTGGTCTATGCTTTGGAACATAGACAGCTGATCAAAGCTTTGGAACTAAGATTGTTGGTCCATGCTTTGGAACGGGGCATGCTAGTCCATACTATGGAACATAAAATGCCAGGCCATGCTTTGGAGCGTAGACAGCTGATCAAAGCTTTGGAACGTAGAATATCAGTCCATGCTTTGGAGCGTAGACAGCTGATCAAAGCTTTGGAACGTAGAATATCAGTCCATGCTTTGGAACGTAGACAGCTAATCAAAGTTTTGGAACTTGAGATAGTGGTCCATGCTTTGGAACATAGACAGCTGATCAAAGCTTTGGAACGTAGAATATCGGTCCATGCTTTGGAACATAGACAGCTGATCAAAGCTTTGGTACGTACAACACCAGTCCAAGCTTTGGAACATAAAATGCCAGGCCATGCTTTGGAGCGTAGACAGCTGATCAAAGCTTTGGAACTTAGAATATCGGTCCATGCTTTGGAACATAGACAGCTGATCAAAGCTTTGGAACTTAGAATATCGGTCCATGCTTTGGAACATAGACAGCTGATCAAAGCTTTGGAACTTAGAATATCGGTCCATGCTTTGGAACATAGACAGCTGATCAAAGCTTTGGAACGTAGAATATCGGTCCATGCTTTGGAGCGTAGACAGCTGATCGAAGCTTTGAAATTTAGAATATCGGTCCAAGCTTTGGAACATAAAATGCCAGGCCATGCTTTGGAACATAGACAGCTGATCAAAGCTTAGGAATGTACAACACCAGTCCAAGCTTTGGAACATAGACAAATGTCCCACACTTTGGAGCCTGGACACTCGGTCCATGCTTTGGACCATAAATCACCAGTCCATATTTTGGAACTTAGACAGCTGAGCAAAACTTTGGAACGTAGATTGCTGGTCCATGCTTTGAAACATATAATGCCAGTCCATGCTTTGGAATTTAAAAAAGCCAACGTACACTTTGGAACATAGAATGCCAGTCCATGCTTTTGAACATAGACAACTGATCCGCATTTGATACATAGACAGTTGGTCAATGCTTTGTAACACAGAACGCTGGTCCATGCTTTTGAATAAAGACAGTTGATTGAAGAGTTGGAACATAGAATGCCAGGCCATACTGTTGAACACAGACAGCTGATCTACGCTTTGAAGCATAGACATCCAGTGCCAGCTGCACAACATCTCAATGTCACATAGAATCTCATGTTCACTTCCCTCTTTACTCACAGCAACAACAACTGTTACAAAGGTCACTGTCCACTAAGGCATCCTGGGAAAAAACTTTAAAGCTGTAGCTCTGCTAATCAGCTGGGCGGGGCTTAAATGTGCAGAAAATTAGAAAACAGAGTGATGGAGGACAAAGTGACCAGTAACAAAAAGAAAGTGTTTCTAGGTTCCTTATCACTTCAAGACAAAATTTTAAGAAACACTTATTTTTATCTTGAGTTGACATTTCTGTTACATCACAGTCATGATCAATTACATGAAGTTAACACTGAAAACTCTGACTATTAAGTTATTTTGACTCGTTGAAATTTTCAGTCCATTGTACTAACCTAAAACCTTGAGTCTGCACACTAATAACTCTTGAGATTAACTCATTGTGTTAATTCAAAGTAAATGACAGGAATACGTTATGATCACTTACTGAGCGTGACACTTTTTACAGCGTGTGATGAGTCTTGATTTTTCCGGGGGGAAACTTGTGCAACACTGACAGTGACAGTGAGATTAGGAAACAGCAGATCAGATTCAGACAGGAGGAAACGTCAAGTCAAGGCTGAACAGTTTTCCATGTGACACAACAATAGGACGATTACTCAGGACAGGAATCAACGCAGTTAATTATAGGTGTCTCAGGATCTGTGTGTGTGTGTGTGTGTGTGTTTCAGGTAGCTGTGGGAAACACAATGATTCATGCAGAGTGAGGTAAGCTCAGAGCTCAGGTTTAGTCATTAACTTTGAACAAAAGCTGCTTACCCCCTTTTTTTTTGGCCCCTACTCTACTCTACTCTACTCGGTTTAGTTACCTTTTCCTCTAGCCCGACTACAGACTCACGGTGGGCGTGGATCTTATAACACAGCTGCGCTAAAGTGCTGCGCAGAAGTGCGTGCATGTTCATCTATAACGCCACACAAACATAATTTTGTACTAACATATGTGCCACCGTGGTCTTTAAAGGAAAAACAAAAGCTTTCAAAAGATTTCATTAAAGTAATACAGCGGCTCAATGTGGGTCGTCATGACAACGGAGGTAAACAACAGCCTCGTGCTGCTGCACGCGGAGGAAAACGAAGGAGCTGCTTCCTGACATCAACTCTTCCCTGGATCCAGTGAGATCACTTTAATTTTTGATTTTTGGGCCTGGTATAGCAGAGATTTGTTGTTGATCAATCATTCTTCTTTGAACTGGTTTTCCTTTTTGGTTCCCTGTGGATTAATGGACTGATTGGTGCTTAAAGACTCTCGTGGCAGACAGATCGCTCCTGCACCGACCAACTTTGATTTAATCTAAAAGACTCTTTAAAGCCAACTATCTTTGCTGTTAACTTCTTTTTCGTTTAAAAAGGACTTTAAACTTATTTAGGAATCATGAAGGAGCATTTTAGGGCTGTATTCTGTCTTCATTCAGTCTGGTTCTGTGCCGTCAGGTTTAAATATCATTAAAAACCCGTCGCTGACTTATTCCTTTGCCTCTTGTAAGTGATTTGTTCAGAGTCAGAAGCTGCAGAGACGACATTCTCTGACCAATGAGTGACCGGCAGTCCATCAGTAGGTACTAAAAACTGGCGTCTGCCGCGTAGTACCGCGCTAATGGAAACGCAACACAAACTGGGTAGAGGCGAGTAGAGTAGGGCTGAGACGAGTCAGTGGAAAAGGTTCAGGTTCAAAAATTAAACCACTGTTTAAGGAGTACAAAACTAAGTCCATCACAGCTGGGAGTCAGATTTCTGTAGATGAAGGAGGCTGTGGTCAAAACGCAGCTATAATTGGCGAGCCAGCCAGGAGAATGAAAGCACCTGCATCAGCATCATCTCCATCCTCAAAGACTCTTTCCTGTTTCTACCTCTGTCTCTAGAAAATGAAAGATTTTCCTTTGTCGTGTTTCTCTTTCTCCTGTTGTTAGATTTTTGTTTCATGTCAGCGCAGTTTTGCAGAAACATCAGTGACGCACGACGCATCAAACTTTAAGGAGAATCTGAGATAAACAACATCTGCTGTGAAGGTCAGAGAGGAGCAGGCTGATAGGTGTGACAGATGAACTGGCAGCACGGAGTGTGTGTTCGTATGTGTGTGTGTGTGTGTGTGTGTGATAGGAAACCTTTGAGGTCCTGGATGAATAGCTTGCCTTCCTGGAGCCAGTGTTGCAGGATGGGAGTGGAGCAGGAAGTGAGTCACCGTAGGATCGTAGTAAACCAGGAAACAGGCTGCGTGCCGCTGTGGCGCTGATCCCCGTGGCGGCTTCGACCACGGCGAAGCCTAAAGATAGAGAGGAGCGATCTCAGAGGAGCGACAGCAGCTTTATTGTGTCAAAGACCATTCATGAGTTTTACTGACGCAACAAACGAGCAGAACAACAACAGACGGAGGAGAAACGGAAAGGTCACTGACCCCGCCTTCAACGCCGCATGAGTCATCCTGATTCACAAACTCCACCTGACTGAAAAGAAGAAGAGAAATTTACTCCACAGTTTTAATTCACATATTTATAGATGACAAGTACGGAAGCCTTAAAGGATCTTTTTTTTTATCTTGACTTATTCTGCTCAATATCTTGAAAACTCAATAAAAACAGAGTAGTTTTCAAATGAGTTTCAAATCCTTTCACCTGTATTAAGCTGACGATACTACAAAGACAAGGTATTTATTGTTCAAACCGATAAACCTTTTTTTTTTTTTCACTGTGTTTCATCACTTTTCCTTTAACAACACTGGTTCAGTGTTTGTGAACTGAGGACACTAATTGTTGAAGCTTTAAGCTGGAATTCTTTCACATTCTTGTTATTTTTGCTTCATAATGTTCCACACATTTTCAATGGGAGACAGGTCTGGACTGCAGGCAGGTCAGTCTAGTAGCTGCACTCTTCTACTACGGAGCCACGCTGTTGTAACAGGAGCAGAATGTGTCTTGGTTTCATTGTCTTGCTGAAATAATCTACAACCTACTACTGTAGTATGTAGTATGACTGTTTTGTTGGACCTGTTTAGTCGTATACTACTCTGGATTTCAGGAAGTGGAGCTGATTTTTTTCTAATGTTTAATTTCATCATAAATAAACCATGAGTACATTTGGCATTTCAGTCATTAATTCACCACATCAATCAGTGGTGAAGTTACAGGAGCAATAAAAGTAGATAAGTTAAATTAGATGTCAGTGAGATACAAAGGAAAATAAATAAATGAAATTAAGCATGTGAAGGAAGTTGTCATTTTTTTTTAGAATTGTTATGGTTTTTTCATTATTTTAGTGGTTCAAGGAACATTTTTAATTCATTTAGAAAAACAACAAATTCAGGGAGAGATAAAAGTCCCGATTTTATCACATTTGTAAAGGTATAAAAGTTTATTACAGCAAAATCTCCATATTTGATTTTTATCTTGCACCAAAAGTTATTGTGTATTGAAAATAAATCTGAAACCAACTGACTTTTTATTTTTCCAGCTGGTGTAAAAACTGCGTCCTCATTACCCACGTAGGCTGTTAGTGTAAAATAAAAAGTGATAAATGATTTAGGGGCTTTTATGAATTTGGTAAAAGTAAACAGCTCTTTCATGATGAAGTGAGCAGATTTACCGCTGTTTCTTTCCTGTCACTTCACTTTTATCTCTGGGACCGTTTCACATTTTTGTTGTTGTGTTGTAGTTGAGCTGATTTATTCCAGTAGGTGTCAGTAATTCACCTCAACCTGAGCGCCCACAAACTGACAAACGCCATTAGCGCCGTGCATTGTGGGAAACAGTACGCCAGGTAGACTGGTCCGTTGCAGACTGAGAAATTTTCTCCGATCAGTAGGTCATCCGGGAACTTGTAGTATACTACACATCTCGCAAGTTTTCGCATACTGCCTACTACATACTGAATTTCAGCAGAAGTAGTAGGCATCGCTAGTGTAGTAGGAGGTTTGGAAAACAGCCCTTGTCTTGAGTTCAGTTTCTTGTAGGTGTGTTGTCAAGTTCTTGTCTCCTGTGTCTCTCGCTGTGTCTTAGATTTTCTATTTTCATGAGGTTCGGGACTTTTGAGTTTATTTCTAATAAATCCTCTTGGGTTAAATTCTGCTATCAGCTCCACCTCGACTGGTGTTTCTCATGATACCTGACACATTGTTGTTAAACTGTTGGACTATTTGCTCACGCAGTTGTTGACAAAGTGGTGAACCTGGCTCCATCTTTGCTTGTGAAGGACTGATATACCCAATCATGACACTCACCTGTTTAAATCAACCTGTTCACCTGTGGAATGATCCAAACAGCTCTTGTAAAACTGTTTTAATGCCTGAAAAAAAAAATGTGACTCATAAACTTGTTTTAGTGGTTGATGTCGTATCAACTTTATTTAAATACTTTGACAACCTCACCTACAGTGAATAGTTAGAAAACTCCTCCAAAGACAGGATACTGGTCAATTTACAGAGCAAGAAAAAAAAAACAACAACAAAGCTGTAAAAGAAAGAAGCTAAATCATCTCACACGTCTCTGACACTGGTGAACAGACGTCGTCGGTGTCAGGAAGGAGCCGCTGAGTTTTTCATTAGTTTGAATCTTTATACACAAAGTAAATAAAAAAATAGTCTCTCTCTTTCTTTCTTTCTTCTTTCTCTCCTCTCTTCACACTGTAGCAGGGCGCTTTTCTCCCGCTGAGGCGAGCGGTAATCACATATTTCTGGTATATAAAATGATTCAGTGAGGAAGTATTTACCCCGGTATAAAAAAAATAAATTAAAATGATCAACATTTATACAAAGACAGGTGAGAAGCTCCGTTACAGTTACGTCGTGCTGAAAAGATTTTCACACAAACGCCTGAGAATCAAAGGTGAACCAGTGTTTGTGATCCAGAAAAAGAAAAAGATAAAAGATTTGGAGAAAGAGAGAGGGGCGCGTTCAGTCTGCTTTTTAACTTTAGTGATATTTCAGTCGCACGGTTTCTCTTCTCAGTTTGAAGGAGAAAAAGTTTTAGGTCCAAGTTTATAAAGATTGTCACTGTCACAGCTGTTAAAAGCTCATGAAATCTCAGAAATCTGCTTCTTTTCTTACAGTTTAGACTCTTTTCATCCCAAAAAAACTTAAAGTAAGAAGGTGTTTTCTGACTCAGGAAGAAAAGCATTTCAATAAAAGCCAATTTCCACCAGTGAAATAATAAAAATAAAAAACTGGATTAGTTCAGAATTTCTTTTTGCCCATGTTAAGTGGAGATTTTGAGAAAAAAAGTCAAATAAATGAGTTCAAAAGGCAAAATTTTCACTTTTTTCCTCAAAATTTCGACATTTTGGGGTTTATTATATTAATATTTTGATGTCACTTTTTCAAAATTTTGACTTTTGGTCTTGACGTTACAAACCTTTTAGCTCAAGAGATTTATTTTGCCCATATTAAGTCGAATTTTATTAAACAAAAAGTCAAAATTTCAACTTTTTATGTCAAATTTTTCTCCTTTTTTCGCCTCACAATTTTGAGAATATATCACATAATTTCAACTTTTTTGACGATATTATTTGAATATTTGACTTAATCTTAAATTCAGACTTCAATTTCTCATTTTTTTCTCAGATTTTATTTGCCCATCTTAAGTTTTATTAATGAGATAAGTCAAAATTTAAGCTTTTTATCTCAAGATTTTAATTATTTTTTCTCGTAATTTTGACTTTTCCTAAAAATTTGACTTATTTTCTAATACTTTTGATTTTATCACCAAAAATAAATAATTTTCTTGCATCTATTTAGTCTTGATTATGAGATAAAAAGTAAAAATTACAACTTCTTACCTCATAATTTTGACTTTTCCCAAAAATTTGATTTTAATATCTCAATATTTCAACTTTTTCCCCAGAGATTTGCACATTGTAAGTCATAGTAACAAGATAAAAAGTCAAAATTTTAAGTGTTTTGACTTTTTTTTCCCCTCATAATTTTGACTCTATATCTTTTAATTCTGACTTACCTTAATACTTGGACTCTTTCTTATAAACGTGACTTTTTCTCTCATAGTTTTGACTTAATTATCCCAAAATTTCGACTCAATATGTCAAATCTTTCTCCTTTTTTGCATCATAATTTTGAGAATATATCTAATAATTTTAACCTTTTCCAAAAATTTGAGTTTTCTTATAATTTTGACTTCATTACTTGAATATTTGACGTTATATTAAATTTTTCACTTCAATTTCTCAGATTTTATTTGCCCATCTTAAGTTTAATTAATAAGATAAGTCAAAATTTAAGCTTTTCATCTCAAGATTTTGATAATTTTTCCTCATAATTTTGACTTTTTCTTAAAAATTTGACTTGTTTTCTAATACTTTTGATTTTATCACCAAAAAAAAATTGACGTGATTTAAATATCTCAAAATTTCGACACTTTTCTGAAGATTTTTTGGCACTTATTTAGTCTTACTTATGAAATAAAAAGTCAAAATTACAACTTTTCCCAAAAATTTGACTACTCTTATCATTTTTCACTTCATGACCTAAAAATGTAACTTTAATATCTCATTATTTTGACTTTTCTCCTTAAGATTTTTTGCACATCTTAAATCTTTTTGACAAGATAAAAAGTCAAAATTTCAAGTGTTTATCTCAAAATTTGGACTATTTATCTCTTAATTCTGACTTATCTTAATACTTGGACTCTTTCTCTTAAACGTGACTTTTTCTCTCATAATTTTGACTTAATTATCCCAAAATTTCGACTTAATATGGGCCAAAAAACAATCTTAAAGTCAAGTTTTCATTTTCATTTTTCTGACTGGCAGAAACAGGCTTCCATAAAAACTTTTCCCCAAGAAATAAAGTCACTTAACAAACGTTCTCTGTCGCTGGTTTGTGATTTTACAGCTGTGAAAATGTTCAAACAGGGAGAAAAAGTCACAGAGGCACAAACTGGAAAAGCAGAAAAGGTTAAAATTATTTTCAGAGAAGCAGAAAAATAAATACTAAATAATAAAAAACAGGGTTTAGATTTGAGTCAGAGCAGAAAGTGACAGTGAGTGACAGTGAAAGCAAACTTCATCCGCAGTAACAGAGGAGTGATTTTGTCTTTGTTTGCAACACGAGGAAGAAAATCCCGTTTGTGAAAAGTGAGATCGAACCCGTTTTCTCGTCTTCTCACCTCGAGTTAATCAAACGGTTAAAAAAGTGAGCGGAGAAACAGGAGAAGCTGATAAATGAAAACAAAGAAGAAGCTAAAATGTTAGTTTTTAATACGTTTCTGTCTGATAACTGTTCTCGTTTAGAGGAAGAGAAAACATTTAATCGTACATCGAGAAGTCGTAAAATAGAGAATCTGCTTTGACCTCGTCCCGTAACTCGAGTCTTTCCTAAAGATTCTGGATCTGAAAACTCTGTGTTTTTGTCTCCGTGCTGCGTCTGACAGGAAGCTGCCTCAGTGCATCTTTCTCCGTCTCACCGATCGCGTCAGTGTTCGGTAAAGTTAAAACGACAGCCCCGCCCGCTCAGAAACGGCGAGGCGTCACTGGCAGAAAGGTGAAGCCGTGGGGTCGAAGCCTTTGAAAACGTCTTTGAGCGAAGCGTTGTCCTGCTCCGCGCTCGCCTGCTCCGTCTGCACCGGGCTGTTACCGCCAAACGGGCTCCCCGTCCCGCCGGGTTTCGCCGCCTGCTTCACGCCGAATAACGACGACACCGGGAGGTTGTGGACCCCCGAAGGACCCTGATCTCCGGAGGCTCCAGGAGCGCCTTGACCTCCCGCTGCAGCTGCGGCGCCTCCTGCTCCTCCCTGTGACGTGGAGTTAGGTGAAGGTGCCGGTTTGGGTCGGGGTCTGTTGTAGCTGTTGTAGCGGTCGGTGCCTTGCTCGGCGGTTTTCTCCGGCTCTGGTTGGTCCAACGCCGACTTCCTGACGAAGAGCGGCTCCTTGGATTTGGGTTTACTCGTGACGGCGTCGCCGGGTTTGGATTCTGAGCTGGAGGAGTTTGGGGAGTTGTTGCTGGAGGAGCCGGGGCTGCCTGGTTTGTTAGTCCTTGGGTCATAGAGGCTGATGCCGCTCAGCACGCTGGCGCCCCCTGGTGACCCTGAGCCCACGCTGCGCCCGGCTCCGGCTGCAGAGAGGAGCCTGGGGTCGTAGGGAGCGATGGTGGGAGGCGAGGAGCTGGGAGCCGTGGAGGCGGAGGAGGCAGGAGGAGGCGTGGGTTCACTCGCCTGCTTCAGCGCCGACTTCTGCGGTTGGAGGCGCGGGTCTAAAGTCGCTTTACGAGCCATACGGGGGTCGACGGGTTTATCCACGGGGGCGGGAGGTGCGGGAGGAGGTGGGCCCAGCAGCGACCCGGGAGGAGCGGCAGGTAAAAGAGGAGGAGAAGGAGTCTGAGACGGGCTGGAGTTGACGGTTTTCAGGATACGAGAGAGGAGCTCAAAGTCTGGGAGCGAGGAGGAGGAAGAGGAGGAGGAGGAGGGAGGGGGGTCCAGGGGGGGAGGAGGCTGCGCGGGGGGAGGCTGCGGAGTGCGAGAGACGCGTAGATCTATGGAGGAGACGGGAGGGATGCCAGGGGGGAGGGGGAGGAGGTCCTGCTTGGGGATGGGGAGCGGGAGGAGGTCTTCAGGAGACCAGGTGACCGTCTTGATGAAGGCGGGCATGTGCAGCAGCACGTCCTTCTTGATGTGGCTGAACTGCTGCAGCTGCGAGCGCGGGTCCCTCAGCGCCATCCCCATCAGCGGGTCCAGGGGGATGGGCACGGGTTTGTCCCGTAGCACGCGCTCCGTCTCCTCCTCCTCTGCGGGCGGAGCCGTGAGCGGAGGAGGTTTATACACCAGAGGAGGCTCCGCTTTGGAGGCGGGAGGCAGCGAGGACGACTGGAGCCGCGCCAGCCTGGGGTCAGCGGGGGGGCCGGCGGAGGAGGAGGAGGCGGCGAGCATGGAGTGGGAGGAGTCGGGAGCGTCGGCGCGCGCCAGGCGAGGGTCCCGAGCTAAACGGGGGTCGGCGGGGCGAGGGGGAGCGCTGGGTGGAGCGGCCTTCTGGAGGCGGGGGTCGCTCGGGGGGCCGTCGGGTTTTAGAGGAGGCTGCGTTTGCTGACGGAGGGTCTTCAGGATGGAGGTCACGCTGCCGCCGCCATCTTCGTCCTCACTGGAGTACCAGTTCCCTGAGTCACCTGGGAAAACCAGAGACACACGATTAAACTGAACTCTGAAATTTTAACTTTCTGCAAAAATAATCTGACTGAGATTTATGTTGTGATTATTTTTATGTTCCCACTCTTACGTGTTGTTAAACATAATTTTGGAAATGAACATGGACATGAATGACATCATGACAACAACCCACTTTATTTTTTTTCCAAGGTTACCTCCAATTCTCTCCTCAATTTGTCTTGCTTATTTTTATTACTATCATTTTAGTCACTTTTAAACCATTTTATGCTATTTTCTATCTTTTTTTCAGAGTTTTCTCCCAATTTTCTTCCCGTTTTGTCTTGCTTATTTTTACTATTTTCATTTAAGTCACTTTTCATTCTTTTTTGTCACCACTTTTTGACGGTTTTGGTTCTTTCTGACAATTTATCAAGTTTTCTCCCAGTTTTCTTGCCTTTTTTTCTTACTTTTTGACCATATTAGTGACCTTTTACTCTTTTTTTTCCACCACTTTAAGACCATTTTTTTTTCTATTTTCTAATTTTTTCCGGGTTTTTTCCCAATTTTCTTCCCAATTTGAATAATTATCATTTTAGTCAATTTTCTTTCTTTTTTTTTTTTTTACCACTTTTGGACCGTTTTGGTTCTTTCTGACAATTTTTCAAGTCTTCTCCCAGTTTTCTTGCCCTTATTTCTTACTTTTTGACCATATTAGTGACCTTTTAACTCTTTTTTTCACCACTTTTAGACCTTTTCTTGCTCCTTTTTGACTTTTCCAAGTTTTCTCCCAATTTTCTTCCCAAGTTTTCTTGCTTATTTTTATCATTATTATTTTTGTCCGCCAATTTTTCCACTTAAAACTCTTCACTCTTTTCTTCACACTTGAGGTCTGTTTTTTGCTGCTTTCTGACTTTTTAAATAAGTTTTATCCCAACTTTCCTGCCATTTGTTTTCTTGGTTATTGACCATTTTGGTAACTTTCTCCTCTTTTTTCACCAATTTTGGATCATTTTTTGCTTCTTTCTGTTCACTTTTTAAAGTTTTATCCAAACTTTCTTGCAAATTTTTTGTTGTGTTCGGCCATTTAGCTGTTTTTTCCCACCACTTTTGGACCTTTTTTTTTCTTCTTTTAAACCTTCGGACCATTTTCCCAGGTTTCTCCCAAAATCTTGCCTATTTTTGTCACTTTTGTCCATCGTAGCCACTTCGTACTCATTCTTTGCCATTTTTAGAACAATTTTCTGCCTCCTTCTCACTAATTTTTGAAAGTTTTATCCCAACTTTCTAACCATTCTTTGTTGCATTTTGCTATTTTCACTGGTTGCCACTGTTTTTTGTCACCTTTGCTCCCTTATGTCTTTTTCTTTAAAGTTTAATCCCAATTTTCTTGCCTATTTTTGCTGCTTTCCAACCACTGTTACCTCCTTAGACTTTGTTTTATTGCTACTTCTTTCTATCCTAGTAACTTTTCACCACTTAGGTTGTTTCTCTTGCAAAAGTAGTTTTCCTAGATTTGTTTCTGTGGTCGAGCAGGGTTGGATGAAAACCCAGAATTCAGTGTCTGAGAAAATGAGAAAATAACATGAGATCAAATTCTCTCCTGCACAGACCCAGTAACTGGTTCTTTTGGCTCTAAAACTGTCCAACAGTAAAAGGCAGAGCCACGCTGTTCATTCTCTGTACAGTCTACGGTGGAAACCCTGATGAACACAAACCCTGACAGAGAAATAATTAGTTTTGCACAAACAGGTTTTTCTCCTCGTACCTTCAGTGTCTCTGCTCCTCTCTGCTCCTCCTTCTGCCATCCTGCGCGCTCGCTCCTCCTCCTCCTGCTGCTTCTGTTGGATCCTCATGAACAGGACGCGCTGAGCTGGAGGCAGGAAGTCGGGCACAGAGATGCCGCCCTGACCGGCTGGAGCCCCGTTAGCTGAACCCTCTTGGCCCCCAGACTGAAACTTCCCTCCTGCTCCTCTCTCCTCAAATCCCTGGTAGTTATCACCTGAAGGAGAAAAGTTAAGTTAACACAGAAACTTAAATCCAAACAGGTCCAGATCTTTGTGGCTCTGTGACTCTCTCACCTTCCTGTACGACCCCCTCCATCCCCATCCCCTCCTGCTGGTAGGAGTAGTTGTTGAAGAAGTTTCCTCCGCTGGGAGGGGGCCCTGAAGGCATCGCAGCTCCATCAGGTCCAAACCCTCCCATCATGGGGGGGCCACCGGGGCCCTGCCCCTGGTTCATCCCACTCATATCAGGGGACATCATGCCTGGGGGGGAGGGGAAGTGGGTGGGAGGTGCACCGGGGGCTCCTGGGGGTCCAGGGGCCGGGGTTTGACCCTGAGCGGTGGTGGGGGTCTGGCCCCTGACAGAGGAAGAAGAACGAGAGTTTAGATTTAGAGATTTAATCTTTGAAAGTGAGAATAAGAGAAGTAAAGCTGATTGTTTTACACTGAGCACTTTAAAAAATACGCTAATTAGGATTTTTATGTTTCCCATCATATGTGTAGTTAAACAAACAGTTGCATAAATCACTGTTTATTAAAAAAATGAGGTATTATATAAATACAACTTGGAGTAAATTACTTTAAAGAAGAAGAGTTATATTGATGCATGTGGCAATTTTGCAATATTGAAGGGAATGATCTTGTGTTTCATCTACAATGATACAAAAATGATCGAACTTTTAAATGATACTCAGATTTTGTGAGCTACACCCGTTTATACTCACAGATTTTCTTATGTGTTTTGTTTTTCTCAACTAAAATCCTTCTTTTCCCCCTCACGTTTGTGATTTCTTATTCAAATGAGAATGAAAAATCAGAATCAGAATCAGAAAAACTTTAATTATCCCAAAGCTCTTCTAATTGCCCATCGGGGATAAGTAATGTTTTTTCTGATTCTGATTTTTCATTCTCATTTGAATAAGAAATCACAAACGTGAGGGAGAAAAGAAGTTTTGCATAAACAGGTAAAGCTAAAAAAAATCAAAATATTACTGAAAAGTTAACATTTTTGTTTCAGTACAGACAAAAATATTATATTTTACAGTCTCATTATACTTAGAGTGATGTATTTCAAGCCTTTATTTCCCAAAATGTTGATGATTATGGCTAACCGATGATGAAAACCCAAATTTTAGTGTCACATAAGATCAATAAAAAAATTAGTTTTTCAACAGAAACCTCCAGCTTCTGAAAAATATGTTTGTTTCTGTGCACTCAATTCTTTTTTTGCTACTTGTGACTGCTTTCTGCCCATTCTAGTCACTCAACCCCTTTTTAATAAATAGATAAAACATTTTGCAGGATTCTCTCGTGCTCCTCAGCGAACAATTGTGCCTTTTACAATCATTTTAAGACTTAATGTATCATTAAAAGTTGCCTTTTTAAAAGTTTCTCCTCTGTTTTTCAGCTCTCTTACCTCACAGCCAGTTTCTGAGCCAACTGTCCCGTCGGCTGAACTTTAATCTCAAACAACGACGGGATTTTCTTCCCTGCTGCACCTCCACCTCCAGCACCACCACAAGGGGGCGGTGGCCCCATGTGAGGGGGAGGAGGAGGGGGACAACCAGGGTTAGGGGGCCCTCCTTGGAAGGGGCTTCCATCAGGGCCGATAACAGGGGGACCAGCGCAGGGGTTAGGCCCAGGTACGGGTCCGGGTCCTGGTCCTGGGGGGCATTTGGGGGGAACCGGCCCCTGGTTGGGTCCAGGACCTCCACCAAGACCAGTGAAGTCAGCCGCTGCAGGCCCGCCAAAGTCCACAGGGCCCGCGTTGGCGTCCACAGGGACGGGGCGAGGAGGGGTGGGGAGGAGGCCGACTCCAGGAGGAGGTTTAGGGAGGGGGTTGATGCCCTGTTTCTTCAGCTCCTCCACCTCCTTCTCATCCTCAGCTCCGGCTTCAGCGTCTTCTGCCAACATCTGGAAACACAAGAGCATCACTGACAATGACGAATTTACTCAAATCATTTAAAAACTAAACTACATTCTGCGAGTCTCGAAGATATTTGAGAGAACAGTACAACCATCTCCATTTATTGCGCTCTTTGGTGTAACCCCAGTAGACCCCTCCCCTTAGATCCCAACTTAATGTGCTGTCCCCTTTTCCTTTTAAACCTGCCCCAGGGCACCTGCAAGGTTCAGCAGGTCAAATTTAAGACTTTTTAAGACCTTTTTAATTTCTTTTTGAGTGAAATTTAAGGCCAAAAACACATTAATTTAATCAATGGTTGGGGATCCTGCTGTACTATAGTTAAATCATAGCGTGTGTGTCTCTCTTTGAGTCATTCAAGTTGACTTTTTGTCTGTTTATTGAACATAAAGTGATTCTCTCTGATTAATTGCTGTATTTAAAAGTCTAAACAGTGACCCAGGATGCAGATAAAACTTTATACCAGCAGCTTTTAAGACAGTATCTACTCTAAGTCCCACAAAAACAACAACAAAAAAGATCCTGCCCTGACAAATTTAAGACCTTTGAGTAATTTATTTAAGAATAGAATATAATATTTCACCGAATTTAAGACTTTTTAAGGCCTTAGTTTTAAATACATGAATTTAAAATTTTTTAAGGATGTGCAGGAACCCTGTACCCCACCTATAGTCACTGGATTAGAACGTCACATACCATCTTAAATTAGAGAAAATTAGATCTGTCGGTCTGTTGAGAGATGTCATAATATCTGGCGATCTTTTTTGTGAGTCTTGTTGAAGAGGCGGAGGCTGACAACCATTTATATTGTACTTTTCTCTTTATGTGATTTTTTTTATAAATTTACAGCTCTGGAAAAAATTAGGAGGCCACTGCAAATTCCTCAGTTTCTCTGATTTTGCTGTTTATAGGTGTTTGTTTTGGGTAAAATGAACATTTTTGTTTTATAATATCAACTCCTGACAAAATTACTCCAAAATCCCAAATACTGTCATTTAGAACATTTATTTGCAGAAAATTTAAAATTTGCAGTGGTCTCTTAATTTTTCCAGAGCTATATATAAGCATTATTTATTTACCTTTTATGAACGTCTGACTATTTACAATGTATTATTTACCTTCTTTTCATAGGTATCTGGGTATGTACAGTATTTTTTTATACATTAAGTATCTAAATGTGTGTTTGGTAGAGCTGAAAGATATGTTGTTATTGTATTGGTATTGAGATGTGAAAAATTAAGATGTTAATATCCCAATATTGTTTATATAGAAGATATCAATTATGTAGATTTTTCCACTTCACCCTGTATGTAAAGCTCAGACTGTCACATGATTTTTGAATGAACTGCACTTTAAACATCCTGTTTTACTATGATGCTTTTATTTTTTTGAAAAATGTTTAGTTTTCTCTCATCCCAGAGTCATATTGTATCATATCGAAATATGTAATTTTGTCCATATCATTGAGCCCTAGTGTCTGGTTTTGTTTAAGTTTGTTGTTTTTTTTTCCCTCTTGTTCTACTCGTCCTTTTTGACTGATTTGAAAAACCTGCCTTGTTGAGAAGCTCCTGGGTGTCGTCGTTGAGAGCATCATGGGAGAACATGCATTCATCGCCGTTGACACAGTTCCCCGTGGTGTGAAACAGCTTACACGGGAATTCACGTGACAAGAGAGTCAAGGAGAAACACTGAGAACAACACAAACTCTGATCATCTGAGACAGGAGGAGTTAGTTTGGTGAATCTGAGGTTTAAGTAAAGGATATCATGCATGTAGGGACAGTGATCCGCTCTGGCACAAAACCCAGTGATGTAGAATTTGCAGAGCTCTTTCTTCTTGGGCAGCTCGATATCGTGGCTGAAGTTACAGTGATCCCCCTGTGGAGGAAAAAAAAAAAAAAAAAAACATGAGAAAAGTCTGAACTGTGGCTTTAAACATGATGCAAACCAACAGTTGTGCGTTCTTACCCATGTGCACCTCCCCTCGATGTAGTACTTGCAGATGGCCTTTCCTTTCTTATCCTGATGCTTCTCGTTCATGTTCCTCCTCCCGAGTCCTGGTCCGTCTCCTCCTCCTCCTCCATCCTGCAGAGTTCAGAGTGTTTTTACTGTTTGTACCAACTTACTTTTTATTATAAGATTCATTTCCTTTACAGTCGTTTTAACAAGCCTCACCCCGTTGTCCATGTCTCCGCTGTTGTCTTCATCGTTCCCCATGTCTCCTCTTCCTCTCCCACGGTTTCTGCCTTTCCCTCCTCTGAGCATGCCCCGTCCGCCTTTACCTCGACCTCGCCCACGGCCGCCTTTTCCTCCTGATGGAGAGTTTGAACAGAAAGAAAGTGATGAGGAGAATCAACCAATGCCGTCACACACAGGTGTCAAAGAAGGTTTGATAAACAGAAAAAAGAGGCAGCCTTCACTCCTCATGTAACCGGGCCAATGTGTCGATATCAGACCCATAGGGGGCGCTGTTTTCCAGGCATGAAACCTGAATGAATCCCTGTCATTCTGTCTCTTTCCACAGAGATCGAAACATGGCGCCTGTATCTTTTGTTTGAACCAATAAAGAGGTTTTCTCTTCAACATAATAAGATGCACTTGAAGAAATAAGTAAGAAGTGTTTGCATCAACGTTCAAAGTAACACGCCCACAGCATTAGTGCTCGCCATATGGGTCAATGACGTGACGTCCCTTTTTTTGTGTCTGAGTGCAATATTTCCTTCCATCATGAATTGAGTATTTCATCACATGTATTTCTTTATTCTATGAAACCTGTGTTATTTGAACACATCTTTAAACTATTAAAATATAACATGTTTTTTTGTGTTTTGGTTCCTCAAACCCCCAAAATGTCAGGTGGTGCAACCGTCCTGACAAGTATCCACAGTAATTAAACTCTAAAAATTGAATGTCAGTTATTGTAAATGGAAATTAAAAATACAGTGGCATTATTTTATGCTTGAACCTTTTTAAATAAAACATTCTTTGCAAATGAAAAGAATTTTAAAGCTGTTGAGAAATGTAAAAAACTTTTGTCCCCTAATTTTCACCTTGTCAAATGTCAGGGTGGTGCAACCGTAACATTAGACTTTTATTTTAAAGTGAAGAGAATAAAACAGGAAACAGGAAACTGCATCAGCCAGAGGAGCCCAAATGACATTTGTGACCAAGTGGAAAAGTTTGTAGATTTCTCTGAAATACTGATAAAAAAGGTTTTTTCACTTCATTGGTGACTGGAACAATTTCCATGTCAGGTGGTACAACCANTGTTATTTTAACATCAAATTATTTATCTTATTCACAAATAAAAGAAATGAAACACACAAAATGAAAATGTATGAGTCACTACAGACACTTGAGAGATACTTGCCAATAATTTCACACAGAAAAAATAACAGGAACATATAAATATATTTTCATATATTTGGTTGCTCCACCTGACATTTTTGGGTGCTCAAATTAAAAATACTAAAAAATAATGAACCTAAAAACTTTGAAATATTGGTCAACTACTGAAATCTGTTAGAAAACATAATTCTTCTCTCAGAAATATGTTTTTATCCATTTTCAAAGAACTTTTAAAAGATCTGTTTTTAGACCCTCTTTTTGTCATTGACCCATATTCATGTCTTGCCTTGAACAAACGTAGCTTATATCAATTTTTGTTACAAGCTGTGACATTTCAGATCCAAAAATTGTCCCTAGTGTTGTAAAACTGCCGTTCTGTGTGGATGACAGGCCTGAATGTATAAAAATAATTACAGTTTCCCAGATACTGAGCCACGTGTGAACATGAGCTGAGGTGTAAACGTACCTCTGCCTCTGTCTTTGGACTTCTTGTACTGACAGAGCTCCTTTGAATAGTCATCGTAGTCGTCGTCCCCCATGTTGTCGTAGTCGTCGTCTCCGTACTGTGAGGACAGATTCAACAAGTGTCACATAAAGTGTGTGTGCAGATTTTTTTAAGCTTAACAGAAAACAATTTCACCAAATCCATCCAGTACAGGTGTAATAATTTGTCTTCCTGAGACCAGGACCAGATTATCAGCATCAGACTACAGCAGGAAAACAATTCCCTGGACTTTGGTTGAAGCAATTGATGAGTCGACCAGTGGAGAGACTAATAATAAAAAAATCGATCAATAAAAAAAGTTGAAATTCTTATACACTGTTTATAAAATACTCATTCATACATATGATCCATCGTGCACTCGTTGACTGTAATATGACCCAATGAAACATCTCCTCTCTGACCCTTTCTATACCTTACAAACACAGATGTCTGTAACTGCTGTGATTTTGTGTAGGTTGAATAAACTCCTGTTTTTCAGAGCTGCAGCCATCTGCAGAGAGAGCCATTGAACATAGTCAGTAGCTAGTGGAGTTTTCTAACACAGAACACTACAAGTTACCATTAAAACAACCAATTATGGCGCTTTTCCACTATACAATTCCAGCTCTACTCTACTCGTCTCTACTGGGTTTGTTTATCTTTTCCTCTAGCCCGACTACAGACTCACGGTGGGCGTGGATCTTATAACACAGCTGCGCTAAAGTGCTGCACAGAAGTGCGTGCATGTTCATCTATAACGCCACACAAACATCATTTTGTACTAACATATGTGCCACCGTGGTCTTTAAAGGAAAAAAAAAAGCTTTCAAAAGATTTCATTAAAGTAATACAGCGGCTCAATGTCGGTCGTCATGACAACGGAGGTAAACAACAGCCTGGTGCTGCTGCACGCGGAGGAANAAGCCAACTATCTTTGCTGTTAACTTCTTTTTGGTTTAAAAAGGACTTTTAACTTATTTAGGAATCATGAAGGAGCATTTTAGGGCTGTATTTTGTCTTCATTCAGTCTGGTTCTGTGCCGTCAGGTTTAAATGTCATTAAAAACCCGTCGCTGACTTATTCCTTTGCCTCTTGTAAGTGATTTGTTCAGAGTCAGAAGCTGCAGAGACAACATTCTCTGACCAATGAGTGACCGGCAGTCCGTCCACGTCACCTTTTAGTATCAGCTTTACTCGCTTAGAACCAGGGTAGAGTAGGTACTAAAAACTGGCGTCTGCCATGTAGTACCGCGCTAATGGAAACGCAACACAAACCGAGTAGAGGAGAGTAGAGTAGAGCTGAGACGAGTCAGTGGAAAAGGGCCATTAGAGGTTTGTAAAAAGGAAAATGTCTTATATGAAAAATGTCTATTCTTCAGTCCGGCTCTGCAGACCTGTGATTCCTTTTGCTTTGTTCATAAACCTGAATTAAGTAACCTGTGGACCCAGCTTGTTAAATTCCTGCGTCTGATTCCTGGCTTCCTCTTAGTGAAGAAACAAAACTTAGTGCGATTTTTGAAAGATCAGGGACAGACTAGAGAAGTTTAAAGTCTAACAGTTAAACACAACTCAGGCTTCAACCTAAGAAAAAAGAAACAAAAACACCCAAAAGCTTTGAGGATTCGAACCCTCACCTCCATCTCTTCTCCGTAGCCGTCTCCATCATCGTTGTCTCCTCCCATCTTTCCTCCTCGACCTCCTCTTCCTCTGCCTCCACCTCTTCCTCTTCTCCCTCCTCTCATTCCTCCTCGGCCTCTTAAGCTCTTCATGCGACCTCGGTTTCCTGCGAACGCAAACAGAACGATCAGCTGGGTAAATATTCGGTACGTAAGATATAGTGCATTGATCCCCAACCTGTGGACCGTGGACCCCTGGTGGGCCGCGGAATATCGTAAGTGGGCCGCCAAATCATATCCGAAATAGTCTGAATTTTCATGAAGGGTAATTATATAAAGATACAGAATAATGTTTAAAATGTCAAAACTTAGCTACATCTTTGAGGATATTAAACATCTTAAAACATTTGTGTACAAGTAAAGTCCTTTAAAAAGGCATGTTAAAGCACAATATGTAGCATGACTCCAAATTTAACAAAGCCCTGAAATGAAATAAGAAAGTTCTGTAACCCAAAAATGTCATCACTGACCCAAAATTTAACAAATTGTTACATTGTGGGCAAACAGTGTTTATGTTTTGGGCTTGGCATTTGTTACATTATTGACTAGTTATTACATTTTGGGTTATATTACATTTTTTTTGTTACATTTCAAGTCTTTGTTACAAATTGAGCTCAAACAAGGCATTATACAGCCTCCATACTTGAAGGTTTGGAGTTGGGCCACGGAAATGTTTGAGACTTAAAAGTGGGCCCTGAACTGGAAAAGGTTGGGAGCCACTGATATAGCGAGTATATTCAGGAGCAGTGACTGGCCCCTTAGGAGGAGCAGGTGAGGAGGGAGGAAGAAACCGAAATGCTATGACTAACTCGAGGAACCACTTCAGCAGTATTAGAAGGAGGGGGTACAGAAGTAGGAGGAGAGGGAGTTTCAACAGAAGAAGCATCAGCAGCATCGGAGGCATCGAGACAAACAGGTAAAAGTACATCGACGGAAAGAAACAGCCGCCGTAACCTCCGTGAGACTGAGGACGAGTTCAACAAATCAAATAAATATCAAGAAGAAAATTAAATATTCTGGATGAGTCACTTCTCTGGACTTACGGTTGGAGGATACTGTGGACTGTAGTCTCTGTACTTCCTCTTCTCGCTGGGACTGTAGTCAGAGTCGTCGCTGAAGTCTGAGTGATCGTCATCAGAGGAGGCGTGACGCTGAAGGAGATTAAAACAGAGAAACTATTAGGGCTGAACAATTTATCATTTTCTGATCGAAATCACAATTTCAGACATCGTGATCATGTGATCGCCAAAGCTGTGTTTTTTTTTTTTTGCTCCTGACTGACCCGGGATCTGCTGTCACTTGTTTTACATTCTTTGAGTGTAAAACTGTTTGGAAAGATCCTTTTTTCCTGTTGAATTTTTTTTTTTTTTTATTATCGAAACTGTTTTGCATTTTATCTATTTTCACTTAACATAATTAAGGATATTTTGCATTACATCATTTTTAAAATTCAAAAGTCAAAGATAGCTCTTTTTGGTTTTCAATCGTTATAACTAAACAAATACAATTAAAAAGTCTAGTTTAGAAAAGCAAATAATTGCATTTCAAGGTCAGAAATTTGACTTTTTATCTCAACTTTTGCCTTTTATTTAATGAAGCTGTCTTTAATACTCACAATTTTGACTTTCTGGATCAAAACCTTTACTTTTTCCTTCAAACATTGCCCTTAATGTTTATGTTTTACCTGAAAACTTTGACTTTTAATCTTAAAAGTTTGACCTTATCTCAAAATTTTGACCTTAAATGTGAAAGTTTAGACTTTTCTTCACATAATGTTAAATCGATTTCTTAAAATTTGGACTCTTATCTCAAAATTTGGACTTTTGTCTTCTCAGAATTTTGTTTTTACTTCTCAAAATTCCCACTTTTTATCTTAAAGTATTGACCTTTTATCTAAAAGCTAGAAACAATTCTTACCTTCAGTTTTCATCCTTGCACTGGAGTAAAAGCTTATGATGTAATTTTCTGTCAAGTTTGTAAAAGTTTCTGTACAATGTGGAAACTTCACTGAAGCTTTATTTGAAGTAAATCATGAAGTGAAATCGTAATATCTGCCAGAAAAATCTCAATTAGATCTTTTTCTAAAATCTTTCAGCCTGAGAAACTATCGTAAATAGAAGTCGATCTCTTCAGGTCACGAGAGCAGTTCTGTGTTTAACTTTTTTCTTACTTTGTGTTTTGATTTGCGTTTCTTCTTCGCCCTCCTCTTCTCCCTCTCCCGCTCTCTCTCTTTCTTCCTCTTCCTCTTGCGTCGGTGGGATCTCTCGTCGTCCGATTCGCTGCTCCCGTGGCGTTCCCGACTCTGCCGCGGCCTCTCAGCGGCCGCTTCGCCTCCCGCTTCACCTCCGGCGCCCGCTTCGTCGCCTCCGTCTCCTCCTCCTCCTCCTCCTGCCGCAGACGTACCTCCGCCCACCTCCTCCTCCTCCACTTCTCCCCCGTCGTCCTCCAGCTCGCCCTCCTCCAGCTCTCCATCCTCCGGTCTGTGTGAGAAAAGACGTGAAAAGTCAAATTTATAATCTTATCGGGGAAGTGGACGCTCTTATTCACCTCTCAGGTTATGGGGTGTTGAGAAATAATAAACACGTAAAAGGAAAAATAATTTCAGGGTTTGTTTTCGGCAGTTTTCAGAAAACGAGTTAAGAAGCTTTAAAGTCTGTAGTTGTCAGATTTATCATTAAAACAACATTTTTAAGGATAATAAAGGCGACTTGGAGCGACAGTATTGTGCGTTACTATCAGAAAATATTCGAACTAGGGCTGAAAAATGTGCAAAAAAAAAAATCAAATTGCGATTATTTTTGCCGTCTTATGTGTTGTTATTAATCGCTATATTGGAAAGAGTGATATTTCTATGGCTTCCAGATAATGAAAGATAAATAAAAAAGTAGATTTGTAATAGAAAAGTTAGGCCTTGAGAAGGTTTTGCTACTTTCTAACCGTTTTTCGAGTTTTCTCCCAATTTTTTGCCATTTTTCAGTTATTCCACTTTCAACATTTTTGCTACCATCTGATAATTTTCCAGGTTTTCCCAAATATCTCACCAATTTTTGTTTCATTTCAGCCCATTTTAGTCACTTTTCACTCTTTATTTTGCCACTTTTGGACCATTTTTAGCTACTTTTAACTAGTTTCCAAGTTTTCTTTGCACATTCTCGCCAATTTTTGTGGCTTTATTCACATTTTTTTCCATCTTAAACTCATTTTTATTGCCACTTGTTGCTGTTTTTCAAGGTAGTTTCCAACAGTTTGTCTCTTTGGTTGAGCAGGGTTGAGTAACACCGACACATTTCAGGTTAAAGAAATATTGCACCATCGGTAATTACAGTATTGTAACAGGATTTGATCTTATTTGCGATTAATTGCCCAGCCCTGATTTGAACCAGGATAAAACAATGTTTGTTTTTGTCTTTACCTGCCTGTTTAAACGACTGCGACTACCTGACACACCTTTAACCTGTTGATTTTATCTTGCAAATTAAAAATCTAAAAGAGAAGCAGGTTATGTCATTAAAACGGATGCAGTTCTAATTTTCAGAGTTCCTTTGCATCAATTATTAATATTTTCAGCCAAATGAGCTGCCTTGGAAATAACACAGTGAATTTAATAATGAGTTAAATTACCCAGAATGATGAAGATGTGATTTCAGTTCAATTAAATACAGGGATAAGTTTGCTGGGTGAGTTTTTGAGAATCATCTCTATGGTGTTATTCCACTGTCAGTATCCCGCATGCATTAAAAAAAACACAGAGCGTAAAAATACCACTCTCTTCACTCAAATTTGTTGAGTTTTTAGTTTTCCCAAACTCTCACTTTGGCTGGAAAGGTCGTTTTTAGTGACATTAAACTGCGGTTCAATGTGGATGACGGGCTTAACTGAATAAAAATATAAGAGGTTTCCCAGATTCACGGCTGTGTGTGGATGTGACCTCAGTCTTGATTTGATTTAAAGTTTATTTTAACAGAATAAAAGAGAAAAAAATTGAAGGCAAGTGCGTAGAAAGCTCAGACAGTAACATGTGGATACAGATTACGAGTGTGAGGACGGTGGCAGCGAGCGCAGAGTTCTCTTTTCGTACGCTGATTGTTTTTTATTTTTTATACGCATGGGATTTAACGCCGAAATTACGTCATACATCTCTGCACGGTTGACTATAAAAAAATTATGCACGAGCCATTTCAGAAGTTTAGGTTTGCAGAAGTGTCTTGAGGAATATTGTGACATTCTTATAAACTTTCCTACGGACACCAAAGACTCTCTCACAGACTTTGAAATTCATTCTTTTGCACGAATCAATACTACAAGTTTGCTGATGCCGTGCTAAAAAACTCTCACATGAGGCGATGTGAGTAAAAGCATGAGATCCTAATTATCATGGATCACATGCAGGCCTCTTTTTGCAGAGAGACTGCATGTGCAGGGTGAGCTGGGTAAATAAATGTAAAATCACTCTGACCCACATTTCAAAATCAAACACATGTTAAGCAGTAACTGCGGCATGTGCTGGTGGATAAACGGGTTCCTCGCATGTTATTAAATTTACAGCACAGGCCGATATGATGAAACAGATCCAGAAAAAGCAGGGTGACAGGAAGAGTGTTCACCAGCATGACTCCGCTATAACTGACTCCTATAAAACCTGCTTTGGCCTTTGAGGATCAAACGGGGAGCTGAGATCAAGCAGGTGTGTAGGGTATAGGTGACCTGCTTCAGGGAAAATGTCAGCTGCTCTGTGTGTGTGTGTGTGTGTGTGTGTGTGTACACACTGCACCACACCACATCCTAGACACACAAGCTTCCCCCGGAGAGAGAGACTGAGCAAAGTGATCAGCTGAAATGATCTTCTCTTTATCTCTCTGACAGGAACAAAAGGTTAAACTACAACGATTGATCCCAGAAAATCATGCAAAAACTGAAATCTGAGTGTTTTTGTCTTGTTTTTAGTAAAAAAAAAAGGCTTATTATTTTTTATGAGAGCTACTTTCAACTCACAGGTTCATCAGAAACATCTTATTTCAAGACATTAAAAGACAAAAATGATGCCTGAATTGCTTGTAAAGAGTAAAAAAAATCTGCCAAATGTGTCAGTAAAATTTGCTTCTCAAATTTTTTGACATTAGAATAATGTCTTGACTTGTTACAAGCAATTCAGACTTATTTTTTGTCTTTAAATAACTTGAAATAAGACATTTTTATGGAGTGATCTGATGGATGTGGCTCGTATCAAGCCAAAAAGATTTTTTTTACTAAAAGTAAGACATAACAACTTGCTTATATTTCCGTTTTTGCAGTGAAAATACTCCTTATTGGGTAATTAAATTTTGAAAAGGCATCCAGACACCTTGTAAAGACTTAATGACATAATATAATTTTTTCTGGACTAGCTGATCCAGATACTTAAAGGGATCTGTTTTGATGTTAAATACACATCCATGGCTTCTTAAATGACAAAATCAGTTTGTTAAGATAGCACTATTCAGAATCAAACAACAAAATCTGTGCTCTTAAAAGTATCCCAGGGTAAAATACACAAACCTGCCACACTGATATTTTCAATTTCTAAGATTTTTATGCAAAATAGATTGGGGAAAAATATCTAATGCCAACCCTGTTAAAGGAATAATAATAAAAAAGCTTATTTCCCCATTTTCTCTGATTCCAGACTTCACTCCAGCGACAGTGTCTCTGTCCTGCACCAGCTATCAGCTCTCCAGCCAAACACAACAAACTTTGGAGTTTCATCTCAGCAGCCAAGTCACTCCTCTACCTCACTGTTGGCATGTGCTACAAGGCTGCAGGGCACACAAACACACCACAAGGAAAACTTTCCGTTCACAATGGAGTGCTCTCTTTCATAGCAGGGGGATTTGGCTGCATTATGGAGGCAGGTTGTCATGAAAGGGGAACGGCTGGGATTCACTATGGGCAGAGACTGTTGGCCCCTCCGGTCTGTCCAGATACTGATCACACACATCACCTGCTTCCAGCACTTTGCCACTTTGAGGAAAAACATCCGGACTACACCCAACCTACTTTAAGCTCAGACAATAAAAACAACACATCACGTCATTGGTATCTCATTAAACTAAAACACAAACTGAGGATTGGAAAACCAGACCCTGTGCAAGTAAAACACACAAATGACAACTAAGTTCTGGTCTTTAACCATGTACACAACAAGTTTCCAATTCTATACATAAAAATTATTCACACCCCAATGGTAAACAACCATGAAAAATCCTGGAGAGCAATAAAACAACAGGTTAAGCTTTTTAAGGATTTACCATTCATTGCGGTACATTTTAGCCCAATGGATGAGTCAAAAACGTTGACTACTCTAGAAGTGAAGGACCAAAACTATTGAAAAAGGTTTTTATCCCTAACTTTTAAGGTGCACTAAAGGGGTATTTTGGACTTGGTAGTAGGGCCAACTTGATAAATATACACTCAACAATAAGAACAACACATTACGTCATTGGTATCTTATTAAACTAAAGCCACACAACATAAAGGTTGGTGAATCTGTGACGAGGGAGCTACAAATCATACCCTGTGCAAGTAAAACCCACTAACAATGGTCTTCAACCATGCAAACAAGTTTCTAAATCTATACATTTAACTATTCGCCCCCCAGCAGTCAGCAACTGAAAAATCCTGAAGGGCAATAAAACAACAGGTTCAGCTTTTTAAGGATTTACAATGCACTATGGTACATTTTAGCCCAATGGGCGAGTCCATAACTTTGATTATTCTAGAAGCAAAGGACTAAAACTACTGAAAAAGGTTTTTAACCCCAACTCTAAGGGGCACCAAACAGATATTTTGGACTTGGAAGTGGGGCCAACTAGATAAATATACACTCAACAATAAAAACAACACATCATGTCATTGATATCTTAATAAACTATATCCACACAACATAAAGATTGGACCATCTATCAATCATACCCTGCACAAGTAGAACCCACAAACAATGGTCTTCAACCATGTAAACAAGTTTCCAATTCTACATTTAACTATTCACACCTCAGCAGTAAACAACCGTGAAAAATCCTAAGGAGCAATAAAACAACAGGTTAAGCTTTTTAAGGATTCCCAATGCATTATGGTACATTTTAGCCCAATGGATGACTCAAACTTTTAATTACTCTTGAAGCAAAGGACCAGAACTACTGAAAAAGGATCCTATCCCTAACTTTTAAGGGGCACTGAAGAGGTATTTGGGACTTGAAAGTGGGGCCAACTGGATAAATATATTCTCAACAATAAAAAAACAACATGTCAAGTCATTGGTATCTTAATAAACTATACTCACACAACCTAAAGATTGGGCAATCTGTGCCGAAGGGAGCTACAAATCATACCCACAAACAATGGTCTTCAACCATGTAAACAAGTTTCCAATTCTACATTTAACTATTTACACCCGAGCTGTAAACAACTGAAAAATCCTGAAGAGCAATAAAACAACATGTTAAGCTTTTTAAAGGATTTACCATTCATTAAGGTACATTTTAGCCCAATGGATGAGTCCAAACCTTTAATTACTCTAGAAGTGAAGGACCAGAACTACTGAAAAAGTTTCTATCCCTAATTTTTAAGGGGCACTGAAAAGGTATTTAGGACTTGAAAGTGGGGCCAACTGGATAAATATACTCTCAACAATAAAAAACAACATGTCAAGTAATAAACTATATTCACACAACCTAAAGATTGGACAATCTGTGACGAGGGAGCTACAAATCATACCCACAAACAATGGTCTTCAACCATGTAAGCAAGTTTCCAAGTCTACATTTAACTATTTACACCCGAGCTGTAAACAACTGAAAAATCCTGAAGAGCAATATAACAACATGTTAAGCTTTTTTAAGGATTTACCATGCATTATGGTACATTTTTAGCTCTGTGGATGAGTCCATAAAGCAAAGGGCCATGATTAAAATGGGGAATACTTACTGTGACTGGTTTTCTTCACATTTTGCAACCAAAACCATTGAAAAAGGTTTTTTATCCCTAACCTTTAAGGGACACTAGAGGGGTATTTGGGACTTGGGAGTGGGGCCAACTGGATAAATAAACATCGCCTACTGTTGACTATGGAAAAAAGGGAGTTTGGTGTTTGACTTGAACACTTCTTGGATGCTTTGCATACGTTTTAACACATTTTTGGGGACTTTGGTGGATGTTTGGGACGAGTCAGTATGGGCACGACTGTGGAAAAAGTGACATAATAAATAAATTGCATTGACAAACAAGCAGCACAAACTCGAATTTCACATATTTAAAGAGGTACTAATTAGCAACACATATGGGGGGTGGTGTCACATTAATTAAGGGTTTTCTAGGGGCCGAAAATTAGTGTTTTTATAGTGTAGTTTCGATAAAATGAGCTCAGGTTAAGACTTTTTTAAGTGCGTAGGGCTCTAACGGTTGGTTGAACCGGAAGTCGCCTTATTTGGCACGACGTTAACGCTCAATGAAGTGATTAATAATATTTTAAACGCGCCCATTCTGACCGGTTAATATCGATTTAATGTGTTTGAGAAAATTACAAAACGTTCGATAAAAATCGAGAAGCAAATAACCGTTAACGGATCATTAGCAGTTAGCATTAGCCGCCCGGCTAACGGTGCTAAGTTAGCCTTGAGATATTCCTCTTTAACTACCATTAATAAGACAATCGTTGGATATTAACGGCCGGTTATGTNTTGGGGAGTTTGGATGGACAGTCATGCTTTCCACAGCCATTTCCTCTAGCTACATTGAGGTGCAAAAAAATTACAACTCGACACTGGAATCTGCTGGCTTATGCGTCACTTCACTAGAAATCTACTTGATTTGGTTTTAGGAAGAGTTTCAATTCATAGTAGGCAATTCTCCACTTAAGTTGTAAGAGAAATTTGATGAAATTGAGTCCTGACGTTCTCCGTCCTACTGTAGCGATGTGAAATGACGACTGGTAAACTTAAAATGGCCGACCGTCTTCTCCGAGGAGAAAAAGGGGCGGATTTTACCGAGAGTGACGTCACGGCGAATAACGTCTCACGGAAACAACCGAAATGAGATCCGTGGGGGAAATATGCCGCCGAGTTTGTCTTGTAGGTTCACGACCAACGTGTGCCAGTATCACACCGTAAAAGTCACGTTTCCTTAACTTATGTTTCCATTTGTGAAATAAACCTTTTTTTTTTAATAATATATATTTGATAATATAATAATAAACCGTTTTATAACTGTAAATATCTTCCCAAAATACATGTAATAGTGGCAGCACTAGTTGTCTAACTGATTTTTTAAGGAAAATTATATTTCTACCCAGGTCAGCCTTTCAGGATGCGCCCCACCCCTGTTAAAAATGATCATCATCCTATTTGAAAAAAAAAAAAAAAAAAAAAAATGCTGTTTTTACCTAATACTTAATTGCCATCTTCTGTTGTAAAAAAATAAAAATAAGACAAGGAAATGATCGTTGTTTAGCTTTTTTTTTTTAATATAAGAAGAACAAAAAAGAAATAAGATCTTGACAATGTATTTGTTGTTGAGGCTGTTTTTGAAGATTGGTTTAAGGATTTATCTTTTATTTTACCCTTAGACTTTAAGAAAGCTGTCAGACTGATCTATTGTTAAAAACAAGACTCTTTAATGCCCATTTTGCGTCTGTTTGTGTCAGTTAAGCAGAGGTGGAAAGTACTTAAGTACAAGTACTTTGTTCCTTTACTGAAATAGATTTTTCAGGTATCTGTACCCAACTTAAGTCTTCATATTTTTGATAATTTCTTGCTTTCACTCCCTACATTTGAACACAAATATCTGTACTTTCTACTCCTTACTACTTTTTTCACTTTTACTTAGGCAAAGTAGATTAATTTGTACTTTTACATTTCTCAGTACTTGTACTTCTACTTAAGTACAGAAAGTATGTACTTTTTTCCACCTCTGCAGTTAAGTCACAACTTATTTTATAAATTTTTACTTGTTAAAGTGTCTGTACAGTGAAAAATAGTTGACTTAATGAAAATACTTCTTCTACAAATTTAGATACACGACGATTTCAAAACCCGAAGACTTGCATCGTAACACTTTGGCAGTTATCCAATTGATAACCTAGAAAAAACACATATATTAAAACAAAAACAAAAAAAGTGTGTATTTTTTGCAACTTTATTATAGTCAAAGCGTATTCCCATTTTCATCCAAAGGCAGATTAAAAAACAAGAAAATAGGCGTTTATAATCGTACGAGACAAAACTCAGGGAAAAATTAACCCAACTTCTACTTTGATCGATTGTCTAGAATCATTAAAGTAGTGATTACATAATGTTTGATTAAATTTATAATCCATTATTATTCGTTTTAAGGTGTATAAATTGAATTTTTAAAGTCATAAAATCAAAAATTAATTAAAATTCCTTCTTTTTCAGAAGTGTAACGAGATACACACGAAGACAGACACATTCAGTGGCACAAAAAAGTGTAGTTATATTTTAATAGATTATATGCAACATTTTAAGACCTATCAGAAATATAATGGAGCAAAATAGAAATAAATTATTTCAAAAATCTGAATATCTTTTGTTCGTTAGTTTGTCGTCATCATCCTGCGCCCTCAAAGCGGGACTGCTGTGGCGTTTGAATCAGTTTCATCTTTAGCTTCACAAAAAAAGCGTAAATTCAACATTTTTCGTGAATTATAGTTTGTGAAAATTGTCGATATGATCGAGAAAGAAGACCCGGTCATCAGTGAGGAGGAAGCGGCGCAGTATGACCGGCAGATCCGGCTTTGGGGGCTCGATGCCCAGAAGAGGTGAGCTAACTCAGTTAGCCACCGGAGGCTAATCTGTGAAACCTGCAGCTGCAAAAATAATCACAAAAATGTTCGATTTACTGAAAATTAGAGTATATTAACTATCAATAGAGACTCAAGGAATAACATAATTATCAAAGAAACGATAACTCTCAATTAGAGACTGATTTTCTCTGTTTTTCATACGTTTTAATAACACGATAGTGGAAGCTGCATTCAACCCCAAAACAAAAGAAACATTATTATTATTTTAATGAACCTGTGCATATCTGATAAAGTAAATAGTCCATGTTTACTTGTGTTTTACGTTGTAAGGTAAACTGTTGCATGAAAATAAAATGTAAAAATATGAAATCACGTTGTAGTTTGCACAACAGAAAGCTACAGGAGGTTTTTGCTGCTTGTTGTTGATCATTTGTGGTTCAATGACAAAAAGAGGGTCTAAAAACGTATTTTTAAACAGTTCTTTGAAAATGGATAAAAACACATTTCTGAGAGAAGAATTTTGTTTTCTAACAGATTTCAGTAGTTGACCAACATTTCAAAGTTTTTGGGTTCATTATCTTTTAGTATTTTTAATTTGAGCACCCAAAAATGTCAGGTGGCTCAACCAAATATATGAAAATATATTTATATGTTCCTGTTATTTTTTCTGTGTGAAATTATTGGCAAGTATCTCTCAAGTGTCTGTAGTGACTCATACATTTTCATTTTGTGTGTTTCATTTCTTTTATTTGTGAATAAGATAAATAATTTGATGTTAAAATAACATTTCACATTATTACATTAGTTGTACCACCTGACATGGAAATTGTTCCAGTCACCAATGAAGTGAAAAAACCTTTTTTATCAGTATTTCAGAGAAATCTACAAACTTTTCCACTTGGTCACAAATGTCATTTGGGCTCCTCTGGCTGATGCAGTTTCCTGTTTCCTGTTTTATTCTCTTCACTTTAAAATAAAAGTCTAATGTTACGGTTGCACCACCCTGACATTTGACAAGGTGAAAATTACNTAACATTAGACTTTTATTTTAAAGTGAAGAGAATAAAACAGGAAACAGGAAACTGCATCAGCCAGAGGAGCCCAAATGACATTTGTGACCAAGTGGAAAAGTTTGTAGATTTCTCTGAAATACTGATAAAAAAGGTTTTTTCACTTCATTGGTGACTGGAACAATTTCCATGTCAGGTGGTACAACCAATGTAATAATGTGAAATGTTATTTTAACATCAAATTATTTATCTTATTCACAAATAAAAGAAATGAAACACACAAAATGAAAATGTATGAGTCACTACAGACACTTGAGAGATACTTGCCAATAATTTCACACAGAAAAAATAACTTTTAAAAGAACTTTTTAAAAATAAGTTTTTAGACCCTCTTTTTGTCATTGACCCATATTCATGTCCACTAGCTGGTGCTTGTGGCCAAAATAACAGCCTGTACTTTCAGCATAGGATGATTGTTAATGCTACGATTGATTTTGGCTCCTTGTCACTTGTTGAAAGGATTTTCAGTTTGTATCTAAAGGAAGACTGAAAAGTAGGCTGAAAGTAGACTTTAAAGAAGCTCATAAATGATAATCCCACCCTCTCTCTGTCCTGTTTCTCCTGTTTTTGCCTCCATCAGGTGTCTGAGGAGTCGTGTCGAGCCCAGTTCCTGGCTCCGGTGAAGACTCAGGGTCAGAACAGAGCCATAGCGTCTCTGGAGCGAGCGCAGAACCTCAACCCTATGGTGGAAGTTCACGCCGACTCAGACAAGATTGAAAACAAACCTGATGACTTCTTCCTGCAGTTTGATGCTGTGAGTAGAAATAAAACATTGACACCAAAAATTATCATCTTATGAAGAGTGGGGCAGTGATTTGATCTGTGAACTTTTCTTTTCTTTTCTTGATGCCAGATGGTGAAAGAAGTTAGAAAAAAAGCTTCATTTTGTATATTTTGTTTGATTAAACTCACAATGATGCAGAAACGGTTTATGATAGTTGAGGGTAGAGATGAACAATAAGCAAAAATAGTCTAATTGCAAATTTTTTCTGTATTGCTGATGTGATTATTTCTAGTTTCCCATCTTTTATGTTTTTAAACAAACTCATTATAGAACATGAACAGTTTCATTAATTACAGCACAACAACAACAACCCACTCCCACTACAACTGGGACTGATTCTTACACATTTTAACCACTTTAACCTTCTTTTTTCACACTTTTGGAACATTTTTTTTGATACTTTCTCACTATTTTTCAAGTTTGTTCCCAATACTTTTGCCAATTTTTGCCATTTTTCACTGTTTTCTGTCAGTTTTTTCACCATTTTTGCTACTTTCTTATTTTTTCTTAGGTTTCCTCTAAATTTTTTCTTGCTGATTTTTGTTCCTTTTGACACTTTGTCCTCTTTTTTTGTCACTTTTGGAACATTTTTGCAACTTAATGACTATTTTCAAAGTTTAATCCCAACTGTCTTACCATTTTTGTTGACTTTGGCCATTTTTACCACTTTTTACTGATGTTTTAGTATTTTTTTTTCACCATTTTTGCTACTTTCTGAAGTTTTACAAGTTTCTCACAAAGATTCTTTTCACTTTTTTCCCATTTTAGTCACTTTTCACCAATTATTTTGCAACTTTTTGAGTGTTTCAAGGTTTTTTCCAATTCAAATGCCAATTTTTGTTGCTTTTTGGTCATTTTTACCACCTCAAATTAAGTTTTATTGCTCCTCTTTGCTGTTTTTGCCTCTTTTTCCCACTTGTATAGTTTCTTTTGTAAAGGTAGTTTTTAACAGTTTGTCTCTTTGGCTGAGTAACTCAATTTTTGACATTTTTCACTGTTTTCTGTCAGTTTTTTCACCATTTTTGCTACAGTCTGATTTCTTTTCACAGTTTCCTCCAGAATTCATCCTACTAATTTTGTTCTTTTTGCCCATTTTCGACACTTTTCACTCTTTTTTTGGCCACTTTTTGACCATTTTCTAGAACAAACCGACCATTTTCTATCAAATGATCTCAACTTTCTTGCCCTTTTTGTCAATTTTTTCAGCTTTACTCTTTTCACTGTTTTTCATCGCGTTTGTTACCCTTTTTTCTACTTTCCCAATTTTTTAAAAATATCCTTTGAAATTTTTCTTGTTAATTTTTCTTGCTTTTTGGCCATTTTGATCAAGTTTTACCCTCTTTTTTCCTACTTTTAGGGTATTTTCAAGTTTATCCTAGTTTAAATGCCAATTTTTATTACATCAAATTAACTTTCATTGGGGTTTTTTTGCCAATTTTTGACACTTTTCACTCTTTTTTGACACTTTTTCACCATTTCTTGCAACGAAATGATTGTTTTTTAGTCCCATTTTTCTGGCCACTTTTGTTGACTTATACCTTTTTTCACTGTTTTTTGTCACTTTTTCACCATTTTTGCTACTTTTTTTGAAATTTCCTCCAATGCCAATTACCAATTTTTGTTGCTTTTTGGCCATTTTGGTCACTTTTCTGCCACTTTAGGACCATTTTTTGCTACTTTTTGACTATTTCCAGGTTTTTATCTCAATTCAAATACCTTTTTTGTTGCTTTTATGGAAATTTTTATGACCTCAAACTAAGTTTTATTGCTCCTCTTTGCTGTTTTTGCCTCTTTTCTCCACTTGTATAGTTTCTTTTGTAAAGGTAGTTTTGAACAGTTTGTCTCTTTGGTTGAGTAACTCTGGTGTAAAACATCTGCTGCAAAAACTGTAGCTGATATTTTTGACACATTTCAGTTTATAAAACATTTCACAGTCTGTGATTAGAATATTGCAACAGGACATAGTTTGATTTAATCTAATTTGTGATTAATTACCCAGCTCTATTCGTGGGGCTGCTCAGTCATTTTCAGTCTGTTGTGAAATGTTGCATCACTCACTTTTACCACTAGATGTCGCTCTAAGCTCACCTCTAAATCTTAAATCACTTGTTTTGCTTGTTCCAGGCTGCAGAACCAAAACATGTGCATCAACTTTATCTCTTTACTATCATGATGCAATGTTGACACCAGCTCAGTTTTACCCTTTTTCCGCAATAATAACATTTATATTTTATCTGTGCACCATCTGGTTTGAGGTATAATCACCCTGATAATTACATCCTGGGGACAGCTGCAGTAAAATGCCAATGTTTGCCTTATATGGCTGTGTTGAGTTTACAGCAGTGCTTTGTGGGTGGAGGAAAGTGATAATGACACATTCACTTGTCTGTAAAAAAAAAAAAAAATCAGGGGGCAGAGCTATTTTTGTTTGCTGTTAAATAGTTGGCATTCATGTTGCAGTGAAAAGTCCCTGAACTAACTCAGACACTCAACATCAGCTGAGTGAGAGGGAAATCTTTAACCTCACTGCACTGATTGATTGATCACTTTGCAGGCAGAAAAGATAAAGACATGAGATTTAATTTGCTTTTTAGTGAAACAATAATCCTTAGGTATAAGAGCAGAAGTTTACATCTTCCTTCATGTACATGAGGGCTGAACTATTTGCAAAAAAACTCTTAATTGTGATTGCTTTTCCCTATATTGCAATTGCGATTTTTGTGAGTGATTATTTCTAGGTCCCGTTCTTATGCATTTTTAATCAAACACATTGTTGGAAATGAACATTGACTTTACTTATGGCACAACAACAACCCATGACACTTCCTTTTTACTCATGACTGCTTTTTGCCCATTTAAGTCACTTTTCACTTTTTTCCCCACCACTTTTGGACCATTTTTGCTGCCTTCTGACTATTGCTTTAGTTTATCCCAACTTTCCTGTCAATTTTTGCTGCTTCTTGACCATTTTTTACGACTTTTCACTTTTCTTTTGGTAACTTTTTCCCCTTTGCTGCTGCATTCCAACTGTTTTCCCTGTTTTCCCGAAATGGTCTTGCCAATTTTTGTTGGTTTTTGCCCATTTTAGTCACCTTTCATTTTTTTCCCAACATTTTTACAACATTTTTGCTACTTTCTAACTATTCTTTGAGTTTTATCCCATTTATATCGACATTTGTTTATTGCCATTGGCTATTTTTACCACTTTTTACTATTTTTGATGTCACTATTTTCCCCTTTGTTGCTGCCTTCTGACTTTTTTTCCAAGTTTCCCCAGAATGTTCTTGCCCATTTTTGTTGGTTTTTGCCCATTTTAGTCAACTTTCAATTTTTCCCCCACCACTTTTGAAACATTTTTGCTACTTTCTGACTATTCTTTGAGTTTTATCTAACTTATATTGCCATTTTTGTTGCCATTGGCTATTTTTACCACTTTTTACTATTTTTGATGTAACTATTTTCCCCTTTGTTGCTGCCTTCTGACTTTTTTCCAAGTTTTTCCAGAATGGTCTTGCCCATTTTTGTTGGTTTTTGGCCATTTTAGTCACTTTTAACTCCTTTAACAAAACTTCTGGACCATTTTTTTTGCCACTTTCTGACTGTTCTTGTAGTTTTATCCCAACACTCTTTCCATCTTTTTTTTTGCCTTTGGCTATTTTCTGACTTTTTTCCAAACTTTTCATGGAATGTTCTTGCCCACCTTTGTTGGTTTTTGGCCATTTTTTCCTCACTTTTCAATGTTTTTTTGGCACTTTTTTCCATTTTGTTGCTACCTTCTGACTTTTTCCAATGTTTCTCAGAATGGATTTGCTCATTTTTGTTGGTTTTTGCCCATTTTAGTCAACTTTCACTTTTTCCCCACCACTTTTGGACTATTTTTTGCTGCTTTCTGACTATTCTTTGAGTTTTATCGAAATTATATTGCCATTTTTTGTTGCCTTTGGCTATTTTGTACCACTTTTCACTGTTTTTTTGTCACTTCTTTCCCATTTGTTGCTACCTTCTGACTTTTGTCCAAGTTTTTCCAGAACGGTCTTGCTCGTTTTTGTTGGGTTTTTGGCCATTTTAATCACTTTTCACCGATTTCCGTACCACTTTGGGACTATTTTCTGCTGCCTTCTGACTATTCTTTAAATTATATCCCAATTATCTTGCCATTTTTTGTTGCATTTGGCTATTTTAACCACTTTTAAATGTTTTTTGATGTCACTATTTCCCCCTTTGTTGCTGCCTTCTTACTTTTATCCATGTTTTTCTAGAATGGTCTTGCCCATTTTTGTTGGGTTTTTGGCCATTTTAGTCACTTTTCACTCCTTTTACATAAATTCTGGACTATTTTTTTGCCACTTTCTGACTGTTCTTGTAGTTTCACCCAAATTTCTTGGCAATTTTTGGTTGCCTTTGACTATTTTTTCCCACTTTTCACTGTTTTTTTGTCACTTTTTTCCCCTTTGTTGCTACCCTCTGACTTTTTTCCAAGTTTTCTTGGAATGTTCTTGCCTATTTATGTTGGTTTTTGGCCATTTTTGTCAACTTACACTTTTTCCCCCACCACTTTTAGACACTTTTTTGCTACTTTCTGACTATTCTTTGAGTTTTATCTCAATTATATTGCCATTGTATTGTTACCTTTGGCTATTTTTTTCCACTCTCACTGTTTTTTGTCTCTATTTTCCAAATTGTTGCTGCTGTCTGACTTTTTTCCAAGTTTTCTTAAATTGTTCTTACCCATTTTCGTTGGTTTTTGGCAATTTTGGTCACTTTTAAATCCTTCAACACAACTTCTGGACCATTTTTTTTGCTGCTTTCTGTCTATTTTTTGAGTTTTATCTAAAAAATTATATAATATAATATAATATATTGCCATATTTTTGTTGCCGTTGGCTATTTTTTCCACTTTTCACTGTTTTTTGTCACTTTTTTCCCCCTTGTTGCTACATTCTGACTTTTTACGAACTTTTGTTGCCCATTTTGTTGGTTTTTGCCCATTTTAGTCACCTTTCACTCCTTTTTCCACCACTTTTGAACCATTTTTGCTACTTTCTGACTGTTCTTTGAGTTATATCCCAATTATCTTGCCATTTTTTTGTTGCCTTTGGCTATTTTTACCACTTTTTAACGTTTTTGATGTCACTATTTTCCCCTTTGTTGCTGCCTTCTGACTTTTTCCAAGTTTCCCCAGAATGTTCTTGCCTATTATTGTTGGTTTTTGCCCATTTTAGTCACCTTTCACTCCCTTTTCCACCACTTTTGAACCATTTTTGCTACTTTCTGACTATTCCGTTGGTTTTATCCCAACTTTCTTCAAATTTTTTTGTTTCCTTTGGCTATTTTTACCACTTTAAACCAATTTTTGTCACTTTTTCCCCAATTGTTGCAATTATTTCCCAAGTTTCCCCAGAATGTTCTTGCCCATTTTTGTTGGTTTTTGGCCATTTTAGTCACTTTTACTCCATTTTTACCACTTTGGGACAATTTTTTTGCTATATCTCAAGTTTCCTCCCTATTGTTTTTGCCAATTTTTGCTGCGTCTTGGCCATTTTTTTTTACTACTTTCTGACTATTCTTGTAGTTTTATCCCAACACTCTTGCCATTTTTTATTTGCCTTTGGCTATTTTTACCACTTTTCACTGTTTTTTTGTCACTGTTTTCCCCTTTAGATTATCTTCTTACTTTTTTCCAAGTTTTTCTAAAATGGTCTTGCCCATTTTTGTTGAATTTTTGGCCATTTTAGTCACTTTTCACTCCTTTTACATAAATTCTGGACTATTTTTTTTTGCCACTTTCTGACTGTTCTTGTAGTTTTGTCCCAAATTTCTTGGCATTTTTTTTGTTGCCTTTGGCTATTTTCAACACTTTTCACTGTTTTTGGTCACTTTTTTCCACATTGTTGCTGCCTGCTCTGACTTTTTCTAAGTTTTCTTAGAATTTTCTTGCCCATTTTTGTTGGTTTCTGACAATTTTAGTCACCTTTACTCCATTTTTACCACTTTGGTACAATTTTTTTTGCTACTTTCTGAGTATTTCTCAAGTTATCTCCTGATATTTTGCCAATTTTTGCTGCTTCTTGACCATTTTTTGCCATTTTTCCCCACTTGCATTTTTTGTCTTGCAAGACTAAGTTTCTATAATTTGGCTCATTGGTAGAGTAACAGTGGTGTTGAGCATAAAACACCTACTGGTAAAAAGTTTATATGATATTTTGACACATTTCAGGTTATAGAAATATTGCACTGTCTGTGATTAGAATATCTCACCAGGTCATATTGTGATTTAATCTCATTTATGATGAATTGCCCAGCCTTAATGCACACTCTTGACCTCTGCTCTCTCCAAAAAGTTACCAAATGTGTGACAGATGCAAATAAAACAAGTCAGCAGGTGGTTATAAACCCAGAAGCAGGTGACAGTGCTGACAACTGCATGACCCTGCTTCAGTGAAAAGGTTTTATTCTCTCGTTTTTACGTATTAAACCCGGCAGTAACTGTCTGATCGTCTTGTTTTCATGTGAAACCTCGACAGTTTTGTCTCTTTTCAATATTCACCTCCACACACAGCTACACTGTGTGTGTGTGTCAGACCAAATAACAAAAGATAGGAGCGACTTCCGTTTTTACATAAACTTGTGTAGTAGTCTTCTTATTGTGTCTCTCAAAAAAGTAAGGACAAAACAGACTTAACAGCCGCCAAAGAAGGGAGTCCCCCACACTTCATTTCCAGCTCTCGCTCCTCCTCCTCCCTCTCCTCCTTCTGCTCCTCCTAAAAAGTAGGACAGAGTGAAGTGAGGACAGTGAGAGATGGATTTAGTGGGACAGAGAGAGAGAGAGAGAGAGAGGAGGGTTGGTCAGTTTTCAGGAGTTAAAGATGAAATGTAAAAACTAGAAAGCAGAGTGGGGGGGTGGTCTGCGTCTTTCATCTGCTGCCTCCGGTGAATCTTTGAGGCTCAGCGGGAGAAAAATCAGCGCCTAAAGTGGAGCAGTTGGAGTGTGGTCACAGTTTTTCTACAAGAGTCTTAATTACAGAGGGACGAATACAAAAGAGTTACACACACACACACACACACGTCCATCTGGTTCCCTCAGAGTACAGCTGACCGACACACACTCTGCTGCTCTGTTTGCATGTTTACAGAAAAGTTTTTGTTTTGATTCATACACAGCGAAAGTATCGCACCGATGACATCATCATCAATGTCATGCAAACGATTACACAACAGCATTTTCTGTTTCCCAGGACAAAATGTTGCACAAAAATCACAATATATCCTGTTGCACTAATCTAATCACAGACAGTGAAATATTTCTATAACCTGAAATGTGTCAAAATATCAGCTACAGTTTTTGCAGCAGATGTTTTCTGTTCTACACCAGAGTTACTCAACCAAAGAGACAAACTGTTAGAAACTACCTTTACAAAAGAAACTATACAAGTGGAGAAAAGAGGCAAAAACAGCAAAGAGGAGAAATAAAACTTAGTTTAAGGTTGTAAAATTGCCAAAAAAGCAACAAAAATTGGCATTTAAATTGAGATAAAACCTGGAAATAGTCAAAAAGTAACAAAAAATGGTCCTAAAGTGGCAGAAAAGTGACCAAAATGGCCAAAAAGCAACAAATATTGGTAATTGGCATTGGAGGAAATTTAAAAAATGTTCAAAAAAAGTAGCAAAAATGGTGAAAAAGTGACAAAAAACAGTGAAAAGTGGTAAAAATGTCCGAAGTCAACAAAAGTGGTAAGAAAAATTTGGATTAAACTTTGTAAATAGTCAATTTGTTGCAAAAGTGGTGAAAAATTGACAAAAATCAACAACATGTGGCAAGAAAATTGGGAGTGAACCTGGAAAATAGTGAGTAGATATAAAAAAAATGATGGAAAAGTGTCAAAAAAAAAGTGAAAAGAGACTAAAATGGACAGAAAGCAACAAAAATAATGGAAGAAACTTTATGACAATTGGAATGTAGCAAAAATGGTGAAAAAAAGTGACAAAAAACAGTGAAAAGTGGTAAAAATGGCCAATGGTCAACAACGTTGGCAAGAAAAATTGGGATTAAACTTTGAAAATAGTCATTTTGTTGCAAAAATTGGCAAAAAGCAACAACAATGGCAAGAGAATTGGGAGTGAACCTGGAAAATAGTGAGAAAATATCAAAAATTGATGCCAAAGTGTCAAAAAAGAAGTGAAAAGAGACTAGAATGGACTGAAAGCTACGAAAATTGGCAAGGGAATTTTGGAAGAAACTTTATAAAAATTCAGAAAGTAGCAAAAATGGTGAAAAAGTGACAAAAAACAGTGAAAAGTGGTAAAAATGGCCAAAAGTCAACAAAAATGACAAGAAAATTTGGCTTCAACTTGGAAAATAGTTATTTCTTGCAAAAAATTGTCCCAAAGTGTCACAAAAAAGTGAAAAGTGACTAAATTGGGCAAAAAGCAACAACAATGGCAAGAAAATTTTGATTCAACCTGGAAAATAGTGAGAAAATATCAAATAATGGACAAAAAGTGTCAAAGAAGAAAGTGACAACAGACAAAAATGGACAAAAAGCAAGAAAAATTTTGGACGAAACTTAAAATTTGGAAAGTGAAAGAAACAGTGAAAAGTGGTAAAAATGGCTAATACAAACAAAAATGGCAAGAAAATTGGGATTTAACCAGGAAAGTAGTCGGTTTGTTGCAAAAAATGGTCCAAAAGTGGCAAAAAAAGAACAAAAACAGCAAAAATTGATATTAATTTTGGGAGTGAACCTGGAAACTAGTGAGAGGTTGTCGAAATAATGTCCAAAAAATGTCAAAAAAGAAGGTAAAAATGGTTAAAATGTGTAAAAATCAGTCCCAGTTGTAGTGGTAGTTGGTTGTTGTTGTGCTGTAATTAATGAAACTGTTCATGTTCTACAATGAGTTTGTTTAAAAATATTTAAGATGGGAAACTAGAAATAATCACACATTGCAAATGTAATATAGGAAATAATAATTGCATGGAGACGTTCTGATCGCAGCATTAAGATCCTGTTTTGTTTTCCCTTTAATTAAATCTGACCTCACTGTAAATCCTCCAGGTTCCAGTGTGTATAATTACTCGGTGCTTTCCCGCCGTTAACCCCCGTACCCGCCGTGTTTGTCTCCCTCAGGTGTGTCTGACAGGCTGCTCCAGGGACCTGATGGTTCGGGTCGATCAACTCTGTTCTCAGCACAACATCAAGGTCTTCTGTGGGGACGTCTACGGTTACTATGGTTACATGTTCTGCAACCTCGGCAAGGAGCACAACTACGTGGAGTGAGTGAAGTGTGTTTGTAACGTGTGACGGTCACACGGTCACGTAACAGGCGTGTGTGGGTCGGGGGAAGGTCACGCATCCGTCACTCAGAAAACACAAACTTTACAACCTATCATTCCCCAATCATCTAAAATATGACTCTCACCCAGCGCAGCGTGATGTCTGATAACAAGTGGGTCAATGACAAAAAGAGGGTCTAAAAAAGTATTTTTAAAAAGTTCTTTGAAAATGTATAAAAAACATATTTCTGAGAGAAGAATTATGTTTTCTAACAGATTTCAGTAGTTGACCAACATTTCAAAGTTTTTAGGTTCATTATTTTTTAGTATTTTTAATTTGAGCACCCAAAAATGTCAGGTGGTGCAACCAAATATATAAAAATATATTTATATGTTCCTGTTATTTTTTCTGTGTGAAATTATTGGCAAGTATCTCTCAAGTGTCTGTAGTGACTCATACATTTTCATTTTGTGTGTTTCATTTCTTTTATTTGTGAATAAGATAAATAATTTGATGTTAAAATAACANACAAGGTGAAAATTACGGGACAAAAGTTTTTTACATTTCTCAACAGCTTTAAAATTCTTTTTATTTGCAAAGAATGTTTTATTTAAAAAGGTTCAAGCATAAAATAATGCCACTGTATTTTTAATTTCCATTTACAATAACTGACATTCAATTTTTAGAGTTTAATTACTGTGGATACTTGTCAGGACGGTTGCACCACCTGACATTTTGGGGGTTTGAGGAACCAAAACACAAAAAAACATGTTATATTTTAATAGTTTAAAGATGGGTTCAAATAACACAGGTTTCATAGAATAAAGAAATACATGTGATGAAATACTCAATTCAGGATGGAAGGAAATGTTGCACTCAGACACAAAAAAGTGACGTCACGTCATTGACCCTCGTGTATGATCATCATTTTCTTCTTCTCTTTAAAGGGAGAAACCTAAAGTGGTGAAACGTACCGAAAATTCAAACGACGGTCCAGAGGCAAAGAAAGCCAAAGTGGACGCCAACGAGACCACCATGGTGAAAAAGGTACAACAATAACAACAACAAAGGCCAGAGTGAAAGTAAAACCTCATGTGTTTGATTAAAACTGTCTTGTTTCACTTAATCTGAGTCACATTTACCTGAAAGTCCAGGAAAAATGTCATTTTTCAAGACATTAGAACAGGGATGTCCAAACTTTTTCCCTAAAAAGCCGTATTGGCAACAGTGAAAATGACCAAGGGGGAAAAAGTGACAAAAAAAGCAGTGAAAAGTGGTAAAAATAGCCAAAGGCAACAAAAAAAAGATGGCAAGAGTGTTGGGATAAAACTAACAGAATAGTCAGAAAGTAGCAAAAATGTTCACAAGTGGTGGGAAAAGGAGTGAAAGGTGACTAAAATGGGCCAAAAAAACAACAAAAATGGGCAAGAAAATTCCATGAAAACTTGGAATAAAAGTCAGCAGGTCTTATGAACTTGTTTACTAACATTGAAAGTTATAAATGAGCGCTCAATTGGAAAACTATTTCTTTTTAGTGGTTTCTGAAAAAAAACAAACAAACAAAAAATGGTGAAGTCAAACACGCTTGAGCTGTTATTGCAGACCTTTGAGATAAAACCAAACTTGGGAAAATATGTAACAATTTTATGGCAGGATCACAATTATAAAAACACTTTAAACCCCAAATATCCCTGATCCTGCTTTTTGAACCATTTTTTGCTTCAACTTTTGACTTTTTTTTGACCATTTCATATCTTTAATTCAGTTGTTGTATTGTCCTCTTGTGTCTTTTTTATTCTAAACAACTCATGAAACATTTTGCATCATGCCAAATGCAATTAAATGTCAGCTGTATAAGTTTTTGCAGATTGTTCAGAGCTTTAGCTTTATAAAGTTGCCTATGCACAGTCCAAATCTTTGTGAAACGTTACCAGATATATTATTATTTATTTCAAGCACTAAACAGAAACTGTAAATGTAAACAATTAGAACATGATTAATTTAAGTGACAAAACTAACACATGGTAAGATGAGAGCTGGGGGCCGCTTGAAAAAAGACGAAGGGCCACAGTTGGTCCCCGGGCCGTAGTTTGGACATCCCTGCATTTGAAGAAAAAAGGCTCCTGAATTGTTTTTAGGGAGGTAAAATAATCTGCAAATGAGGTAAGACGGATTAACTTGTTTAGTTTCTTTTATGAAAAAAAAATTGTTGCGAGAAACTTGATAAGCAGGATAAGTTATCTTGATGTAAGATATTTTTCTGGACTTGTCAGATAAAAGTGGCTCATGAAAACAAAATTTAACGAAAAATAAGATAAACAGATCTATTTCAGGTCAAAGAAAGAACAGTAAATGGAGTGAAATAAGATACAGAGAGTTAATGACTAAAAATGAATAACTGAGATTTTCTTTTTTTTGGAAAGAATGATGCGCTAGACTTCCTGTGAGTTAGATCAAGATCTTAAAACTTTTGCTTTTTGTTGAAATCACTTCAGTTTGGTGCTTTTTCAGCATTTATAACTTCAAAAACCTCCAGGTGTTAAAATGTAGACTTTTTAAAGTGGTAAGGGTTACTGAAAAAGATTAACACTTACAGCTCTGGAAAAAAATGAGAGACCACAGCAAATTTTTTCAGTTTCTGTGATTTAGCTATTTATAGGTATTTGTTTTGAGTAAAACAAACATTTTTGTTTTATTGTAAAAACTACAGACGACATTACTGCCAAATCCCAAATAGTCATTTAGAGCATTTATTTGCAGAAAATGAAATATGGTCAAATCCAGACTCAAAACCCATCTGTTTAAACTTGCCTACTCCCTCTGACCTTTCACCACCATTCCACTGTTTTGTATTTTAATTTATTGTTTTATATTGCACTACATTGTATTGCTTGTTTTATATCTGTTTTAGTCATCTTTTCATGCACTTTTATTCTTGTAAGGCGACCTTGAGTGCCATGAAAGGCGCCCTTAAATAAAATGTATTATTATTATTATTATTATTATTATTATTATTAATAAAATACCAAAGACAGCACACTGTTTTCAGACTTCAAAAAAACAAGTTCATATTCAATTTTAAACAACACATTACTAATGTTTTAACTTTGGAAGTATTCAGAAATTAATATTTGGTAGAATAACCCTGATTTGCAATAACATCTCTCGTGCGTCTGTCATGTTCTCCACCAGCTTCACAGAGGAGTGTGATGACCACAGCAATGGTTTTTATACATTTCCTCATTAAATAAGATTTGTTTCAGGTGATGACCTCATCAGTACCTTGTTAGGTAGAAACAGGTAGAAACAGGTAGAAACAGGTGTGCTTATGTTGGAATTCAACACACTGCAATGGAATAACTGTCATATATGTAAAGATTCTGAAAATTTGCAATTTCTCTTAATTTTTACTAGAGCTGTATAATTTGGGTGAAAGAATGAAGAATTGTTAAACCTTGAGTGCCTTTGTTGTTATTATTGTTTTGATTATATTTTTCTTTTTTTACCGATCAGACGATGAGTTTCTGCTCCCTGAAGGAGGCTCTGGAGGTCGACTGGACCAGCGACAAAGCTAAAGCCGGTCTGAAGAGAACACCCGTGGATTATTTCCTGCTTCACGGTATTTAAAGCTTCATTTCATTGAGTTAAAGAACAGTTTTAGAGTCTTTATAATTAAAATAATTCATTTTTCCTGTCAGTTATGATGTCAAAAGTCAAAGGTTGGAAACGGGGATGGATTTAAAGATGTTTGAGATTCTGTATCTTGTAGCTTATATCTGCTGATGGCATCACTTTGAATATTGATAATCAGCATTTGCAGCTCTAACTAGGGATGTTTCTCACTTTTTGACCCTTGAAATATTGTCCAGAAAATAGTTAAATGGATTGGAAGCAACATCTTTTGATTTCGACTGTTTTTAATACTTCTTAAATCTGCTGAATCATACATCAAGTCGTAATTACACAATTGAGATTATATATTATATCTCTGTTGACACGCCTCTAACTCAGAGTCACGGTTTGGTTTTTGAGAGGTTTCTGTATCGGAGGAAAGACAGAAACAGAATTTCCGTACAGAAAAATGACGACAACAACTCCAGAAAATGTCTAAAACAGAACAGAAATACGAAACTGAGAACACGTAGGATCTCTGCCGTGATGCGTTAAGTTTCCTTTCAAGCTTATTATCAATCTTTGCAGTGTTTGATGTTTTTTTTTTTATTTGGTTTATTACATTTAGGAAACATTTATTTATTTATTAACACTTATCTAACACATATTTGAGATTAACCCTTTAACACCTCAGCCCCAAAATGCCTGTCTGGACTATCTTGACCCATATATAGGTCAGTTTTTTCTGTAATACTTTGAACTTTCAATATCTGGTGTTACTTCTAATTTTCTGCATGTTATGTGAGAGAAAAAAAAACAGTTTAAACTGAATAAAAACACAAGCAGAGAATTGGATGTTTGAGGTTTACTGAAGAAAAAACCACTTCAAACAAACAGATTGAAAATTTGAACATTACAAAACAAATGAACCATAACACTTATGAGATTTTTTTTGTCTTATTTTGTAAAAAAAAGGTATTAACAGCATCACCAGATCCTCCAGCATCTCACAGCTTCTCCTTCTCTTTGCACAAAAGCTACTAAAGGATGTTTTCTCCTCTTCATGACATAAAAACTTTATCTGGAAGAAAAGGAGAATGATATTTAGCGACTCATGCATATTGTAAAGTGCAAAAAAGGCAGTATTTATAAAGATTAGCAACAATAAAAGCCTCAAATCAGGCTCATACAACACAAAGAAGACTGGAAACACATTCCTGAGACCGCAAGAAAAACGTAAACAATACACAATAAAATACACACATATTGTACAAATAAGACTTGGTACATCCTTTCAAAAGAGTCACTACACAATAAAAGCATCAAATTGTGCATGAAATCATGTATATGAAGTAAGAATTAGACAGAGAGAGCTTCATTTATTCTGGAACTTATCCTTTCTATCGTTACCTTTTCTCACATGAAGTTGCTCCTTCAGATGCTCCAGCAGAATCTTCTTTTCGGCATTTTTGGACAAACTTCTCAGCTTTCAGAGACTGTTGGAACATTTTTGAGTGAATGCAGAGATCTGACATGTTTACGACCGTTAACCTGAAGGAAAGTTTGGCCTTTAAAGTAAATATGAAAAGGTAACTTCCTGTTTCCAGCTTATTTTTACGTCTGATGACCTTCTGTTGTTGCGCGGCGCCTGTCACCTGGCCCCTGCACCATCCTCGCTCTCTGCACGCCACTTTCCATCACAGGCCGTCCATGACCAGTCATGTGCACCGAGCAGAGAACAGAGACACCTACCAGGAGAAAACCACGAGACAACAAACTGAAAAAAAACCCCACACAGAAAATAATCAACATGAGCAGATATTAGAGGAACGTTTTTAATGTCAGCTCATTTAAACTTTAACAGGATGCATTTAACCCTCCAATTTGACCTGATTCCAAAAGTTATTTTCTCATAACTTTGGTTTTCTTTCATAGAATTGCTTGAAAACTACATGGGTGGTTCCATTCTAGAGTTTTCTGATTGAAATCGTGATTTCAGACCATGTTTTTGCCAAAACTGCAATTTTTTTTACTCCTGACTGACCCAGAATCTTTAGTATCAGCTGTTTCTATTATCACTTCTTTAGTTTTTTTTTTTTGTTTGTTTCATATTTTATTCATCTTTTTTAACATAAAACAGTTATTTTGGACTCAGTTGTTTTTAAAAGTTAAGACTCAAAGAAGCTTTTTTTGTTCTTCAGTTGTTAAAACTAAAAATATAATTAAAAAGTCCAGTTTAACATTAGCGAGAGTTGTAATTTAAGTTCAGACTCAGTGGAGGTGTTTGACTAAAGGTTTTAAGAAAAGTCAAAATCTTCTCTTTTTTTCAAATTTTGCCTTTTATCTATTAATGTTGTCTGAATTTCATATGGTTTCAGCTTAAATCTTAGAATTTTGACTTTTTATATCAAAATTCCCGCTTTTTATATCAAATGTTGCCTTTATTGCAAAATTTTGACTTTTTACCTAAGACATTTGCCTTTATTGCAAAATTTATTTTGACCCTAAATGTGAAAGTTTAGACTTTTTTTTCAAATAATGTTGGATTGATTACATAAAATATGGAGTTTTTTTCTCAAAATATTGACTTTTGTCTCAGAATATTGTCTTCATTTTTCAAAATTTTCACTTTTCATCTGAAAATATTGACCTGTTATCTAGAAGTTAAAAACAATTCTTACCTTCAGTTTTCATTTTCATCCTTGTATTACAGTAAAATCTTTTGATGTTTCGATGGTTTGATGTAATTCTCTGCCGAACATTGGGAAAACTTCACTAAAGCTTGATTTAAATAAAATTGTAAGTTGAATTGAGATCACAATATCTGCCAAAAAAAATCACAATTAGATCTTTTTCTAAAATCGTTCAGCCCTGTTCCATTCTATGTTATTTGCATGTAAAATTAGTAAGTTATAATTATGTATGTTTTATTAAAAATGCGTAGCATCTTTCTGCTATTACAGGCTTCCTACATATCCTTAAAAAGTCTTAAATTCATTCAAATGTTATATTCTGGTCTTGAATAAATCACTCAAAGGTCTTAAATTCAAATGTTTTATTGATTCAGTGTTTTTTGTGGGACTTTTCGCGAAGGAGATTTAGAGTGAAACCCGTCTAACAAGTTGCTGATATAATTTATTTGCATCCTAGTTAGGCCACTTTTTGCACTTTTACGTGCAGATATTAACCAATGAGCAACTTTATGTTCAATAAACAGTCAAAAAATAAACTTGAATGAGTCTCATTCAGTGACACGTTATTATTTAGTTGTAATGCAGCCAGACCCCGAAACCATTGACCATAATTATGTGTTTTTGGTCTTTAATTTCATTCAAAGTGGCATTAAAAGGTCTTAAAAAGTCTTCAATTTGACTTGCTAAAACCTGCAGGAACCCTGTATTAGAAAAACCGAAAAGATTTCAAAACAATATCTTACCTACACTCTTACACTAACCTGTTTATGTTCATACATCAATGCATGCACCTCCGATAATAACCTTAGTTTAGAAAAAATAATCAAAATATCTGTTGTTTTCTACTCCAGAAAGAGGTTTGATATTACATAAATAAGTTATATCATGCCATATATTACGAAAGTAATCGTTAAATATGTACAAATGTGGTAGAAACATCTTCACAAAAAGGGAGAAATTTAAAAAATTGAGAAAATTTTACACCTTGTCTTGTATAAGAAGTCAGAACACAAGGGGTTAAAATCAAAACAGTGCAAAGAGTTTAGACTTTAGGAGGCATACATTAAAAAATATTTAATGGGTAAATGGAAAGTTTTCTATTTTGATGTGAAAATTGAGAGATTTTCCAACACTCTGGAGACAAACTGCTGCAAGTCTTTAAAGAAAATTACAGTTTATTTTCATTTTATTATCAGGACAGGAGAATCTAACGTTTCTCTCTATTTTCTTTCCTGTTTATTTATCTGATTCGAACATTTTGTCCTTGACCTTCAGCCTCTCTCCTCCTGAAACCGTCGACCCGCTGCAGCTTCGACGCCACGTCTCCAGGATGACACGTCAGCTTCATTTGTTTGTTAAGGTGGAAAAAAAAAAAACGCCCTGTTGTCGTTTTTATTTAGTAGATGTGAGACGGGAGGAGTGTTATTATTCCTCCGCTGCTTCTATAATTGGAGCCAGCGGTTGTTGTTTTGGGGCGACCTATGAGGAAGTGGCTCTTCCTCTGTTACAACTGCTTCCTGTCTCACTAAGAACAGAGAGATGAACCGCAGAGAGAGTGTGTGTGTGTGTGTGTGTGTGTGTGTGTGTGTGTGTGTGTTATCTTGTGATTCTATTTTTGAATATTAAAAAGCTTTATTACATAACAGTGAGAAAAGATGAGGCTGGAACAGGAACATTCTGCATATTACATTTATTGCATAAAATCCAAATCATGTTTTCATGTGACAATCATTCTGATCAAGTCAAATTTATTATTATTTATTATGGGCAAAAAAAAGCATATACATAATCAGGGATGTCCCGATACAACCTTTTCACTTCGGATATATTTCTGATATTGATCCAGTGCAATATCAGCACAAATGGAGTAACATTCAGCTCTTTTTATAGGTTTTCAAGGCGACAATAATCGTTGGGGGAATGTTGTAAGTTGTACAAGCCTGATTCCAATTAGACAGGGATGTTGTGTAAAATGTAAATAAAAACAGAATACAATAATTTGCAAATCCTCTTCAACTTATATTCAGTGGAATACACGACAAAGACAAGATATTTAATGTTCTAACTGAAAAACTTTATCATTTTTTTTGTAAATATTCACTCATTTTGTATTTGATGTCTGCAACACGTTCCTAAAAAGCTCAGACAGGTTCATGTTTCTCAGGTCTGGACTGCAGGCAGGTCAGTCTAGTAGCTGCACTCTTCTACTACGGAGCCACGCTGTTGTAACAGGAGCAGAATGTGTCTTGGTTTCATTGTCTTGCTGAAATAATCAGGGACGTCCCTGAAAAAGACAAAGTGTCTTGGATGGCAGCAGATGTTGCTCCAAAACCTGTTTGTACCTTTCAGCATTAATGCTGCCTTCACAAATACTGGGACAGTTACCCATGATTAGGGCTGGGGGATATATCGAATATACTCGATGTATCGTGGGTTGTATAAAATGACTATTCCGCGTCCATCGAGTATAAATAGTCAGGTAAATGTTTTGAAAGGTCAGTATGTAATTCTCTTCGTAGTTGCGTTTCTTTCACTCTCGTGAACAAATTTTATAAACTTTATAAATGTGATACGTTCATTTACATTAATCCATCTGAATGAAAGATTTTACTGGAACTAAGAATATGAAGCTATATAAAGTGTGGTTTGGAATAAAAGGTTTGTTAAACTCAACCTGATTTAGATTTTTCCCTTTCTCGCTGCAAATTTTATAAATCTGACTCAAAGATCTGGTTGAATCATTAAACTGGTGTCATTTTATTAATTAAAGGGTTGAAGTGAACACTTAATATGGTGATTTACAAGAGAAATCAAAATATCGAGATATATATCGTGTATCGCGATAGAGCCAAAAAATATCGAGGTATTGATTTTAGCCATACCATCACAGATGCTGCTTTTGAACTTTGCACTGAGAACAATCCAGATTGTCCTTTTCCTCTTTGGCCCAGAGGACACCACGTCCATGATTTCCAAGAAGAGTTGAAATGTGGACTCGTCAAACTGAGGCTCCATCCACACGAAGACAAAACGAGGTCATACGTTTTTTTGCTGAATCTGCGTATCATCCATACGAAGACGGCGTTTTGTGGGTCCGTAAACGATCATTTCTGAAACCAGGTTCCAAAGTGTGAAGATTTAGAAACGCCGTATACGCGGCTCCGTGTAAACTGGCTCTCCGTAACTTTTCAGATACGCTGACGTCATATTTTCACATCGTCATTCATATGCATGCGCCACAAGCGTCACTATGGCAACAACAACAACAATGGCGGCGTCCTATGTAGCGTATGTGTTGATGAAGCTGGTGACCCTGCTATCCCTTTAGCAGCTAAACTCCTTCTTCTCAACCACCACAGAGTTGAACAAACAATCATAGAGGACACAGTACGGCACAACTTTAGCCAGAAGTGTTCATGCCCACTGTTTGTTCTTCTGTTTCCGCTTGTTTCCCTCATATCGTTACAGCGCCCCTAGAGGTCTGGCAAGTGTTTTACAGCGTCTTCATGCGAATCGAGTGCATTTATATAGACGCACACATTTTCTGAGGCGCCTTCATTTTTATGACGATCGTTTTGGAAACTGTTAAGAGTTTTGACTTCGTGTGGATGAGGCCTAAGTGGCGGCGTTTGTGTGTGTTGTTGATGTGTGACTTTGTCTTTGCATGGTAGAGTTTGAACTGTCACTTGTAGATGTAGTGATGAACTGTGTTAACTGACAATGGTTTTCTGAAGTGTTCCTGAGCCCACGTGCTAATATCCTTTACACAATGATGTGGGTTTTTAATGCAGCGCCGCCTGAGGGGTCAAAGGTCACGGCCATTCAGTGTTGATTTTGGGCCTTGCTGCTTACGTGCAGAGATTTCTCCAGATTCTCTGAATCTTTTGATGATATTATGGTCTGTAGATGATGAAATCCATCAATTCCTGCAGTTGGACAAAGTTGAGAAACATTGTTCTTAAACTGTTGGACTGTTTGCTCACGCAGTTGTTGACACCTGTTTCCAATAAACCTGTTTTTGGAACATGTTTCAACAGAATTTGAAAATCATTTCAGCCTCATTAACACTCAATCTGCTGCAACACTTAGTGATAACTTCGACCTCAAAATTCAACAATAAACATGTTTTATATTCAGTATGTGGGGAAATGTTTCCTCTGAGTTTTTTTCTGCCACTTTTACTCCTGAAGGTTAAGAGATAAAATCTTTGTTCCATCCCTGTGCCCGTTATTAACTTCTGTTATGAAACTCTGTTTTGATTTTTCTGCCTGAGGGTGACGCCGTTTGTGCCAGCCCTTAACTTTCAACTAACAAGTGTGAAATATATGTGAAATATAAAGGGCAGAGCTGGGTGAGAGAATGATTCACAGCTCTAATTTATCTGTGTGTGTGTGCGTGTGTGTGTGTGTGTGTGTGTGTGTGTGTGTGTGTGTGTGTGCAGTGCTGGTGGAAATGGCCGTGGGAGGACTTCCTCTTGTGGTTGAAGTTAATGGACGAACAGGAAACACGGGGGCGAGGTGTTGATGTGTGGCAGAGAATGAGAAGTGTGTGTTTGTTTGAAATCATGACCAAATAAAGTGTGTGTGTGTGTGTGTGTGTGTTTGCGATCTCTGAGCCGACCCTGCAGCTGACACAGGAAACCTAATGTTTCCTTACCGACTGAGCGTGTGCAGGAGGATTTCTGCACCGTCCCTGCGTGCACGGTTTTAATGCACTGCAGGGAAACGTACGAGAGTCACATGAAAGGCCTGATGGTGCAACCACACACTGATCTTCTCCTGATTTGAAGAAGGCAGCAGAGATGAAGTGATGTCTTTCCATGAGACGATAACGCAGTGAGGCAGCGACTTAATGTTGAAATGATAAATGTCATTAATGCTGCAGGTCGTTTGGAAAATGTTGCTCCAGACGACGTTTCAGTTCTTCCTCCTCTGAGCTCCTCTTTGTTTCTCTTTCTTCATCTCTCTCTCTCTCTTTATTCCCACAGTTCTGCTGAAGTTTCGTACGGACAAAGGCCGTGACCCCGACCCACGATGCTTTGCAGAGGACCGTGAGATCCTGAAGCAGATCCGTGGAGACGTTCTAGAAGCTTTGGCAGTGAGCGGCGACCTCCTGAGTGAGGAGTTTGTGAGGTACGAAGCCGCCTGAGAGAGAAGCTCATGTTTTAATCACATCATTTTTTATTAGAAAGCGGCATCATCCAGCGCAACTTTTCCACCTCTAAATTCAAATCTGACTCTGTTAATGCACAAGAACACGTCAGAAACAGGTTCCCATCTTCTCTGTTTTAAAACAAACACATTGTAGAACATGAACAGTTTCATTAATTACAGCACAACAACAACCCACTACCACTACAACTGGGACTGATTTTTACACATTTAAACCACTTTTACCTTCTTATTTTAACACTTTTGGACCATTTTTTTGATACTTTCTCACTATTTTCTAGTTAAAAGCCAAATTTCCTTGTCAATTTTTGTTGTTTTTGCCCATTTTTGGTCTATCTTCGCTCTTTTTTGGACCATTTTTTACAACAAACAGACTATTTCCCAATGAAACTCCAACTTTCTTGCCATTTTTGTTGACTTAGGCCATTTTTTTTTTACCACTTTTCAATGTTTTTTGGGCATTTTTGTCACCATTTTTGCTTCTTTTTAATTTTTAAAAAAGTTTTCTCCATTACATTCTTGCTAATTTTGTTGCTATTTGGCCATTTTAGTCACTTTTCACCCATTTTTTGGAATTTTTGGACCAATTTTTTGCACAAACTAACTTTTTAAACTCCTAAGTTTCCTCCATTTTCATTGACTTTGCCTATTTTTTACCACTTTTCATTGTTTGTCATTACTGTTTTCACCATTTTTGCAACTCTCTAAATTTTTTTTTTACAGAATCCTTGAAAATTTTTCTTGTTCATTTCATTCTTGCTTTTTGACCATTTTAATCACTTTTCAATCTTTTTTTTGCCACAAACTGACTACTTTCCAAGTTTAATCCCAACTTTTTTGACATTTTTTTGTTGATTTAGGCCATTTATATCACTTTTCACTTGCCCTTTGTCAATTTTAGTCACTTTTCACACTTTTTTTGCCACTTTTGGCCCATTTTTTGCTGCTTTTTGAGTATTCTCAGGTTTTATCCCAACAACAACACACTACCACTACAACTGGGACTGATTTTTATCCATTTAAACCACTTTTACCTTCTTTTTTACCACTTTTGGGCCATTTTTTTTATACTTTCTCACTATTTTCTAGTTAAAAGCCAAATTTCCTTGTCAATTTTTGTTATTTTTGCCCATTTTTAACACATTCTACTCTTTTTTTACCACTTATTTTCCAAGTTTAGTCCCAACTTCTGGCCATTTTTGTTGACTTTGCCCATTATTAACCCTTTTTACTTTTCTTCAACACTTTTTCCACCATTTTTGCAACTGGGACTCTATTTAACTCAGCTTTACCTCCTTTTTGCATAGTTTTAGACTTTTTTCTCACAATTATCTTGCAAAATTTTGTTGTTTTTGCCCATTTTTGACACTTTTGGACCATTTTTTGTGACAAACTGACTCTATTCCAATAATCCTTACTTTCTTGCCATTTTTTGTTGTCTTTGGCCATTTTAACCACTTTTCATTCTTTTCTGTCTATATTTTCACCATTTTTGCTACTTTCTGAATTTTTTTAAAGTTTCCTCCAAAACTTTTTTGCTAATTTTAGTTGCTGTTGGTCAATTTTAGTCACTTTTCACACTTTTTTGCCACTTTTGGAACATTTTTTGATACATTCTCACTATTTTCCATTCAAAAACCAAATTTCCTTGTCAATTTTTGATATTTTTGCCAATTTTTGACACGTTTCGCTCTTTTTTACCACACATTTTCCAAGTTTAATCCCAACTTTCTTGTTGACTTCGCTCATTATTAACCCTTTTCACTTTTCTTCAACACTTTTTCCACCATTTTTGCAACTGGGACTCTATTTATCTCACTTTAACCTTCGTTTTTCACACTTTTGATCCATTTTTTGATATATTCTCTGCCAATTTTTGTTGTTTTTGCCCATTTTTGACACTTTGAGACCATTTTTTGTAACAAACTGACAATTTTCCAAGTTTAATCCCAATTTTCTTGCCATTCTTGTTGACTCTGGCACTTTTTAGCACTTTTCATTGTTTTCTGTCTATATTTTCACCAATTATGCTACTTTCTGAATTTTTTTGCAAATTTCCTTCAAAACTTTCTTGCTCATTTTTGTTGCTTTTTGGCCACTTTAATGATGTTTCACTCTTTTTTTTGCCACTTTTGGACAATTCTTTTTGCAACAAACTGACGCTTTTCCAGGTTACTCTGTATTTTCTTGCCGTTTTTTGTTGTCTTTGCCTATTTTAACCACTTTTCACTGTTTTTTGTCACTTTTTCCACCATTTTTGCTACTTTCTTAATTTTTTTTAAGTTTCCTCCAAAACTTTCTTGCTAGTTTTTGTTGCTATTTGGCTATTTTAGTCACTTTTCACTATTCTTTTTGCCACTTTTGAACCCTTTTTTGATACTGTCTCACTATATTTCACGTTCACTCCCAATTTCAGACCAATTCTTGTTATTTAAGTCCTTTTTTGCCACGTTTGGACCATTTTTTGCAAAAAACTGACTATTTTCCAGGTTAATCTTTATATTCTTTCCATTTTTTGTTGACTTTGGCCATTTTAACCACTTTTCCCTGTTTTATTGTCTCTATTTTCACCATTTTTGCTACTTTCTGAATTCATTTAAAGTTTCCTCCAAAACTGTCTTGCTAATTTTTGGCCATTTTAGTCACTTTTTAATCGTTTTTTTTGCCACTTTTGGACAATTTTTTGCTACTGTCTGAGTATTTCCAGGTTTTATCCCAATTCAAATGCCAATTTTTGTTGCTTTTTGTCAGTTTTTACTACCTCAAATTAAATTTATTGCTACTCTTTGCTGTTTTATTGCCTCTTTTCTCCACTTGTATAGTTTCTTTTGTAAAGGTAGTTTTTTAACAGTTTGTCTCTTTGGTTGAGTAACTCTGGTGTAGAACAGAAAACATCTGCTGCAAAAACTGTAGCTGATATTTAGACACATTTCAGGTTATAGAAATATTTCAGTTTGTGATTAGAATACTGCAACAGGTCATATTGTGATTTAATCTAATTTACAGTCTTACCAAAGCTTAGAATTCGTAACCATGGCGACAGCTCGTACCCAATAACGCTCTCTAGGAAAGCCTGATTAAAAAAACAACATTATTTTTAGCTGACATGTAAACAATCTCAGGTCAATGTTAGGTTTACGTGTAAGCAAATGTACAGAGCATCCTGACCTTAAACACTCCTCTTCCCCCTCTCACCTTATTTCCCCTGACACTTAACACACACACACACACACACACACACACACACACACACTCATCTCTAAGAAATGTTATTTTTCTCTACGCCTGTGGGCGCTGTCGTCTTCATGTTAATCGTTTCTGACTGAAGAGCTCTCAGAATCACGTAATCTGTGTCATTTGTGTGAAGAGGTGATTGATGCAAACTGTGATTAAGTAAGAATCTGTGTTTCTCTCCCTGTGAAAAACTCTTCAGCTGCAGAAACAGGCGCATAAATCAGCGTCTTACAGATACAGAGATTTTATCAGCTCCTCTGCTTCACACTCTGTTAGTCACAGTTTCTCTGTTTGTCCTCAGCTTCTGCTTCTCTGAGATGTCTCCAGTCTGCGCCGTGGTGGGAGGAGTCCTGGGACAGGAAGTAGTTAAGGTGAGCATCAGGAAGCTTTTTACACTACCTGTGAATCTCCACGGTAACGAAGCAGCATCAAAACTCCGAGCTGCATGTGTGAAGATTTCAGTAACAGTTCACATCAAAAGCTTTTACTCTAATGTGAGGATGAAAATGAAAACTGAAGGTAAGAATTGTTTCAAACTTTGAGATAAAAGGTCAATATTTTAATATGAAAAGTGGAAATTTTGAGAAATAAAGACAAAATTCTGAGACAAAAAGTCAAAAACTTCCAGAGTTTAAGAAATTACTTTAACAGTATGTGGAAAAAAGTCCAAACTTTCTCATTTAAGGTCAAAATTTTAAGACGACAAAAGTCTAAGATAAAAAGTCAACATTTTGAAATAAAGGCAAAGTTTGAGATAAAAAGTTGAAATTTTGATATGAAAAGTCAAAACTCTAAGATTTAAGTCAAAATTATATGAAATAAATACAAAATTAAAGGATAAAAGTCAAAGAAAAAAAAATGTGAAGGAGATTTTTAGATAAATTGTCGAATTTTGACTTTTCTCAAATCCCTAAAATCTATTCCTGTTATTTCTAAACCGGACTTTCTAAATTGTATTTTTAGAAACAAAAACTGAAGAACAAAAAGAGCTATCTTTGACTCTTAACTTTTAAAAATGATGTAGTGCAAAATGTTTTTAATTGTGTCAAGTTAAATAAAATAAAATACAAAACAATAAAAAACAAAATTCAACAATCCCAAAGAAAAAAGGATTTTTCTAAACAGTCTCACACTCAAAGACAGGTGTGTGTGAAACAGCTGATATAACAGATCCTGGGTCAGTCACATGATCACGATGTTTGAAATTGTGATTTCGATCAGAAAACGATAAATTGTTCAGCCCGAGTGGAAATGTTCTGTTTCTTATCTTATTTTTAAAAAAGAAATGACTCTCTTGTACGGAAGAGGATAAGGGCCACTGAGAAAAAAAAAAANTTGGAATTTTTTTTTTTCTCAGTGGCCCTTATCCTCTTCCGTACTCTTGACTACACCTTTGTGTGCACTACATAATATTTCTGGCATCATCTCGTTGTTGAAATCATCTCTGATTCGTAAATACATGTAGGAATCTTTGTGTTCTAGTTGGGGAGTAATTTCAAACACATGAAAAAGAGGTTTGTGTAGTTATTTCCTGACGATGATGAAATTTTTTGGACCTGTGAAGTGAAGTGTTACCGATGCTTCATGTGTAGTAGTAATCGGTGAAAGCAGCCGGTCCGCCGCTGTGTGATGGAGTCAGTCAGCTGACAGGTGGCCACTCAGCCGGTTTCTGGGTCAGCTTCAGAACGACGGCAGCCGCTCGGCGCCGTGTGCAGAAGATTCCCAGTTTGACCACGGAGCGAAAACAGTGTGACGCTCCCTCCTGACGGGACTGATGATCTTATTCTGGAAGAACAACCTCGTAGAATAACCTCATTCATAACAGACTGTCTTTAAACAAACTCATTGTAGAACATGAACAGTTTCATTAATTACAGCAACAACAACAACAACCCACTACCACTACAACTGGGACTGATTTTTACACATTTTAACCACTTTTACCTTCTTTTTTATCACTTTTAGACCATTTTTTTATATCTTCTTACTATTTTCCAGGTTCACTCCAAATTTTCTTGCCAATTTTTGTTGTTTTTGCCCATTTTTGGTCTATCTTCGCTCTTTTTTGGACCATTTTTTACAACAAACAGACTATTTCCCAATGAAACTCCAACTTTCTTGCCATTTTTGTTGACTTAGGCCATTTTTTTTACCACTTTTCAATGTTTTTTGGGCATTTTTGTCACCATTTTTGCTTCTTTTTAATTTTTAAAAAAGTTTTCTCCATTACATTCTTGCTAATTTTGTTGCTATTTGGCCATTTTAGTCACTTTTCACCCATTTTTTGGAATTTTTGGAACAATCTTTTGCACAAACCAACTTTTTTAACTCCGAAGTTTCCTCCATTTTCATTGACTTTGCCTATTTTTTACCACTTTTCATTGTTTGTCATTACTGTTTTCACCATTTTTGCAACTCTCTAAATTTTTTTTTACAGAATCCTTGAAAATTTTTCTTGTTAATTTCATTCTTGCTTTTTGACCATTTAAATCACTTTTCAATCTTTTTTTTGCCACAAACTGACTACTTTCCAAGTTTAATCCCAACTTTCTTGACATTGTTTTGTTGATTTAGGCCATTTATACCACTTTTCACTTGCCCTTTGTCAATTTTAGTCACTTTTCACACTTTTTTTGCCACTTTTGGCCCATTTTTTGCTGCTTTTTGAGTATTCTCAGGTTTTATCCCAACAACAACACACTACCACTACAACTGGGACCACTACAAACAGAGGAGCGAGAGCACACACACTATCTCACACTGTCCACAGATAGTTAAGTTTCCACTCACATGTGGTGTTTTTTTTAAGCTTAATGTCACATCAGGAGCAAAACTAGCTGTCAACGGCACTTTTTGCTGCACAGGTTCCAAAACAGGTTTGTTCTGACGTGGTTTTAGACGTCACACGTGGGTGAAATGAGTCGAATAAACTTTCTGCTACCAGGCAACAAGATGTACCTGTAAGTTAGAGCTGCATGTGTTTTCACTTTAATTTCCTTCAGCCTGTGATGAAAACAAAGACTTAAACAACCTTCAGCACGTTTACAGTATTACTGAGTTCAATAAAGTGTTGTTTTAATATCAGAAAAGAAACTTAAAGGGACAGTGAGGACTTTCTGAGTCATCTGAAAAAAGTCTCATCTTAGATAAATGCCTGATCATAAGCTACATTATCAGCTCAAAAACAGGTTATTTCTAAATTTTATTCCCTCGCTTGGCTGGATTGATTTACAGCGAGTCAAAGTCTCTATGGCAACACCACGCCAGCTGACGAAGTTTATCAGCTAGAAGAGAGATCTGTGTTTTTTTCTGTGATTTATTTAGTTGTAACAGTGGAAGCAGGAGCTGGACTGTCTGACAGAAAAGAGACAGAAGAGAAGAAGAAAGATAAACAGGAGAGTGATAGAGCACAGGCTAAAGGCTAAAACACCAAATAAAGGCAAAACGCAGAAATAAAGGCTAAAACCTGAGCTTATGGCTAAAACACGGAATAAAGGCTCAAATGGGAATAAATGTGTAAACAAAAGCTAAAACTCAAGCTTAAAGTTAAAATACCAAATAAAGACAGAGTTCAGAAATAAAACCTTAAAAGTGAGCGTAAGGCTAAAACACAAGCTAGAGACTAAAGCGGGTTAAAGGCTTAAAAATGAGCTAAAGGCTAATACATAAGCTAAATGCTAAAACATATGCTGAAGGCTAAAACACAGGCGAAAGGCTGAAACATGGAAATAAATGATGCAACATGAGTTTAGGGCTGAAACACAGATTAAAGGCTCAAATGGGAGACATGCTCAAACACATGCTAAAGGCTAAAACATGGAAATAAATGCTTTAACACAAAACACAGGCTAAAACACAAGCTATAAGCTAAAATACCAAATAAAGGCTGAAAGCAGAAATAAAAGCTTAAAACCGAGCTTTAGGTTTAAAATATATGCTAAACGCTAAAACATATGCTCAAGGCTAGAGCACAGGCTAATGGCTAAAACATGGAAATAAATAATACAACACAAAACAAAGGCTAAAACACAAGCTAAAAGGTAGAATCATCGACGTATAATGAGTGGACGTAAAGACGTTCGACTCAAACTGAGCCGGGAAAACTTAAAAAAATTACGATACCTCGTAGAAACGTTTCTCTCATCTTTACTCTAAGGTGGTATGATGATGTCATCTGGCTGCATGGTGTTTGGGTGTTTTTTTTCTGAGAAGTTTGTTTCTCATTAGTTATTGGACGTTAAAAACCGCGATATAAGTTTTGTTTTACGATAGTTGACAGCTGCCGTTTGTGAGTAGTTTTTATCGAGGATATAAGAAACTTCAGGAAAGAGCCAAAAGGAGACGAAACCTTCTGAAGAAGAAGAAATAAATATTTTTATTTCTCTTTTTTACTTGGCTCCACCGGAAATTCTCTACTGCGCAGACTCTGGCTGCACAATGGCGGCTAGAGAAACGGGGTTTTTTGGCTTCAAAATCGTAGAACGTTGACTGTCCATTCTATATACAGTCAATGGGTAGAATACAAAATAGAGGCTGAAACCAGAAATAAAAGCTTAAAACATGAGCTAAAGGCTAAAACAGTCACTAATCACAAACACGATTACAACTAAGGACAGGTGTACGTCGTCAATAAGACGTCACTAGACAAGTTTGGACTCTCAGATAGTTATTTTACTTCTCGGTCCAATGCAAACGAGACGAACCACTCCAACCTCAACCATCTACTCGTGACCATCCTGTGTTGGTCCTAAGTCTAACGTTACTGACATGTATCAGAGCACCAAGCTGGGTTGAATCTGGTAAAAAGTTTTCTTGAAAAAAGAAAAGTTGGGATGTAGGATGTGAAGAAACTGGAGATTCTCATCACGGATGTTCAGATCAAGGTGGACTTCAAACGTCTGGAGAATGTTTGTTGATGTTTCCAGGAGAAAAAAAAGGCAGAAATTTCTGTTTTGAGTCTGTTTCTCTGAAAGTTTGATACTAATGAAATCATCTTAAAGAATGTGTAACAGCTCTTTTCTTACGTGATGACTTTATTTTCCATGAAACTGCGACTGTTTGTGTTGAATTATTGAACGGTTCAGACTCTGGTGGTGATTCTCAGACGGTCTGCGAGCCGAGGTCACGAGAACGGTTGAGATTCACTTCACAGATAAAAAAAAAACAGCTTCATTATTTAACAGAGCTCAGAGTCCAGGGCAGAAAGTTTTCTCCGCGTGTGTGTGTGTGTGACCTGAATACGTAATTCCACGATAACACTGCGGCGAGCGCACGTTGACCTCAGGCTGAGGTAAAGTTCAGTTCAGGGAAACAGAGAGAGTGTGTGTGAGTGTGTGTGTGTGTGGAGGGAGGGGACAGACAGTAAAGCATCAGACTGTATTATGCTGGCACAACTTCCCGTCCTCATGCTGATGATGATGCTGATGATGATGATGATGATGATGATGATGATGATGATGATGATGATGATGATGAAATCTGCTGCAACACTCAGAGGTGTCTCTCCAGGTCAGACGGACTCAGACGTCTGAGCCTTCGATCGCTCTGAGGATGTTTTTCCTGTTTTCCTGTGGATGGTAAATGTAGTCAGCTGAGCTCATTGATTCCTCTGAGCCGCACTGACCCAGATACATGAGCCCTCCCTCTGTCTGCCTACATTTCCCAGGATGCACTGCTGCATATGTTCTACTAAGGATGGGTATTGATTGAGGCTGAACCATTTTACATCATTTACAAAAATAAAACTAATCGTGATTATTTATGTGAAATTAATAGTGCGATAATTTTGAGGTTTGCCGTCTTATGTGTTGTTATCAATTGCTATATTGAATAGAAAGATATTTTTATGGCTTGCAGATAGAGCTAAAACAAATACCTCGATATTCTTTGGTTATATTGTGATACACAATAAATATCTTTTTTTTTTCCATTTAAGATTTTATTGTTTCCTTCACAAATAAACATTTTCAACATCATTACATCAATAAATCACTCATTTGTTCCAAGGAACTAAAACAAGAAATGATACGGGGAAAAAAATAAAATAAAATAAATAAAAGAATTAAAAATAAGCGAAATAAAAAAATTTAAAAAATAAACGAAATTAAATTGAATTTAAAAAAAAAATTTTTGTTTGTTTTTTCGTTTATTTTCCCTGAACTGAATATATGTATAAATAGCAAATAAATAAATAAATAGATAATTATAATAAAAGAATTAAAAATAAATGAAATAAAAAAATTTAAAAATTAAACGAAATTAAATTGAATTAAAAAAAAAATTTTTTTGTTTTTTCGTTTATTTTCCCTGAACTGAATATATGTATAAATAGCAAATAAATAAATAAATAGATAATTATAATAAAAATAACAATTATAAATATAAATAGAGAATACTTTATAAAACCTAGCATAACTACAGAAATGAGGCAAGCTTTAAAAATAGATAATAATAATAAAAAACCTATATGCAAGATATCAAATAGAGTGACAAATCTTGAAGGAAACATTTTTTCATTTTTTCACGATAAGTATCTTGATATTTCGTTTTCTCTTGTAAATCACTATATTAAATGTTCAATTCAACCCTTTAATTACTAAAATGACACCAGTTTAATTATTCAAACAGACCTTTCAGTCAGATTTCTAACATTTGCAGCTAAAAAGGAAAAAGAAAAATCAGGTTCAGTTCAACCCCTTATCTCCTACCCAATTCTGGCCAATTTACCATGCTTTGTTTTCAAAGCTCACAACTGTTGAACCATAAGGTCAAAGTTCATCAGTGACTCCTCATTTGAAAGATTAAAGTCTCTAGTTTCAGAAAATGTCATGTTTTTAAATGTGGCTAAAGTCCACATCAGGATAAATGCAATAGTTTGTCCTCTCCATGTTTTCATAACCAATTTTTGAACATCTTTAACTTCAAGATGATTCTTGTCAGACATAAAACATCCACTACACATCACTTCTACACTTTCTCATCTAAATCTGTGTGAAATTTGAGCTTTTTAGGTAAAAGTTTGTAGGAGTTAGAGAGTTTTTAGTCTCCGGTGTCCAAACACCAGCAGATGCGTTCTAGTTTTCCACAGCCTAGTCTGAAGACTTCGCACAAATAAAACCAGCTTTATCAGTGCTCAGTGTCCTCTTTGTTGTCAACTTTGCTGTCTTTGTGAAAAAGTTCGCTAAAAATCATGAAATTATAGCTCCCGGTCGTGGATTGTACCGCTCCTGTTGTGCACATAAATATGAAGGATTACGCACTACAAGAAAATGGATTTTTCAGCAGGCTATTATTTACTGTATGAGTGATTCTGTATTTATGTCTGAAGACACTTAACACACACACACTAACTCAACACCCTCTTGCCTTTTTTTCCTAATCCCACACTGTGCCCCCCAACAAGAGCCTAGTTTGAGAGTTGCTTTTTTTCCCCTCTTCCTCCCTCTTGTTACTCTTTTTTTCTCATGTAATGAAACACTCTCTGTCTGTCCCACAGTTCTCCTGCTTCCGTCCTCCCCCTGTGATATGTCACTGTCTTTTTTTAAATAATTTTTGGAAAGGATATAACAGGACTGAAATTTTGTTGCTCCGAAACGTGCGCTGATAAATAAAAATGTCTTGTATCCTGTGACTTGTATCTTGAAGCCGCCTGAACATGAGAAGCTGCATCTCAATCTGTTCGATATCTCACTGTGGACTTTGAGCTTTCTTTAACTGTTTCTAAAGTGATAATATAAAATCTTGAAGAAGTAAAGAAATGTGTTGTGACTTTATAAATAGTGTGACCTCTTTATGAAACAGGGGATTAAAGAAGTAGTAAGTTACATCTGTCAAGAGCAGTTATTGGCCGATTTACTGATTCAACTTCTGTCCTTTTTCCAATCCTCACTCTGTTTCCTGCTCTGTCCTCTCTCCTCGATGATTAAAAGCTTTGAAAAAAAACTCTAAAATCTGTTTCTCTGTTTCTGTTCCAGGCTCTCTCCCAGCGAGATCCTCCTCACAGGAACTTCTTCTTCTTCGACGGTCGTAAAGGAAACGGCATGGTCGACTTCTTCGGACCAAAGTGAACCACCTCCACACCCCTGAAAGCAAACGTCCTGCTTCGTTGGATTATTTATACCAGTTGTTGTTCCAGAAATCAAAAGATAAATCTGTCGTTACACTTTCAGCATTCAAACTCAGATCTGCTGTTTGATCGTTTTTTTTTTTTTTACATTTGCTAATAAAATGTTGTGAAGAAAACCGACTCTGTCTGTCATGTGTCTGGATTTATAAAACAGAAAATGTATTTATTGATCCTTTATTGGAGAAAAATTCTCGTCACATTGTCTCTGAATGAAGACGGAGACAATAATGGAATAAAAGATGGGAATAAAACATTAAAAAAAACACTTAAGTGCAAAAAACTGCATTGAAATTTGTTTGAAACTTTCCTGAACAAAAAGCTCAGCAGACAAAGAAAAGGAAGAAAGACTCGTACAAGTGTTTTTTTTTTTTTCCTTTTTAGGAATTTTAAGTTTCTAGTTCATTCAGGAGGAAGTGTCAAATATGGAATGAAGCCCTGAGATTTGCAGAAGAGCATTGTGGGAATATTTGTGTTTAACCAAAACAAGTTGTGACAGAAAATCAGAGAGTGGTGGATTTATGTAACTGAGTGTTGGAGGGAAAGTCAGCTGATGTTGCAGCACAGTGTGTGTGTGTGAGTGTGTGTAAGTGTGTGTGACTGTATTTGGTAACAACCTGGACTCATCAAACCAAACATGGTGGTGTTGTGTCTCAGTGACGGGGCAGTCTCAAAGGGTGGGGCTCTTTTTGAATCAGCCTCAGGACAAACGTGAAGCATTTCTTTTCTTTTCTCGTCCTAATAAGGAAAAAAAACAACAACATTTCAAAGCAGCGGGGGGTAAAAACCCAGGGGAGTGTCGGCCGGTTGAACCTGTGAAACCTGAGCTGCAGAGACGTGTGGAGCCATAGATGGAAGAAAAGTGACACTTACTGTGACGCCGTTAACGTCTGCGAGTGCTGACTGCTGCGTTTTCTTCTGCAAAATAACAGACGGTGAGGAGGCAGAGCTGAGTCACGCAAAGGTCAAACATCTGACAGAAATACACACATGCATGTGCAAAAGTCAAACTGATGAAGATTATATTCATTTAACACAACATAACAAACTAATCCTGGTGCAGTTTCCCCTTAATTCTCCTCAGAAGAAGTGACTGCACAAGTTGGATTATTTGTAAAATTAGAAACCACACAAAATCTTAAAGAGCTGTATTCTATACTGCATTTTCTGGAGCATAAATCTAGTTTTGATTAAATGCAGCATATAAAACTTTCTGAGCTGGAGCGTCTTGAATGGCGCCCACAATAATATGATTTAACAGTTTATGGTCAGTGGGAAAAGTTGAAAAACAGTTTATCATGTTGAAGCATAATGAACTGAGGTCCTGGGAGCCAAAACACAAAGTAAAGAGTTTTCTTGAGAGCCAAATGTGCTGAAAAGCTCTCCTGGGATTAAAAAATGTGCCAAAGAGCTCTCTTTAAAGCAAAAATTGCACCGAGGTGTCATCTTGGGAGCCAAACACATGCTAACTTGATTTCTTGGGAGCCAAAACATGTGCTCAAGTTTCCTCTTTATAGAAAAAACAAGTAAGAGTGCCCTCTTAGAATCTAAAACATGCTAAACTGTCCACTTGAGAGCCAAAACATGCTCGAGTTCACTCTTGGGGACCAAAGTAATCAAATGTGCCAAAATGTGGCATAGGGCCTTTTTGGCAGATAAAAATGTGCAAAAGCCTCCCCTTGAGATCCAAAACACTGTTTTCCTGGGAGAAAAATTGTGCAAAAGAGTCTTCTCGGGAGTCAAAACATATCCAAAGTGTCTTCTTGAGAGCCAAAAGATGCTATAGTGTCTTCTTGGGAGCCAAAACATGTGCAAAAGTGTCTTCTTAGGGAGCCAAACAGGTGCTTTGGTGTCGTTTTGGGAACCAATGCATGTACAAAATGTTCTTCTAGGGGGCCAAAAAGTATGTAAAAGTGTCTTTTTGGGAACCAAACAGGTATTTAAGTGTCTTTTTGGGAGCCAAAACATGTGAAAAGTGTCTTCATGGGATTCAAAACATGTGCAAAAGTGTCTTAGTTGGAGCCAAAACATGTGAAAAGTGTCTTCATGGGAGCCAAAACATGTGCAAAAGTGTCTTCTTAGAAGCCAAAACATATGGTAAAGTGTCTTTTTGGGAGCCAAAACATGTGCAAAAGTGTTTTCCTGGGAGAAAAATTGTGCAAAAGAGTCTTCTCGGGAGCCAAAACATATCCAAAGTGTCTTCTTGAGAGCCAAAATATGCTATAGTGTCTTCTCGGGAGCCAAAACATGTGCAAAAGTGTCCTCCTCAGTGCGAAAATGTACAAAAGTCTCCTCTTGAGATCAAAACATGTGCAAATAGCCCTCTTGGGAGCCAAAATATGTGCTAAATGGTCTCAGTTGGAGTCAAAACATGTACTTTAGTGTCTTCTTGGGAGCCAATACATGCAAAAGATTTTTCTTGGCAGTCAAAACATGTGATCAAGTGTCTTAGTTAGTTAGAGTCAGAACATATGCAAAAGTGTCTTCTTGTGGGCCAAACAGGTGCTAAAGTGTCCTCATGGGAGCCAAAACATGTGCTAATTGTCCTCTCTTGAGCCAAAACATGTGCTAAAGTGCCTTCTTGGGAGCCAAACCGTTACTTAAGTGTCTTTTGGGAGTCAAAACATGTGCGAAAGTGTCCTCCACTTGGCTGTAAAGTGCAAAAGTGTCAATTTGAGAACAAAAACGTGCAAAAGTGTGCTCTTAGGAGCCAAAACATGTGCAAAAGTGTCCTCCTCTAGGCTGTTAGGTGCAAAAGTGTCCTCTTGGGAGTCAAAACATGTGCAAAAATGTCTTCTTAGGGAGCCAAACAGGTGCTTTGGTGTCGTTTTGGGAACCAATGCATGTACAAAATGTTCTTCTAGGGGGCCAAAAAGTATGTAAAAGTGTCTTTTTGGGAACCAAACAGGTATATAAGTGTCTTTTTGAGAGCCAAAACATGTGAAAACCGTCTTCATGGGAGCCAAAACGTGCAAAAGCATCTTCTTGGGAGCCAAAACATGTGCAAAAGTGTCTTAGTTGGAGCCAAAACATGTGAAAAGTGTCTTCTTGGAAGCCAAAACATATGGTAAAGTGTCCTCTTGGAACTAAAAACATGTGCAAAAGTGTCCTCCTCTAGGCTCTAACATGCAAAAGTGTCCTCTTGGGAGCCAAAACATGTGTTAAAGTGTCTTAGTTGGAGCCAAAACATGTGCAAAGGTGTCCACTTGGGAGCCAAAATACCTACTCAAATGCCCATTTTGGATCCAACATGCACAAAAGTGCTTTCTTGGGAGCCAAATGTGCCTAAGTTCTTTCTTCGGAGCAAAAATATGCAATGTACTTGAAGGAAAAACATGTGTAAAACTGCCCACTCGAGAGCCAAAACATGCTCCAGTTCACTCTTGGGAGCCAAAACATGCACTGTACTTTCTTATTGTTTCTTTGACCCCTGTCCTTCCAGATGTCCATGCATGTCCCTGGTTATAATAGTGAGTGAACGACACTAAAGCGTCTAAGAGGTGAGTTATGTCACTGTTAGGACGATAAAGCTGCATAATATTAATGAGACATTGATTCCAGAAACAAAATGTTTTGGGGTCGCTGGAAAATCCTGATGTAAAAATGGGGTCACAGCTTAAATACTGTTGGGAAACACTGTTTTATAACAGCTTATGAAATCAACTCAACACACCTGGATAAAGATCCTCTTCACACACACTTGATGGTATTTCTGAGCAGAGAGGCTCAATAATAGTTTCCACACTCGCAGCAGACAGTTTCATCATCATCACACTGTCCTGAAAAATGCTGAAACCTTTGTGCAACAGAAAGTTGGTGCATCCTTTGAGACGGCGGCACGGCGCGCGTCTTGGACTTGAAGTGAACCTTTTGTGTCTGAAAGTGGGATGAAAGTCGTGGGTTTGAGCGTCGAGTGAGCTCATTCGCACCTTTAGAAGAACGACTTCAGCTCAGTCTGTTGTGTGAAGACGAGGAGCAGAAAAAAGAGATTCAGTGACGACTTTGCTTTCCTGGCATCAGCGTCCAGATCTGATTCTCCCGTTTGGCACCGTGCTGCAAAAATCACCCCCTAAGTGATTTATTCATTTCTATATTTACTCCTCAGTTTGTGTTTTGGCTGCAGAAGGAATGTGCGACCACTTTTTTAATTAAGATTAAGAGCGAGTCCGTTCACACATGGGTTCATTCTGAGTTCAGTAGAGAGAGAGAGAGAGAGAGAAGAGAGAGAGAGGGTGGAAATGATGCCACTCTGAGGTACCTAAAGTGTGTGTGTGTGTGTGTGTGTGTGTGTTTAGAGCCTTGAAATGAGTTAGAAGAGCAGCATTTAGAGCTGCTGCTGCTCTTTTCTAAGGATTAAGAAAGAGATTAATTACAGAACGTCCCTTTGAGCTCGTTCTGCCCCTTTAATTAAAGCTCAACTCTTATCTGCAAACACACACACACACACACACACACACACACTTAAAGCTGACTGTGCTGGACTTTATTTCCTCCTCTTCTCCTCCAGCCCCCCCACTGTGTGGTCACTCTCTGTTTCTCCTCCTCTTAGCAGCACAGACCAAGTGTCTGGGGTCTCGTCCAATCAGGAGCCAGATTTTTTCTCAGAGAGCTCTGTGATTGGCTGATTCTGCCGAGGAGTTTAACTGAGGATAACTGGTCCTGATGCTGCCTGTTGACTCAGTAACACACAGTTGGAGACCCCTTCAGTGTGTGTGTGTGTGTGTGTGTGTGTGTGTTTATGAGTTACAAACTGTTGCATCTTCCTATATTTTTTTTTCCAACAGTTTAAAACCATAAATAGTTCAGACGTCTAATCCTGTTATTTACAGGACAGAAACCAGTAGTGTTTGATGTGTTTGGTTAAATTCTATTTATAAACTAATAATTTTACCTCATAAGTTTAAACACTGCAAACAAATATTTTTCATTCCTGTCTTTATTCACAGTAGATGAATTGATAAACTCCTGTTTAGTTTCTATGACGTGTTGTTTTTCTGCCTCACTGCAGCCTAATCATTACTTTTAACACTGCTAAACTACAGCTCATCTACAAATCTACACTGTAACAAGTTTTCTTGTGAAAAAACAGTGAATAGAAATTTACATAATTTCGCTGTTCATCACCTTGTGACCATGAATGAGGAGGGCACACAGTGGACATGAGAGCCTGCTGTACATGGGTGGATCACATAGGTCATACAGGATGTCTTTATTATTGCAGGCAGTTTTGACAGCAAGATTTAATGTCAAGTCTGAATGAAAATTCTTTTGAATGTGGGTCAATGACATGACGTCCCTTTTTTTGTGTCTTAGTGCAATATTTCCTTCCATCATGAATTGAGTATTTCATCACATGTATTTCTTTATTCTATGAAACCTGTGTTATTTGAACACATCTTTAAACTATTAAAATATAACATGTTTTTTTCTGTTTTGGTTCCTCAAACCCACAAAATGTCAGGTGGTGCAACCGTCCTGACAAGTATCCACAGTAATTAAACTCTAAAAATTGAATGTCAGTTATTGTAAATGAAAATTAAAAATACAGTGGCATTATTTTATGCTTGAACCTTTTTAAATAAAACATTCTTTGCAAATAAAAAGAATTTTAAAGCTGTTGAGAAATGTAAAAAACGTTTGTCCCGTAATTTTCACCTTGTCAAATGTCAGGGTGGTGCAAGCGTAACATTAGACTTTTATTTTAAAGTGAAGAGAATAAAACAGGAAACAGGAAACTGCATCAGCCAGAGGAGCCCAAATGACATTTGTGACCAAGTGGAAAAGTTTGTAGATTTCTCTGAAATACTGATAAAAAAGGTTTTTTCACTTCATTGGTGACTGGAACAATTTCCATGTCAGGTGGTACAACCAATGTAATAATGTGAAATGTTATTTTAACATCAAATTATTTATCTTATTCACAAATAAAAGAAATGAAACACACAAAATGAAAATGTATGAGTCACTACAGACACTTGAGAGATACTTGCCAATAATTTCACACAGAAAAAATAACAGGAACATATAAATATATTTTCATATATTTGGTTGCGCCACCTGACATTTTTGGGTGCTCAAATTAAAAATACTAAAAAATAATGAACCTAAAAACTTTGAAATGTTGGTCAACTACTGAAATCTGCTTATCCATTTTCAAAGAACTTTTTAAAATATGTTTTTAAACCCTCTTTTTGTCATTGACCCATATACCAAAAAACTTTCAGGTCCTAGAAGTTGATTGTGGGTAAAGATTTGACCTTGAGTGACCTCACAGACATTTTCATGTGTGTAGTTAAACACAGAAACACACTGTGCTCTGGTCACAGACAGACGTGGTCAAAGATAATCTGATTAAAACATCACGCCAAGAAAAGAGAGGACATTCTTCAGATTACACAGATTATACACAAGTTAAATGAAGATTCATGAAGTATGTGTGATGGAGAAGCTGAAGAGACCGAGTCCTGGTGTCGTTCTCGCCGTAAAGTCGACCTAATGTGGGTCAGATCAGGCGTGTGCTGTGTCACAGTCACCGCCGAGGTCACTCCAGGTCGTTATCACCGCGTCAAAACATGGACGAGACTGTTTTTGATTCAGGACATGATCCAGATTGTCATGTTGACCATCGCTGTAAACACTCGTAGAGCATGTGTGTGTGTGTGTGTGTGTGTGTAGCCAGGATCTTGACCTTGTGTGTGTGTTAATCCGTGTTGATGTCCAGATGTGACGAGACCTCAGCTGTGTGTGTGTGTGTGTGTGTGTGTCCACCCGCTTACACACATGTCCAGAAGAGCTGTTGGTTTAAACCTCCCAAACACAAAGAGAGAGAGAGAAACAACAGCCTCAAACATGTGTAAACATCTGCTTCACCGCGTTTACAATAAACCGCCGTCCTCGTCTGTCTCGCCATCTCAGATCAGAGTAAACAAACACACTCACCATTAAACCCTTTCTATGGAGGAGTATCAAACCAGACTCTCTCAGTCTGACTCTCCTTCACCTGAAACGCTCCTCTCTAACATCCTCTCTCTATTTCTACCTCAAGGATGAAACACCAACACACTCAACAGCAACAAGACATTTTCTGGGCTTTTCAGGTCAAAGAGGCTCAAATTAAGTCTGTGTGAAGACAAAAAAACAGAGTGGTTTATTCATTAAAAACAAGAATTAAAGGTAAATATTCTGTTCATCAGCCTTTAAAAGACAAAATCTGCACAAAAATGTGGATTGAATCTGATTTTCTGTCAGGTATTCTCTATTTAAGCTCATTCCCACCAGATAAATACAAAAGAGAAAAACTGGCTTGTGCCCAATTTGGTCCAAATTGTGACATAAAAAGACAAATTTATTACAAATTTTAAATTCTTATCTCAAAATTAAGATTTTTTTTCTCATATTTTGGTTTAATATCTTAAAATTTTGACAATATTAGCACAGAATTTTGACCATTTATTAAAAAAGACTACCTATCTCAAAAACTGGACCATTATCTCAAATTTTGAAATTTAATCTCAAAATTTCTAGTTTTTGTTTTAAAATCTTGACTTTTTTCTACTAATGTTGACTTCATTATGTCAAAATTTCAACTTTTGTGATAAAATCTTGACTTTTTTCTCATAATTTTGACTTAATTATGTCAAAGTTTCAATTTTGTCTTAAAAGCTTGACTTTTTTCTACTAATGTTGACTTCCTTTGTGTCAAAGTTTCAACTTTTGTTATAAAATCTTGACTTTTTTCTTGTAATGTTGACTTGATTATGTCAAAATTCAACTTTTTGTTATAAAATCTTGATTTTTTTCTTGTAATGTTGACTTCATTATGTCAAAGTTTCAACTTTTGTTATAAAATCTTGGCTTTTTTCTTATAATGTCGACTTCATTATGTCAAAGTTTCTACTTTTGTTTTAAAATCTTGACTTTTTTCTCATAATTTTGACTTCATTATGTCAAAGTTTTAACTTTTGTTATAAAATCTTGACTTTTTTCTTGTAATGTTGACTTCCTTTGTGTCAAAGTTTCAACTTTTGTTATAAAATCTTGACTTTTTTCTTGTAATGTTGACTTGATTATGTCAAAATTCAACTTTTTGTTATAAAATCTTGATTTTTTTCTTGTAATGTTGACTTCATTATGTCAAAGTTTCAACTTTTGTTATAAAATCTTGGCTTTTTTCTTATAATGTTGACTTCATTATGTCAAAGTTTCTACTTTTGTTTTAAAATCTTGACTTTTTTCTCATAATTTTGACTTCATTATGTCAAAGTTTTAACTTTTGTTATAAAATCTTGACTTTTTTCTTGTAATGTTGACTTGATTATGTCAAAGTTTCAACTTTTGTTTTAAAATCTTGGCTTTTTTCTTGTAATGTTGACTTGATTATGTCAAAGTTTCAACTTTTGTTTTAAAATCTCAACTTTTTTCCTATAATGTTGACTTCATTATGTCAAAGTTTTAACGTTTGTTTTAAAATCTTGACTTTTTCCTCATAATTTTGACTTCATTATGTCAAAGTTTTGACTTTTCCTCTCACAGTTTCACCTCTTTTATCCTTAAGTTTTGACTCAATATGGGCCAAAAAAAAAAAAAAGAAAGAATTCCAACAAAGTCAAGTTTTCTTTCTTTCTTTTTTTCTAACTGGGCTTCTGAAGTCACTTAGAGCAACGTTCACACAAACCTCCTGGAAACACTCACATCAAACGTCAACAAACTTTTTCAGATTTTTTTTGTAAACTGTGCTTTTAAACTTTCTGGTCAGATCAGGTGATGAACAGAATATTTACCTTTAACTGTTGTTTTCAATAAATTTGCCTTTTACTTTCTCAAAATCCAATAGTGTAAATATAAATTTGGGCAATTTTTGAACTCAGAAAAGTAGAGACAAAAAGAAGATTGAACGCCTCAGAAAAGTCACATCTTTATGACAGTGGGAGCAAGTGTTCATGGGAAATGGAGTCTTTACCCTGGTAAAAAAAAAATAATTCTGGAAAGTCTCCAGAGTACGAAGGAGTATTAGGGCCACATTAGGAATAATAATTACTTTTTGCTTCATATTTTACTACGAGATTAAAGTCTAAATTAATTATTTTACCACAAGATTAAAGTCAAAGTTACAACGGAGACATTATATTTCAACTTTATTCTCAACATTTCGACTTTATTCTCGACATTTAGACTTTACCGACTGGGTGAGGGAGAGGGGGAAAAAATTTCCTCCCCTCATTTTCTTTTCTCAATGTGACCCTAATACTCCGTTGTACCAGAGTGATTTGAACAATCAGATAAATTTCTATTTATCTGCTACGGCAAGTCGGAGGCGTACTGGTATAGTATTTACCTTGACTACAACCACATACATAATTTGGCGGGAATCCAGGGAATTGTGGGTAAATAAGAGATGAGACACACAGCAGTGACTAAATTTCTCCTTATCTTTATTGTATAAAAAAACCCAAAATGGTACAAAATTCATGTAGAAAGTTTACAATAGAAAAAAAAATTGAAAACAGAAAAAAAAAAAACTCACTGCATGTGATGACGCAGAGCCCTGAACAGGAAGTGAGCATCTGCACATGCTCAGTGATCACCTACAGGTTGAATAATTTAAGTACTTACAGGTGAATCTGAGGAGTTTTCCACACTTTGTTTCTAAACCAGAGGCTGAAAGCGCTTTTCGTTAAAAAAAAAAACCATGAGAGGAAACAGAAACTGTGGATTTAATCCTCGAATATGATGGAAAACAAGGCCATGTGCTAAAAAACAGACAAAACAGTGCAGTTGAAGCCCTGTGAGGGGGGTTAGAGATTAAATTAAATAAAAAAACAGACATTCAAAGTGTGATAGGTCAATTTGGGTCAAATTTGAGTATTTGCTTTGTGCTTTCAAGGGAGAATTTCTGCGTTTTTCTGTCACTTACAGTCAAAGTTGATGCATCACTTTCAGTTTCAGAGTCAAGACAAACATATTAGTGTCTAATTATTCTAATTTAAAGACTGATTTATGGCGACGAAGTGCCAGTTTGAAATGATTGAGGGTTGAAATAAGTTGGATGACGTCTTAATTTGTCTTAGAAATGTAGCTCCAACACATTAATTCAACATTAATGTGACTTTTTTTTTACGTTTCTAAACAGTAAGTGGCACCTTCTTTAAAAATATGACATGAAATGGGCAGATAACGAGAAGATTTGGAGAATTAGGAAACATCATCATCATCTACAACTCAAAAAAACAAACTTCATACATCGTTTTGATCAGGAATGTAAGAAAAACAATAAATAAGACAGAAAAAAAGAAGCTACAGAAAAGCTACCATCCAAAATAAATTAGACTCTTGATATGAGCAATTAAAATATTTCCTCAAAATACATCAGAAAATGTAACCAAGGGGTCATTTTTTACAAATATCTTCAAATACTTTTTAACAATCAAAAAGATCCAAATTTTTTTTTTCTTCAACTCTTGGAAAATCATCTCAAATCCACTGGATTTAAATTCAAACTCTGCTCAGAAATACGGAAACGAACGCTCTCTGATAAGTACTCGTCTTTCTCCCGTCGTCAAAATCATATTTACAGACAAACCAAAGTATTTATAAACACTGTGGACACAGGCGAACGTCCGGCTCCCAACACTGGCCGAATGAAAGGTGTGAAGGTGTCAAACAAAGCACTTAACCCTTTACACTCCACCTGATTCTGGCTTATTTACCATGCTCTGTTTTTAAGGCTTATAACTGAGGAACCATGAGGTCAAAGTTCATCAGTGACATAATCTGAAAGATTAAAGTCACTCGTGTCAGAAAATGTCGTGTTTTAGTTTGTGGCTTAAGTCCATGTCAGGCAGAATTTGGCTAAAACATCTGTTTTCTTACTCTTTTTCTAATAATTAATTTTTGAAAATCAATAAGTTCAAGATGCTTCATGTCAGACAAAACATCCACCACATCACTTCTACACCTTTTCATCTACATCTGGGTGAAATTTCAGCTTTCTAGGTAAAACTTTGTAGAAGTTTGAGAGTTTTTAGTCTCAGGCGTTCTCATTTTTCACAGTCTAGTATGAAGACTTTGCGCAAACAAAACCAGCTTCATCAGTGCTCAGTGTCCTCTTTTTAGTCAACTTTGCTCCCTTTGTGGAAAAGGTTCAACAAAAATCATAAAAGTTGTAGTTCCCAGTCACAAATCGTACCTCTTTGTGACTGGGAAGGAAGTCGCACGGCAATAAATAGGTCTCGCCGATGATCTAAATGGCTACAGCTGGTTTTGTTGGAAGAATGAGACGATTGGTTACATGTTTTAGCGAGTGACTTCTACACCTTGTCATCTACATCCGGGTGAAATTTAAGATTTCTTGGTAAAAGAGTTTTTAGTCTCAGGTAACCAAACACCAGCAGATGCGTTCTCATTTACCACACTCTAGTCTGACAACTTTGCGCAAACAAAACCAGCTTTATCAGTGCTCAGTGTCCTCTTTGTAGTCAACTTTGTGGAAAGGTTCAATAAAAAAAATCATGAAATTGTAGTTCACAGTCACAGAATAATCCTCTTCTGTTGAATTTGAAGGAAGGCGCACGGCAATAAAGAGGTCTTGCCAATGATCTAAATGGCTACAGCTGGCTTTGTTAGAAGTATAAAGCGATTGGTTACATGTTTTAGTGAGTGACAGGCCTGTTAGCGAATAAACGAGACTCTAATAGAGCAAACACGTAAGACCACTGCGCTTTTGGTCAGTCAAGCAGGGAGCGCTTGTTGGCCATCACAGGCTATCCTGGGATGAAAACTCAACAGCAAACAATGGGGTCACTTTATTCTTACAGCTAGAACCCTGTTGCAAACAAAGACTTGCAGCTTTGTCAGATTGACATTGAGGAGGAAATGCTCTAAGACTGTGAAGCTGCTGTTATTGATGAGAACAGACACGACAGACAGACAAACAACGAACTTTACAGGAGAAATTTCACCACTTGGAATAATTTGATGAAACAACACTTTTGATATGTTTGAACTCTGGATTCCTCTGGTGGAAAGGAGAGAGAATATTCAGGGTACGGGCGTCAGGATGTGACGTAATGACCCCAAACAGGTAGGACGTCCACGTTGTTGGGGGCGATTCTTTCACTAATTACGTTTGACTGACTCAGAGGAATGGGAAATGGTTCGCTGATGACCCGGTGGAGTGTAGGAGATTAAGGAGCATGTGTGTGTGTGTGTTTGAGTGTGTGTACGTGTGTGTGCAGCTGATTGTCCCGGTTTCTGAGCAGAAAGGCACGTCGTACGTCGATGAGATGAAGCAGATTGGGAGAAGAGGTTCAACTCTGTGCTTTTTGCTCCATAGTGGAATAACACCCGACTTTTTCCCTGCCATGCACAAAAATCAGCGTCCACTTTTCACAGTTTCACAACGAGCGAGGGTGGGGGTGGGGGGTGGGGGTGGGGGGCGTGGTCAGACTCACACACCTCCAAACACTCACCTGCTCCCCTAGACGTAAAAAACAAAGATTGATTTTACAGAATGTACAAATCATCAGTCCGATCCAGCAGACTGAGTCCAGTTTCCACAGGTAGCTCCCTGATCCAGCAGACGGACAGGTGACCCCCCCCCCATCCCCTAACCCCTGACTCCGAGCTGCTGATCTCATCCTCTAAATCCTGTCTTCAAGTAAACGTCTGGTTTAGGTGAGAATCCCCCGAGTCCGAGCGCAAACGTGGCAGAAACCAGCTGCAGGTTCTCTCCCGTGTCGTAAACGGCGCCGGCGGCTCGGCCTCTACGTGAGTCTGTAGAGCGTGCTGAGGGACTGCGTGATGAAGTTCAGGAGTCCTCTGAAGGTGTCCGTCCAGTCCTGCCAGTGGGGGGCGCCGTGCTGGAAAAAGAGAAAGAGGAGAAGAAGGAGTGTTGGTCCAAAACTGACAAAACCTCAAACTGCACATCCTTAAACGACCACTAGAGGTCGACTCCAAAAAAAAAAAAAAAATATCAGGTGGTGCAACCGTCCTGACAAGTATCCACAGTAATTAAACTCTAAAAATTGAATGTCAATTATTGTAAATGGAAATTAAAAATACAGTGGCATTATTTTATGCTTGAACCTTTTTAAATAAAACATTCTTTGCAAATCAAAAGAATTTTAAAGCTGTTGAGAAATGTAAAAAACTTTTGTCCTGTAATTTTCACCTTGTCAAATGTCAGGGTGGTGCAACCGTAACATTAGACTTTTATTTTAAAGTGAAGAGAATTTTTGTCCTTTGTCCTTTGACGTAGTCGGTCTCCTCGGGTTTACTGTAAACACTGGTTCACCTTTTCATTGTAGATTTCTCTGAAATACTGATAAAAAAGGTTTTTTCACTTCATTGGTGACTGGAACAATTTCCATGTCAGGTGGTACAACCAATGTAATAATGTGAAATGTTATTTTAACATCAAATTATTTGAAATAAAACACACAAAATGAAAATGTATGAGTCACTACAGACACTTGAGAGATACTTGCCAATAATTTCACACAGAAAAAATAACAGGAACATATAAATATATTTTCATATATTTGGTTGCACCACCTGACATTTTTGGGTGCTCAAATTAAAAATACTAAAAAATAATGAACCTAAAAACTTTGAAATGTTGGTCAACAAGTAGTCGCAGAAACCAACAATATTACAAGCATAACTTCAAATGTGTTAAAGCAAGTTTATCAACAGTAGAAAACATGAATCAGTGTGTGTTTTTGAAACCATGGTAACGATATAGAGAACATTATGTCAATAAAAACAGTTATCCAACATGAAATGTTAATTTTCCCTGTGTGGAAACTTGTTGCCCGCTCTTATTTCCTGATACTTGAAACATGTTTGATCACGTTGTGTCTAAAATAATCTGCACAAACATCTCTGCGGTCACGGTGCCCCCTCCTTTAATAAAATCCCTGAATCCGTCCTCTGTGGGGTTTCGCTCTCTTTCTTTTTCCACTTTTGTCTCAGAAAACTTCGATAGTGTCAAATGTAAAACCTGAGGTTTCCAAATGTCAAACCACAGAGCGGAGAATTCGAGGTCACGAGCAGAAACAAATAAAACACGTTTGATTATTCCTCGTTTGACCTTTTTAGGAGAGCGGAGATGCAAAAACATGCGCATTTATTGACGCAGTGACCCACAAACGTCTCGTAACGACTCGATCACGCGGAGACGTGAAGCTGCAGGAAAAGTGTGTTTGAAACTGTAACTCTGCAAGAACTCGTCTGTGAAATAACGTCAGATGAATTTTGATGAAATCTACCTCACAGGTGTTTGATAATGAGGATCTGGGTCATGTGATTTATCATGTGATCAAATGATGGAGGGAAACAAACAGAAGAGGCTCAGACTTCGTGTCTGCTTCAGCTCCAACAACAGGATAAACAAGTGTGTGTGTGTGTGTGTGTGTGTGTGTGTGTGTGTGAAGATGCTGCTGTGAACTGCCTTAACCTCACGTGCCTGTGGTCAAACCCTCTCTCTCTCTCTCTCTCTCTCTCTCTCTCTCTCTCTCTCTCTCTCTCTCTTTTTCTTTCACTATCTCATCCCTCGTTCTGTTTGATTCACACTGTTTGTTCAGAAAAAAAAAAAAAAAAAAGTCTGACTGTGCTTTTGGCCCTGCTGGGTTGTAAACAACACACACACAATTTCCTCTATTTCCCCTCGAGAATAAAGTCTCTGTCTGATTTTCCCGCACACACACACACACTCATGCACACACACACACACACACACACAGCTGACAGACAGAGGAGACAGTTCAGTGAGGGCAGCAACCTCTGAAACCTGCTACACATGTCTGAAAACAGGCTGTTACGCCCTCAGAAAGTGTGTGTGTGTGTGTGTGCATGCATGTGTGTGTGTGTGTGTGCATGCATATGTGTGTGTGTGTGTGTGTGCAAGTGCAATCCACGTCTGAGTCAGAGCTGAGAGTGGGTGACGTCATCTTTGTTTGTGTGCATAAGGCGGGAGGGATGGAGAGAGAGAGCAAAGGGTGTGTGTGTGTGTGTGTGTGTGTGTGTGTGTGTGTGTGTGTGTAGTGGGGGGGTGGGGAGCTGCTGCCAACTCCTCACGCGATGCAGTGTACACAGGGAGGGAGGGGCGAGCGAGATAAAGACATGACAATAAAGAGAAATAGAGAGAGAGAGAGACAGACGAGGAGGGAAATAGAGACGTGTGTTTGAAATAAATCAGATTTTGATATTAAAGATTGAAAAATTCACGACTGTTACAGAAAATATATCATTCTGATTAAGTTAGAGATTAAATCTAGAGACAGAGAAAGAGTGAGAGGGATTGAAAGTGTGGGGAGAAAGAAGAAGAAGAAGTTAAAAGTGAATCCAGTGAGAGAGAAAAAGTGGCACAAACGACATCGATTCACTCTCACATGCAAGTATTGATCCCTCCTCCCTCTTTCCTCTCACACACACACACACACACACACACACACACTCGTCTAATTAGACACGCGAACTCACATGCTCGCTCATGCAAGAGCTGAGCGCACGGATAAGAATCGATGTGACTGTGCAGAAATTCAAGGACGCCAGGGAAACGGACGCTTTAATCCCGGGATCAGCTCAGGTGAAGGAGACGAAGACGCGGCACGAAGAGTTTAAGTGTTGTTTACTATTCGAAAACACACGATCGATATCTTAACATCAACTATTCAACCAACTCAGGATGAAGTTTGGCTTTTGTTTTGATCATAAGTTTGTGGTTTTACTTGATTCTGGTGCAGAAGTTTCAGACTTTTTTGTCGTTTTCCTCTAAGTGGAAGAAATTTCTGCTCTATCTTGTTTTCTTATGTAACTTATATTTGTACAAATCTAGAGTAGAATTTAAAATTCTTCTTCTGACTTATAAAGCTCTTCATGGCATGGGGCTGTCTTGTCTTAAACAGCTCATGGTCCCATATTTCAGGCCTGCTCCTTGTGCTTACAGTCTCCAAAAGGAGTATGGGAGGTGGAGCCTTCAGTTATCAGGCTCCCCTTATCGTATCTTCAGAAGCAGACTTAAAACTTTCCTTTGTGACAAACTTTATAGTTGGAGCTGGATTACATCTCAACCATGTCTCAGGGCGTGGTCACACCGACCAACCGTGCCGTGCTTGGGCACACTTTGGACTTAAAGCTCTGGAACTCACTGCCACCAGACATTAGAGACTGTGACCCACTATCCTTTTCAAATCTGAACTCAAAACCCACCTGTTCAGACCATAGACTGTATAATAAGTGGATGTAACGACGTTGGGCTCAAACTGACGCCTCCAGCAGATGCTCTGCCCCCTGGTGTCTGGCTGCAGTATAGGTCATAAGCCCCGCCCCCTGGTGTCTGGCTGCAGTATAGGTCATAAGCCCCGCCTCCCCATATATTCCAGATATGAGCCGGGAAAACTTTAAAAAATTACGATACCTCGTAGAAACGTTTCTCTCATCTTTACTCTAAGGTAGTATGATGATGTCATCTGGCTGTATGGTGTTCAGGTGTTTTTTTTCCTGAGAAGTTAGTTTCTCATTAGTTATTGGACGTTAAAAACCGCGATATAAGTTTCGTTTTACGATAGTTGACAGCTGCCGTTCATGAGTAGTTTTTATCGGGGATATAAGAAACTTCAGGAAAGAGCCAAAAGGAGACTAAACCTTCTGAAGAAGAAGAAATAAAAATTTTTATTTCTCTTTTTTACTTGACTCCACCGGAAATTCTCTACTGCGCAGACTCTGGCTGCACAATGGCGGCTAGAGAAACGGGGTTTTTTGGCTTCAAAAACGTAGAACGGTGACAGGTGGAAGCACGCTGTTTATTCTATATACAGTCAATGGTTTGACCTCGATCTCACAGATCTTCAAGCTGTTCTTCACAGATATCTCACTATTTCACGAATGCGCGTTATTATATGGGTGTATGCTGGCATTCTGTCACAGTGCCACCTAGCGGCCTGGCGTTGAATTTCAGCCACTATTGCGTTTCCTGAAGACGCTCGTCTAAACGCAGAGAAAAGTTGAAGACGATACGACATTTTTGCGTCTACAGTTTTGATCATCTCCGTGTAAACGTAGCCCTAGAGTCGTCGGGGTAAAACTGACACACTAGGCTCCCAAGTTTTCCTTTTCTCCTCCGTCCGTCAGTGTAACTTTTATCTTAATGCACCATTGTAGTTTCTCTCTGTGTCTCTCTGATCTCTGTCTAACATGAGTCTGGTTCTGTCCGAGGTTTCTGCCTGTTAAAGGGAAGTTCTTCCTCTTTTGGAAAGTGTCTCCAGATATTATGACTGATTGATATGTAGCAGGTCAGTGTCATAGTCAGGACTTTTAACATCAATATTTTTGGTCCAAAACTGTAGAAATAGGTAAGTATGTAGTCAGCATTTAAGCCCCGCCCCTCTTACCGCTCTGCGCAGGACGGTGGCGTTGTACTCGTCCCCGATCATCCTCAGCTGGTGCGCCACTCTCCTAACCTCCAGCTCCTGCAGCACCTCCTCCCTGTTGTCCATCAGACGGTGCTCGTTCTGGGGCAGCAGGTCGGGTAAAGGCCCCAAACGCCTGGAGGAGTCTACGCCCTCGCCTCCGTCCAAATCTGAAACAGAACAAGCCCCGACACATTCAGAAACAAAGCATCCGGTTTCTCTTTCACCTTTCTTTTCCTCTGACTTTGTCTCTGCCTCTGTTTAAAGGAGGAGGAGGAGGAGGAGGAGGAGGAGGAGGAGGAGGAAGAGTGTTGGTGCACACAGAGACAGTGGAGCTTTTATTGGAGCCTCTGGTGAAACTTAATTGATTCTCAACAAGCAGCAACATTAACAGGCTCCTAACATGCTAATGCAGACGGTTCATGTGGTGCGAGAGTTTCCTGAACACACTGTTCAAAATGTTCGGGTTTGCTCTGACTGACGCTCTGCACTCACAGGCAGAAAATGCTGAAGTGGAAATGCACTTTTATAAATAAACTGCAGATATACAGTAGTAACCGTCTTTTCTTTGGGGTCATGACTAGTGAGTGTGAAGATTTCTTTTGGCCCATAATAAAAACTCAAATTGTGGGTCAACAAGTAAAAATTTTGAGATAAAAAGTCAGAACTGTGATCAAAAAGTCAAAGTTATGAGCTAAAAAGTCAAAGTCATGAAATAAATAGAAGAAATTTTGAGATAAAATGTCCAAATTGTGATCAAAAAGTCAAAATTATGAATTTAAAGTCAATATTTTGAGATAAAAGGAATTTATTGAGAAAAAAAACATCAATTTTTGACCTAAAAAGTCAAAACTATGAGAAAAAATCAAAAATTTGACACAAAAATTCAATATTTTGAAAAAAAAAAGAATTCAATGTTTTCAACTCATAAGTCTAAATTATAGAGAAGCTTCAATTTTGTGCCGACAGGTCAAAGTTAAGAGATTTAATGTCAAAATTCTGAGATAAAAAGTCAAAATTTTGATTGAAAAGTCAAAACTTTGCACTAAAAGGTTAAATTTATGAGATTAAAGGAAGAAAGTTTAAGATATATAGTCAGAGATATGAGAAAAAGAGTTGAAATTTTGAGATTTTATCTCATAATTTGACTTTAAATGTGTAAAAAATGAAACTCAACAAAGCCGGTTTTTCAGTTTTTATATTATTAACTGGCTGAAATGGGCTTCAATTCATTATTAATGTTTCCATCATAGAAAACTTTCACTTCAAACAGAAAAGGAGTGTTTAAATAAATGTTTGGGTCATGAAAGAAGCATCATCTCACACACACACTTTACAGGAATTAAATTATGATGTGTGACCAAACGTCCTCTTCAACCTGGACTTTTCCTTCTTTTTGTTGGTAAAATTATTAATTAAAACCCCAAAATGTTCAAGTTTGCTCTGACTGATCCTCGCACTCACAGACAGAAAATGCTGAAATGCTGAAGTGCAGTGGTTCCCCTCTTTACCTCCTGGTCATGACCAGTATTGAGATTTTTTTTGGCCCATACTTAGTCAAATTATGGGAAAATAAGTCAAAACTTTGAGAAAAGTTAAAAATTTTGAGCTACAGGGTCAAAGTTATGAGATCAAGGTCAAAGTTATGAGATAAATAGTCAATATTATGATAGAGAAATAAAAACATTAAAAGCTAAAAAGTCAGATAAGAGATAAAATAAAGACATTGAAAGGTAAAAAGTCAAAATTATGATGGGAAAGTTAAAATTTTGAGCTAGAAGGCCAAAGTAATGAGATTAAAAGTCAATATTTTGAGAAAATTAAGAGAAAAGTCAAAATTTTGAGCTAAAAGGTTATGGTTTAGGGATTCAAAGTCAATATTTGTGACATGTAATCAAAATTCTGGGATATTAAGGTCAGAATTCTGAGATAAATAGTCAAAATTATGATATAAAAGTCAATATTTTGAGCTAAAGGGTCAAAATCATGACAGTAAAAGTCGTTTTTTGGGATAAAAAGTCAAAATGATCATAGAGTAGTCACAATTCTGAAATGAAGGTCAAAACTTTCAGATTTCAAAGTCAATATTTTTGTATAATTAAGTCAAACTATGAAATAGAAAGGTCAAAATCCGGAGATAAATAGTCAAAATTATGATAGAAAAGTAAAACTTTAAGATCTTAAAAGTCAGATAGGAGATAAAATGAAGCCATTGAAAGGTAAAAGGTCAAAATTATGATGGGAAAGTTAAAATTTTGAGCGAGAAGGCCCAAGTAATGAGATTACAAGTCAATATTTTGAGCTAAAAGGTTATAGTTAAGGATTCAAAGTCAATATTTTGTGACATGCAAAGAAAATTCTGGGATATTAAGGTCAGAATTCTGAGATAAATAGTCAAAGTTATGTTATAAAAGTCAATATTTTGGGATAAAAAGTCAAAATGATCATAGAATAGTCACATTTCTGAAATAAAGGTCAAAACTTTGAGATTTCAAAGTCAATATTTTTGGATAATTAAGTCAAACTTTGAAATATATAACGGTCAAAATTCTGAGACAAGAAGTCAAAATTATGACAGAAAAGTCAAGATGTTGAGATAAAAGGCCAAAGTTATGAGATAAAAAGAAGAAACTTTGAGATTAATAGTCAAAATAATGAGAAAAAAAAGTTGAAATTTTGACTTTCTACCTCAAAATTTTGACTTAATATGAGCAAAAAATAAAACTCAACAAAGCCAGTTTCTCATTTTTTATGTTATTAACTGGCAGAAATGGGCTTCAATTCATTATTAATGTTTCCGTCAAAGAAAACTTTCACTTCAGACAGAAAAGGAGTGTTTAAATAAATGTTTGGGTCATGAAGTTACTTTATTGTCTTTGAGGATCTTTGTGTATTTTTGCAGGATCTCGAAGAAGCTGAGTTTCTCTTTTTGGGTTTTAAGGATGTGGTCACCTTAAAGTTATGACTCATAAATGTTTGTTTCAATTACACAGTAGAGTCACTTTAAAGTTGATGGATTTAAAGTCTTTCCTGACCTCTGAGAAAACACACACACTCACTCACACACACACACACACTCTCAGGTTCCTCATAGACTTTTTTCTCTCCTCCACTTCGACACAAACACAAACAGATATGAGCTGAAGAGTCTGATGCTCTGACTTATTTTCCTCCTCATGGAACTTGGAGAATAATCTCTTAATCTGCTTAATAAGTCTGGTATGGAGAGGTGCACTCAGTGTGTGTGTGTGTGTGTGTGTGTGTGTTTGTTTAGAAATGACTAAGTCTGTAAACACACATGGAGGTGACTGTACTTTTGTTTTGATGCTTTTCACGTCCTTAAATATCGCACTACTTCACTTAAATGTTCATATAAATTTGTACAATGTCTTAATTACTTAATCTCTGTTTTACTTTTTTTTTTACTTATTGATATTTTGTTAACACTTTACAATAATTGTCCCTCAATAAACATTAGTGAATACATTTTTAAGGCATTAACCAACAGTTTGATAAAGTGTAAATAATTATAATAATGCATTATATAACATTAAATGGATAAATCAGCCAATATCCAATATATACACTGATATATGGAATAAGAACATTGATATACACAGGATTAATCTTATTCTTGTGGTCAGTTATTGTTCTTTTTTGCCTTTTTTGGACCAATTTTTTTGCTACTTTCAGAATATTTTCCAACTTTTCTGCCAATTTTCTCGCTTTTGACCATTTTGCCACTCGAATCTCATTTTAATTGCTTATTTTTGTTGTCATTTTTCACACTTTTGGATCTGTTTTTGCTACTTTCCCCATATATTTTCCAAATTTTCTTGCTTTTGACCATTTTTGGCACTTAAAACTCATTTTTATTGCTTATAGATTTTTTTTCTGCTCTACACCAGAGTTACTCAACATAAGAGACAAATTATTGAAAACTACCTTTGTAAGAGATTTAAAAAAAAAAATCTGAGTGGTGAAAAGTGGCAGAAATGGAAAGAAAAAGTAGTAAAAATGAGTTTTAAGTGGCTAGAAATGGAAAAAAGCAAGAAAATTTGGCAAAAAAAATGGAAAAAGATCCAAAAGAGGACAAAAAAAAGTGATAACTGACCATAAAAATTAGTTTTAGGAGGCAAAAATTGTCAAAAGCAACAAATTTTGACATGAAAATTAGAAAAAAATGTGGAAAATAAATTTATCTGTTATCCTGAGGTTTAAGAAATATTGCGATTTACGATTTTAACTGCGATTAATTCCCCATCCCTACTATGTAGTCTTTTAAAAACAAACAAAAGGGGGAAATAAAATATATATCTCTTTTTTTTTTGGCATAAAAAGTGTCTGTTTCTGAAATAACCTTCCTGTGTCACACCTTTGGCTTTAAACGACCTCTGTGTGTGTTTCTCTGATCGCCACGGTAACAGGCGACTGCAGCATCTGCTTCTCTGCGAGGATTAAAACTGATCCTTTAAAGATGCAGGTGACCAGACGACGAGAGAGAGAGAGAGAGAGAGAGAGAGATGGAGAGGGGGAAAGAGAGAGCGGGAGGAAAAAACAAACCCTGGCCTGTTGCCAAGGTAACTCTACAGCAGCGCTCCCGGAGACGTCCGCGCCTGATTGGCTGTCAGAGACGACAGCTGAGGTGCGATAGGGTGGATGGAAGGAAAGGGGGTGGGGCTTAAGGGGTGAAGCTGTCCGTTTGATAGGCTGAGGGGCTGAGAAGGTGACGGAGGGGCTCATGACCGGTGAGACATGTGGAGCAGGAGGGTTTTAGAAAAAAAAAACCCAAAACAAACCAAAACAAAGTGAGGAAGAGGAAAATGTGACAGAGTTTTCACAACAAACTTAACCTGATTAACCCAAACTTAATGATCTCATTAGCTCACAACACCTCTAATTGACTTATATCGATTAGGGCAGATTATCAGTCTGAGAGATCAATTAGTCCCTGAGGAAGATGCTAATTAGATGATTGATTCACTAACTGTCTGACTAAGTGAGCGACTGATAAGCTCCATCAGCCGCAAACCGACGACGTCACTGAATAACTGGATTATGAATTAACACTCGGAGACGTCTGCAGCTTTAATTAACGGCTGAATCTGACAGAACTTTCCGCCCGCATGAGCTGCTCTCTGCAAAAGGAGGAAATGCTGCAGTTTTTTTTTTTTTCTCTCTCTCTCTCCTTTGCAAACAGAGCGCAGGGGACATGTCTGAACATGCCCGGGATGCACAGCTGACCTACAGCTGAGAGGAGGAGGAGGAGGAGGTGTCAGTATATCTGTTTGCATTGTTACAAATCTGTCACAACACACTCGCTCCAGCACCAGATGTAAAACCTGCTTTTCCTGTATCCTGCCGAGACACAAACCGCCTCCTGAAATTTCCCTTTTCACAGCCGTAAAATCTCCCTCCAGGGCGCCAAAGTTTCTCATCTGAAGGATCACGTTTGGCAGCAAACACAAGGCGTACAAATCAAACAAGAGGAGAAAGTTATGACTCAACATGCATGATTTATTTCCAAAGCAAAACCAGAACGAAGCAGTTTTTAAGTCTGTAACAGCTGTAACACATCTCCTCCTCCACCTGCCCCCCCATCAACACCACCCAAACAAACCCCCCTGATATGGAAACGCAGCCTCAGGACACACACGACCCGTCCTCTCCTGTTAACTGATGACTTTGATGTTTATTTATGGGAGGAGGTCTGAAAAACAAACTGTGGTTTGGTGGTTGAATCCTGTAAAAAAGATCTGTACCTGCTCTGTTGTTAACCCATTACATCCCATATAACTCTGACCTTTATATCACACTATAGTTCTAAGTTTTTAACTGTAGAACCATAAGGTCAAAGTTCATCAGTGACACCTTATTTGACAAATTAAAATCTCTAGTTTCAGAAAATGTCATGTTTTTAAAGTCCACATCAGGATAAATGCAGCTGAAACACTTCCTCTCCTCTTTGTTTTTGTAACCATTCTTGAAAATCAATAACTTCAAGATGCTTCATGTTAGACATAAAACATCCACCACATCACTTCTACACCTTCTCATCTACATCTGGGTGAAATTTAAGCTTTTTAGGTAAAACTTTGTAGGAGTTGGAGAACTGTGTTAGTGCTCAGTGTCCTCTTTTTAGTCAACTTTGCTCTCTTTGTGGAAAAGGTTCAACAATAAATCATAAAATTGTAGTTCCCAGTCATGAATTGTACCTCTTCATGAATATGAATGCAGACGCTTGGCAATGAATAGGTCTCGCCTTGTGATGTAAATGGCTACAGCTGGCTTTGTGTGAAAGGTACGGGGATTTTTTTTACATGTTTCAGTGAGTGACAGGCCTGTTAGCCAATAAATGACCCTTGAATGAGAAAGAGCGTTTGGTCAGTCAAGCAGGGAGCGCTTGTTGGCCATCACAAGCTGTCCTGGCATGAAAACTCAACAGAAAAAAATGGGGTCACTTTTGTTTCGCAGCTAGAAATCTCAGCTTTGTCAGATTGACATTGAGGAGGAAATGCTCTAAGACTGTGAAGCTGCTGTTATTGATGAGAACGGACACGACAGAGTCTGTTTGTTGCCTGAAATGTCCTCTTTAAAGTGGTGAACCTTATTAAACTACTTTGTTGTGAAAACTATACAAACTTGAGACCTAAGGAGACCACCTTTCCTCTCACTTATAACAGGGTACGGGCGTCAGGATGTGACGTAATGACCCCAAACAGGTAGGACGTCCACGTTGTTGTGAGCGATTCTTTCACTAATTATGTTTTGTTGATCACGACAGCTGTACAGCAAAGTTAGTGACTGAAACGTGAAGAATCTAAACTTTCTGATGTTGAAAAAGGCGTTACTGTTTATACTTGATGATGTCATATGGATGGTGAACGGGTTGCAGACGACCAGGTGGAGCGTAAGAGGTTAAGTAATTTGAAGGACAGAACCGTGAGGCTCCTCTTACCTGATTGTTCTCCTGAGAAGGCACTGGGTGCACAGCTTGTCTCCTCCTTTCGATTGCACGGTGGCGGCGAAGCAGGAGGCGTGTGTGATGGTGGTAAAAGCTGCTGGTGAGTCTGGGGCTCCTCCCGTCCCTCTGGGTGGGGGTAAGGCAGAGGGTACGGCAGGTAGATGGCCTGCAGAGACTGGAGCTGGTGCGGCTGAACGGCTCCGCTTCCTCCGGTGCTGACGCCGGTCGTGGTGAGGAGGCCGTGCCAGGTCGGGAAGGGGCGAGGCAGCTCCATGCGGCAGGAGTTTCCTCCTGCTCCGGTTTCCCCGACGTTCTCGATGGTCTCTGCTCGGGCCATCTCAGTAAGAGCCTGAGAGAAACACAGACACGAGCAGAAGAGTCAGGACTGCACATGCATTTATGAATCAGTCAGGTGAAAACAACTCACTTTCTCACAATAAGGATAAAGGTTTGCAAAAATAATCTAAATGTGATTATTTTTCGCCTTTATTGCAATTTATTTTGCAACTTTCTTAAGGCTCCCTTTTGTATTTTACTGTTTTGGAGAAGTTTACTGTATTCAAACCTATTACCACTTCATTTTCTTCACTTGTTGTTCTCGTGTGCTTGTTGTTTTAATTATTTGTGTTGTGTACTTCTGTTTTTATTCTTGTTGTAAAGTGTCCTTGGGTGTCAAGAAAGGCGCTTTTCAAAATAAAATATATTATCATCTATTGAAAGAGATGACCTTTTTTTTCATTCTTATTTTGAAAAAGAACAACAAACATAAAGGAGAAAAAAACATAAACACAAAAGAAACTCTGCTCGCACATACAGGTAAAAGTTTAGAATAATAATAAAAAACTTTAACATACACAGGTATCAACCTGCTAATGTTTTGTTACGTGTCTTGAGATAATGTTTGTTATGATTTGGCGCCATATAAATAAAGATTGATAAAATTTTATATTTTTTGTCGCTCATTTCAGAAAGTAAAACCCAGATATTGCATAGACTCATTGAACATTAAGTGAATTATTTCAAGCTTTTAATATAATAAAAACACAAAATTCAGTGTCTCAGAGAATTAGAATATTACATGAGATCATTAAAAAAGGAGATTTTAATCAGAAATGTCAGACTTTTGCACATTTTAGTTGCTTTTGACTATTTTTTTTCACCACTTTGAACAATTTTCTGCTACTTTTTGACCATATTTATCACCTTTAAGTCACTTTTTTTTGCCACTTTTCACCTCTTATATTGTTTCTCTTGCTAAGGTTGTTTCTAACTGGTTGAGTAACTTTGGTGTAGAGCATAAATCATCTACTGTAAAACAAATTATCTGGTGTCATGGCACATTTGAGGTTATTAAAATATTGCACTGTCTGTGATTAGAATATTACAACAGGACATATTGTGATTTAACCTCCTTGGAATAAACTGCCCAGCCCTAATATGGATGAATGAATACAATAAATTCAACAATGAAATCAGTTGCTGAGACTAACAATAACATAAAACAACAGAGAAATTTCAAATATTGGACATAAATCTCTAATTTTTAGGGGCAACATGGTGAAAAAACGAGTATTTGATGATAAATACAAGAAATCCACTGGTCTAATTTTAGCTCCATTGTTTTTATTCCTCCTCCCTCTGTTTGACCCACCGACCTATATTCACTCACCACCGCTAGGGGGCGTCGTCCTTTCCCCTTCAGGAGCATAGAGCACGAGACTCGTGTTTGTAAACAAATCCGTGCTGTGGAGAGCACGAGGAAGCGCACAGACGGAGAGGCGAGCGTGCGTAAAGGGAGCCAGGCCACTTTTACGCACGAAAAGAGTCAAATAATCAACATTTCTATTTTATAAAGCCTAAATAAAGATCCAAATTAGATTTATAATGGTATTAAATCATATTCACATCTCTAAATCAGCTTTTTATCAAACAACGCGACTTTTACGCACGGCGTTTACGCACGAAAAGAGGAACATAACCAACATTTATGTTAAATTTAATAGAAATTAACAGACAGTTGCACATGAAAAACGCTGCTTTTTAAGGTAATAAGCGGTTTCAAAGGAAAATAAGGAGCGAATTTATAGTTTTAAGTTGGAAAATCCAAGATTGTGACTTAATTATTCTCCATTTAAGGAAACTTTTTGAGAGTCCTGCTCCAGCATCTGCGTCTCTATTGGTGCGGAAATAATGAAAATAATGATGCTTTTTCATTAAAATAGCGCTTTTCTAGACACTCAAAAACGCTGTATATAAGATAAAAACATCATATAAAATGTTTCAAAAATTCTGATGAAACATTACATTATAGCACATGACAAAAATAGTCAGTTTTTTGCCTTTATTATTATTAAAATGGTAATTTTGAGCAGTTTTGTCATGCACACGCTGCAAAAAACATCTTAAAAAGTTAGAATAAATTATGAAAATGTTATTAATGTATGAAAACGGAATTAAAATTGTAGCTTTTTATTTGTTACTCATATTTTTATCTGCTCTAAAAGTGAAAAAACAAAACTGTAAATAAAAGTGACAGCTTGTATTTTTCTGTCTTCACTGACAGCTGGACAGATGATGCAACTCGCAGCTGTCAGAGCTTCCTCTAACTTGTGCAGACTGATGTAAACTCAGGTGTAAACTCAGGTGTAAACTCAGGTGTAAACACTGGTACCTGTTGTTGAGTGTGTCGCTCCGTGGTGAGTGTGTCTGCAGGTAAAGAGCCGGTAACAGGTGAACATCAGAGGGGCTCAAACTGTGAACAACCACCGGGAAAGAATCACAACACGGCGCAGAAGCAGAGTCCACTCATGTACAAATAAAAATAAAAAACCAGGTTAATCCATTTCAAGTGTTTGAGTTAAAGATTGTCAGAGTAAAAAAACTCCACATGTTTCAGGAGTTAATCCATGAAAAACATCGATGTTAACGCGCAGGGAGCTGAGGATCAGAGCTGCTTCTCTTCCTGCTGCTCCTGCTTCTCTGTTCGCTCTGAGCGCGTCTCTGCTGCTGCGGCTGTAAAAGCGTAAAACACGCGCACGGAGTGGATAGGGGACCGGAAGTCAGGGCTGACTCACTGTGGGGCTTTTCAAAATAAAACTGACCGGACTTCAACAAAACTAGTCTTTCAAATATGTAACAAGATTCTGAAAATAAAATAAATAAATACTTAAAAAAGAGAATAGTAATACTATGTTTTTTCACTTAAAAAGGATTTTCCATTACTCGAAGACACTTGTCGAAAATAAAACTTAATAAAGGACCATAACTCAAACAAAACAAGCAAAAAACATAAAACAAAACAATACAACACTTACAACAACAATGACAGTGAAACCCAGTATGATATGAATACTAGTACTACTACTACTACTAATATTAATAATAATAGTTACAGGGATTCTTATAATGATAACATTAATTATAATAATGATAATAATGTTTATAATATAATACTGACAGTAATAATATGATAATAATAAATTGTATTCATTTTGCGGTTTTCACAACAATTATTATATAAACAGTAGTATTAATAGTAGAAAATAAAATTAGGTATTTATTCAATATATTAATAGTACTGGGTATTATAATACAAGTAATAACACTAATTTGTAAGACATCTACAAAGGTAATGTTAATTAATTATTGTCAATAGTTTTATTGAATTTTCCCTTTTCTATACTCAGAGTCACTTTCTACAGTTTTTAACATGAATACATAAATCGAGGATCATCATTCAAACAAAATATGACAATAAGGATTAAAAGTTACCTGAAAGGTTTTTGCAGTGTTGTTGTTGCTATAACACAACAATAACATAACAACATCAACAACAACATACTATTAATACTACTACTTCTTACAATAATAATAATAATAATAATAATAATAATAATAAAATTTTTAAAGTACTAAAAACAATAAAGTTGCAGATAAGGTTGATATCAAATTATGCTTAATACGTGTTAAAACATGTTTGTCCAAATGTATATTTCACACAACTGTAGATGTCATGGTATTCTATATGACATCCCTTCCATATTTAATCAATCCAATAATCAAGTTGTCAAAAGAACTAACATTAAGGTATGAAAAGTTTTAAATAATTCACTCTCCAATAAGTTACGTACCTATACAGTCAGACTAAGTGATTTGTCATGAACTTTCAAGCTGGATCTACTGGTCTGGAATACAAAAAGAAGCCACTGATTCATAAATCTGTCTTTGGTTTATTGAGTTTTCACATCTTTATTTAGCTTCAAATCTGTGAACAAAGCTTTACTTTCATTTTCCAACTTCCAATCTGTGTGACATGCTTTTATTTTGAAAATCTCATCACAGTGTTGTTTGCGTTTTGACTTCCGTGACCACGCCTTCTCCTCGACAAGTGCTGACATGCTCCTAAACAGGATATTACTACTGTTTTACTCTCCACCTCTTTCTTTCTCTATTTCTGTTCATTTATTTGATTCATTGAATGTTTTTTTTTTTTTTAAATATCCTGCAGGATTAAAATAAAAGAGCATTTTTTATTTTTCTAATGCACCAAAAATAAAAGGTTATGGGTAAATTAAATGATAAGGACTCTTTTTTTGTTTTGTTTACACTCATGAAAACAAACCTCCCCCCTTCAACTTCTTATCTCTCACCTCTGGACAAAGTGATTTCCTCATCATGTGACACACACACACACACACACACACACACACAGATCTGTCATTTCCCTGGTTTCCTCCTCACTTTTGTCACATCTGCAGCAGCTGTGCAGCGATGTGCAGCGACACAGTCTGATCCTGTTTGTGGAGCTGAGTCAGCTTTTAATGTTTATTACAACACAGTTAATAAACACAAGAAAACATTAGTGGCTGTAATTACTCTGCTGTTTGTGAGTCATGCAAAGAAAAGTTCAACCTCTGACGCTTCAGGTGCCTTTTACAGATCATGAAAACACCAAATTTACTGTCTCAGAAAATAAAAATTTTATGTGCATTCTTATTTTTCCTTGCTATTTAGACCCAGTTAGTATAAAAACTAAACTCAGGCTTTAGTTTATACAGGGAGTTGTGTTTTTAATGTTATTAACTAGCTACTAGTTGTTAGTTATCAGTGTTATTGATCATAACTTTGCTGTTTTTCTCACTGAAACGGGTGTTAAGTTGAGAAATCACTAAAAGATTACATGGGAGGTGTCTCTAAATGTGGCTGAGATAGATTAAAGTTTGAAAAAAAAAAAGTTTCATTGGTCTAAGGGGCAGAAATGTGATGGACACCAGGTCTAAGAGGTTAAAAAAGGAGATTTCGAACAAAAATGTCAAGCATTTGTCACTCTTTTATCACCACTTTGGACTATATTTTCCTACTTTTTGACTATTCTCCAAATTTTTTTGTTACTTTTCCTGCTTTATGACCACACTTGTCGCCTTAAACTCACTTTTATTGCTACATTCAAGGATTCAAGAAACATTTATTGTCGTGCCGCCTCAAATTTGCATGTTAATGGTACGAAACTAGCACTCAGGTCCTGATTTTAAAAGCTGAAAATAAATAATACGATAAGTACACGGTAACAGAGTATAGTAAAAATGGTGAAAAATAAACTGAGAATAGAAAAGGCAGTTCAAATTTGACATTAAGTAAAATATCAAGTGAATTATACACATTAAAGTTTTCTTTTTCAATCACTTTGGTGCATTTCTCACCCCACTATTAACATCTACATAAGGGTCAATGAGGTGACGTCTCTTTTTTTGTGTCTGAGTGCAATATTTCCTTCCATCATGAATTGAGTATTTCATCACATGTATTTCTTTATTCTATGAAACCTGTGTTATTTGAACACATCTTTAAACTATTAAAATATAACATGTTTTTCTGTGTTTTGGTTCCTCAAACCCCCAAAATGTCAGGTGGTGCAACCGTCCTGACAAGTATCCACAGTAATTAAACTCTAAAAATTGAATGTCAGTTATTGTAAATGGAAATTAAAAATACAGTGGCATTATTTTATGCTTGAACCTTTTTAAATAANACAAATAAAAGAAATGAAACACACAAAATGAAAATGTATGAGTCACTACAGACACTTGAGAGATACTTGCCAATAATTTCACACAGAAAAAATAACAGGAACATATAAATATATTTTCATATATTTGGTTGCGCCACCTGACATTTTTGGGTGCTCAAATTAAAAATACTAAAAAATAATGAACCTAAAAACTTTGAAATGTTGGTCAACTACTGAAATCTGTTAGAAAACATAATTCTTCTCTCAGAAATATGTTTTTATCCATTTTCAAAGAACTTTTTAAAAATACGTTTTTAGACCCTCTTTTTGTCGTTGACCCATAACAGTTAGTGCATTTCTCAAAATAATTAATACAAAAGCAAGTTGCTCACTTGCTAAAAATATATATAGTTCATGCCTCATAGGCAAGTATTCACGTCAATGAAAGTGTCTTAAGTGATTAAAATGAAAAGTTCTGACACCATAGTTAATGAATAAGATAATCAAATGACTCCACCACCTGAGAAAAGATCAAACTCTGACACTTTAGGTGTCTCTTGATGTGATTGATGTAATTTATTCCAAATATTCTCACATGTTGAGACACATCAGCTGCATTTCTCCGGGATAAACCTGCATTAGAGTGAATTTTAATAGTGAACGTAAATGCAAATGTGGATCTAAATCCTATTCAATGAGCGACTCAGTGTTGACTCTGTCTGACTTACACTGACGTACATTTTCAGCTTTAGATACAAACCACTTCCTTCTCACAGGAGGATCATAAAAGCTGCGTTCTTATTGGTCAGATTTGACACCAAAGAGTGTTGGTGAATGTCTATAATTTGTCCAGCAGCACAGTTTGACTCCACATATGTTGTTTAACTGAAGACAAAGCCTTTCAGGAAGTGAACAGAATGACTGCACCAACTTATAAACCGGTTATGTGAGATTCTTTCTGTTATCTGCACAGGTGTTGCACTGCAGCATGATTTATTTCCAACAGATTGTCTTGCATAATTCATTCGTGGTGGAAACAGTCAAAAGAAAACAAGAAGAAGAGCAGAGGGTGTGACAAAAATGGTGCATGAGGAAGAAGAAATCAGGAATATTTGGGTCTGAAAATGATGTTTTCAGTTCAAAATAGACTGAAAAATAAAATCCAGGTCCTGATCCTGCCATAAAAAACATAGACTGTGTAGAATAGACGGCGTGGCTCCGCCTTTTTCTGTCGTACGGTTTTGAAACCAAAAGACTAGAGAGTCTGTGCAGTCAAGAATTTGGGTAAAGAGAAGCTTATAACCTGGTTTTTAACGTCTAATAACTAATGAAAGCTGAGTAACATCTTCATATCACTGCAGCGTTTTCTGTGAAGCTGTAAACTGATTCTCTGCATTTGAAGCATCAATAATCCTCTGATTCTCGTAATGGTATAAAAACATAATCCAGGATTAAAGGGTGTTTTTTTTCCAACACTGTTATCCGTTTATGAGTAATAATTTAATCCAAATATGAAGCAACGAGGATTGATTAAGACTTTACTCTTAGAGATTTGTCCCTGCATGTTTTGCTTCCTTTGACTTTGAGGCTCCATGTTTGTGTCCAGGCAGGAAACAGAAGCCTAATTGTTCCATCCTTTACACCCTGCATGGCATTAGCATGCAAAGTGACTTCACCCCCCCCCCCCCCCTTCGCCGTCTTAACCCCCGACCCTTAGATCATTGTGTGCCGCACACACCCTCAGCTGCAGGGCATGAGACAGGGGCGGCCCCGCTCAGCTGGGGGGGTCAGAGGCTGTTTAATCGGCTGGAAATGGCAGCTTGTCTCGAGCTCCCACTCCATCCACGCTCGCTTTGTTTGGGGGGGAGGAGGGAGAGTGGGGTCTCCTCTCAGGTACATGCCCGGGCGAACATCTCTGAGCTCGCTCTGAGACAGTCGGACAAACAAACACCGAGACTGACATCTGGTCAACAATCAGACTGAAGGGTGGAGACGGTGAATGTGGGTCACAACTCAGAGCATCGAGTCTCTGATTTATATTGTTCTTACTATTTCTAATCACAACCCCGTTTCCAGTAAATGAAAACATTTTGAATTTGATGCTGCAACATGTTCCTAAAAATCTGGGACAGGTTCATGTTTCCCTCCTGTGTTTTATCACTTTTCCTTTAACAACACTGGTTCAGTATTTGTGAACTGAGGACACTAATTGTTGAAGCTTTGGAGCTGGAATTCTTTCACATTCTTGTTCATGAACAACTTCAGTCTAGCAGCTGCACTCTTCTACTACGGAGCCACGCTGTTGTAACAGGAGCAGAATGTGTCTTGGTTTCATTGTCTTGCTGAAATAATCAGGGACGTCCCACTTTTTCTGTTTCACAGAACCTACCGTCGTCTACAACGAGGTTTTGGACAAACATGGAAAGTCGTAATTACGACGGAAGTGTCTGTGACCCTGTCAATGGGTACTTGCCATGGGCACTAACACACCCCCATACCATCACAGATGCTGCTTTTGAACTTTGTGCTGAGAACAATCCTGATTGTCCTTTTCCTCTTTGGCTTGGAGGAAACCAGGTCCATGATTTCCAAAAAGAGTTTAAATGTGGACAGAGTTCTGACCTAAAAATCTCTGAGCAGCGAGTTAAAGGATCCTCTGTGGTGAAGTTCAGATCTGGAGTCATTCCTCTTGCTGTCAGGGTTGGTCATGACATTCCCTCTGAGTTGTGTAATTTGGTAGAAGAGGAACTGATTCTTATTTCCTTTCACACTGTACCAAATATGATGACCTCAGAGAGTTACCCTAAAACGCCAGCGTCCAGATCAACAAAAACTGGAATGAGTCAGACACTGAACTGGTTAATCCATGATGTCATGTGAAGCCGTGTAGACTGGACACATAGATATATGGATGGCACAATGTATGACTAACATTCACAGCAGACTTTTCCACTTTGCCTCAGTCCATCTCAGATGAGCTCGGGCCCAGAGAAGTCGGCGGCGTTTGTGTGTGTTGTTGATGTCTGACTTTGTCTTTGCATGGTAGAGTTTGAACTGTCACTTGTAGATGTAGTGATGAACTGTGTTAACTGACAATGGTTTTCTGAAGTGTTCCTGAGCCCACGTGCTAATATCCTTTACACAATGATGTGGGTTTTTAATGCAGCGCCGCCTGAGGGGTCAAAGGTCACGGCCATTCAATGTTGGTTTTGGGCCTTGCTGCTTACGTGCAGAGATTTCTCCAGATTCTCTGAATCTTTTGATGATATTATGGTCTGTAGATGATGAAATCCATCAATTCCTGCAGTTGGACAAAGTTGAGAAACATTGTTCTTAAACTGTTGGACTGTTTGCTCACGCAGTTGTTGACAAAGTGGTGAACCTGGCTCCATCTTTGCTTGTGAAGGACTGAGCCTTTTGAGGATGATGCTCCTTTTATACCCAATCATGACACTCACCTGTAGAATGATCTAAACAGCTGTTTTTTTCAGCATCAGCAACTTTAACAGACTTTTGTTGAACCTGTCCACAGTCAAAATGAGTGAATATTTTCAAAAAACAATAAAGTTGATGAGTTTGAGTGATAAATATCTTGTCTTTTATGGTATTTCCAGTTGATATTGGTTAAACAGGGTTTGTAATTCATTGTATTCTGATTGTATTTATGTCTCTTGCACATCGAGCTGCTGTAGTAAAAGCTTTCAGTGACTTTTATTAACGTTTAATAATTGAACAAAGGTCAAATTTGACTTAATAACCGTCGTTTTCATTTCTTCCTTTGTGCAGCAGGAGAAGTGAATCCATGTGAGATTAGACGTGATGTGCTGCAGAGGNCTCTCTCTCTCTCTCTCTGTCCTGTGGTGTCTCTTTAGCAGATCATTATCACACCAACAGCAGGAGCTGCTCGGTGAAATGCAGGTGAGAAAGAGAGGCAGGATAAACAAATGAAGTAACCAAAGAACAGACAGATTAACGCGGGGTTGGGATTAGATAAGGGTTTCGAATAACATGAGAATTCAAAACACGCTTGAGATATGATGAAAAACAAACTGTGTGTCCGGTTCTGAGTGTGTGTGGAGATTTGTTTGCAAAATGAAATAAAAATTAACTGTGATAAGCTGTAAAAACTTTCAAAAAGTAGACTTATTGTACTTTTATTGATCCTTTTAGGTGTGTCCATCAGGGAAATTAACATCCCCATCACAATTCATAGCACTGTGCACAAACACAATAGGCAATCAAAATAGTCAGCACTGTTAAAAATATAAAATATATATATATATAAAAATATATAAAAAGGAAATAAAGTTAAATACAAATAGAGCTTTGAGATATATTCAAGTATGCTGTGTGTACCTGAGAGGGATTCTGTATATGCATAGGAATGGGAAAATAAAAATAATAATATATAAAATGAAATAAAAAATAAGATTAAATATAAAAAATAAAATATAAGATAAAATAATAATCATAATAATAACAATAATAATAGGATAGGATAGTATAGCAATAATAATACAGCAATAATAATAGTATAACAATAGCGGTAGTATAAAAATAAATAATAGTATTAATACCTATAACAATAATCTAAAGTCAGGACCGTCAAAAATATTTAAAAAATATATAAAAAGGAAATAAAGTTAAATATAAATAGAGCTTTGAGATGTATTCAAGTATGCTGTGTGCACTGAGAGGGATTCTGTATATGCATAGGAACAGGAATATAACTATAATAGTATATAATATGAAATAAAATATGAAATATAATAATAATTATAGGATAGGATAGTATTGCAATAATTATGCAGCAATAATAATCGTATAACAATAGCGGTAGTATAAAAATGGCAGCTGTAATGAAAATAAGAATAATAATAATAACTATAACAATAATAGAGGCAGTAATAAAAACAATAATGATAATGTACAATCTCTTATTTACACAATACGCTTGATATATATTATATTGCACATATTTCTGAAGTGAATTTCACAGTTTTATAAAGTGTTATGGTATATTTCACATTTGTAAAGTGATGGCTTAAAAAAATATTCAAAAAGAGAAATTAAATGGCCAAATGACTCCTCAAATCAACACAACAACATGCACTTTTTTCATAAAGGCTCCAAAAAGACTGAAAGGAAGTTCCAAATTAATTAGAATCAGAAATATATTTTTTTTTATCAGCTCGTCCTGGATGTTATGAAACTCTGACCTGAGTGACGGCGTCAGTGTGTGGACGTGCTGAGGGTGAAACCGATGATGTCAGGGTAACAACCCAAACACTGGCTCAGCTTTCAGTAGTGTGGACTCACGCTGAGGCCGTCTGTTTTGGTTACAGCAGTCACACACACACACACACACACACACACACACACACACACACACACACACACACACACACACACACAAACAGGATGGGGATTTCTCTGACCTGTCAGGGGGTTTCTCCATCCTTCTCTACCTGCCATCAGACTCCAACATGAACACTGAGAAAAAGAGAGACGGAGATCTATCTTGACCTCTGACTTTATCTTTGAAGCAGGAAAACAGACGTTTGAATCGAAATCTGTTGATTTTACAGGAAGTGAAATGACTTAAATGCTGTGAGAGAAACTAAAACTGGTCACATTCATGCATCAAAGCTCCAAATAATCAAACACAAGCTCTGGTTCTAATCTTAACACCCAGTGTTTCATTGAGGGATCTGATTCTGGAATCTACTCAAAAGATGAGATTGTAAATCAATGACAAACAGCTGATCCATCCTCTCTCTCTTCAGGTTCACGATATGCCTGTGCATTTTTTCTGGTCTGCGCTCAAATACGATAAAAGAAGATAGCTAAAGCAGCTCAGCAATTTATATTTTATACTGTCAAATCTTTAAAAAAGTTCTTCAAGATCATCAAACTCATTTTTGAACAATTTAGCTCCTCATCACTGAGTCATTTCTTTACTCTTTGATCTCGATTTTAGGAGTTTTTCAAGTTTATTGAGCTTTTGGATGAATGAGTGTTTGTGAAGAGCCCAGCAGGAGTGAGACACACGGCGGCAGATTTCATTTACATACTTATCAGAGCTGCAGAGGTATGGATAACCCGGTGTGTGTGTGTGTGTGTGTGTGTGTGTGTGTGTGTGCATGCAGAGAGAGATGTGTGTTCACCTTATCTGGTGCCGTCATGTCTCTCTGGTTGCAGAGCTGCACTCCTGTTACACTCTGTGTGTGTGTGTGTGTGTGTGTGTGTGTAACCCCCCCAACACAGACCTCCACATGATCAAACACACACACACACACACATGCTGCTGGCAGAAAACAATGTAGATGACGCCGTCTGGAACTGAAAACCTTGCAGGTGACATCAGCACAGATGGCAGCAGCCGTGGCTCAGCCTCAGCAGGTGTTTCAGCCGCTCTGTCGGAGCGTGAGTGACCCTCAGCCTGCACTTGATCTCCTGCTGCAGGAATTACGAGCAAGACGAATCCAAATCAGACAGCTTAGATAGATCAGGCTGTGTGAATTCACTTAATAATGATAACAGTGAAATCTGACAGTAATCTGTGTGTAATAGAGCCATGAGATTAAGAGGAAGTTATGATGACAAAGTGATATTATATTTAATATAGATATTAAGTGTTCAAACTGATAAACTACATTTTTTTTCACAAATGGCTGCAACTCATTTCTAAAAAGCTGAGACAGGTTGAACAAAAGTCTGGATCATTCCACAGGTGAACAGGTTGATTTAAACAGGTGAGTGTCATGATCAAGTATAAAAGGAGCATCATCCCCAAAAGGCTCACACTGCAAAAACTGAAATCAAAGCAATTCATTATGTCTTATTTGTAGTAAAATTGTCTTATTGTTCTTAATTTGAGCCACATTCACCAGACCAGGTCATAAAAATGTCTTATTTCAAGTTTTTTTAAGACAAAAATGAGGTGTAAATTGCTTGTAATAAGTAAAAAAAATCTGCCAATTGGATAAGAATTAGAAATTAGAAAGATGTTTTAAAACAAGAATCTTTTATCTTATCCCATTGGCTGATTTTGTTTTACTTGTTACAAGCAATTTACACCTCATTTTTGTCTTTAAAAAACTTGAAATAAGACATTTTTATGACCTTGTCTAGTAAATGTGGCTCAAATCAAGAATAGTAAGACAGAGGAATGTGCCTCTGCAGCACATCACATCTAATCTCACATGGATTCACTTCTCCTGCTGCACAAAGGAAGAAATGAAAACGACGGTTATTAAGTCAAATTTGACCTCTGATCAATTATTAAACGTTAACGAAGGTCATTAAAAGCTTTTACTTAAGCAGCTCGATGTGCAAGAGACATAAATACAATCAGAATACAATGAATTACAAACCCTGTTTAACCAATATTCAACTGAAAATACCATAAAAGACAAGATATTTATCACTCAAACTCATCAACTTTATTGTTTTTTGAAAATATTCACTTATTTTGAATTTGGACAGGTCCAACAAAAGTCTGTTAAAGTTGCTGATGCTGAAAAAACAGCTGTTTGGATCATTAGAAACAGGTGAGTGTCATGATTGGGTATAAAAGGAGCATCATCCCCAAAAGGCTCAGTCCTTCACAAGCAAAGATGGAGCCAGGTTCACCACTTTGTCAACAACTGCGTGAGCAAATAGTCCAACAGTTTAAGAACAATGTTTCTCAACTTTGTCCAACTGCAGGAATTGATGGATTTCATCATCTACAGTCCATAATATCATCAAAAGATTCAGAGAATCTGGAGAAATCTCTGCACGTAAGCAGCAAGGCCCAAAACCAACATTGAATGGCCGTGACCTTTGACCCCTCAGGCGGCGCTGCATTAAAAACCCACATCATTGTGTAAAGGATATTAGCACGTGGGCTCAGGAACACTTCAGAAAACCATTGTCAGTTAACACAGTTCATCACTACATCTACAAGTGACAGTTCAAACTCTACCATGCAAAGACAAAGTCAGACATCAACAACACACACAAACACCGCCGGCTTCTCTGGGCCCGAGCTCATCTGAGATGGACTGAGGCAAAGTGGAAAAGTCTGCTGTGAATGTTTATCATACATTATGCCATCCATATATTTATGTGTCCAGTCTACACGGCTTCACATGACATCATGGATTAACCAGTTCAGGGTCTGACTCATTCCAGTTTTTGTTGAGGTCATCATATTTGGTACAGTGTGAAAGGAAATAAGAATCAGTTCCTCTTCTACCAAATTACACAACTCAGTGGGAATGTCATGACCAACATTAACAGCCAGAGGAATGACTCCAGATCTGAACTTCACCACAGAGGATCCTTTAACTCGCTGCTCAGAGATTTTTAGGTCAGAACTCTGAAAAAAAGAAAAAGTCAGAATACTGAGTTTACAACCCTGTTGTTTTTGTATCATACCAAAAAAAGGAAAGGAAAAGTTTGAAGAAATCTGATTTTTGTGGTATTTGATCTTAGTTCTCTGATTTAAGAGGATCAGCACCACTGGTAACAAAAAATTGAAGATCCAAATTTTTGAATATTTTCTCAGAATTTTAACATTTTTTGTTTCAGATTTCTACTTTTAAATAAAAAATGTAACTTTTTTTCCACAGAAACCTGACATTCTAGTCACAAATTTCTACTTTTAACTAAGAAATGTAGCTATTTTCTCAAAATTCTGAAATTTAAGTCTCAGATTTCTACTTTAAACTGATAAATGAAACTTATCTCTCAGAATTCTGACATTCTAGTCACAAATTTCTACTTTTAACTAAGAAATGTAACTTTTTTCTCAGAATTCTGACATTTTAGTAACGGAATCTTCTTTAGACTGATAAATATAAGTTTTTTTCTCAGAATTGTGACATTTTAGCAACAGATTTCTGCTTTTTACTGAGAAAAGTAAAAAATTTTCAGTATTCTGACTGTTTTTAGTCTCAGATTTCTACTTTTAACTGATAAATATAACTTTTTTCTCAGAATTCTGACAATTTGGTCTCAGATTTTTTTGCTTTAACTAAGAAATGTAACTTATTTCTCAGATTTCTGACTTTTCAGTCTCAAATTGCAACTTTTAACTAAGAAATGTAACAATTTTCTCAGAATTCTGACATTTTAGTCTCAGATTTTTTTGTTTTAACTAAGAAATGTAACAATTTTCTCAAAATTCTAACTTCCTTTTAGTCTCGGATTTCCACTTTAAACTGACAAATGTAACTTTTTTCTCTGAATTCTGAGTATTTTAGTGTCAGACTTTTTGTTTTAACCAAGAAATGTTACATTTTTCTCAGAATTTTAACATTTCAGTAACAGATTTCTTCTTTAAACTTAGAAATGTAACTTTTTTTCTCAGAATTCAAACATTTGAGTCTCAGATTTCTACATTTAAATAGGAAATGTAACTTTTTTTATTAGAACTCGCACATTTGAGTCCCAAATTTCTACTCTTATACCAAGAAATGAAACTTTTTTCTCAGAATTCTCACATTTGAGTCTCAGATTTCTACTTTAAACTAATAAGTGTAACTTTTTTCTCAGAATTCTAACATTTTAGTCCCAAATTTCTACTTTTAAATAAGAAATGTAGCTATTTTCTCTGGATTCTCACATTTAAGTTTCAGATTTCTACTTAACCTAAGAAATATAGCTATTTTCTCAGAATCCTGACTTTTTTTTTTTAAGAAATCTAATTTCAATCACTGAATTCTGACTGTTTTTCTCATTTTTTTTTTTTTTTTACCTTTTTCTTGGAATTATAATATACAATTATGATTAAAAATATTTGGCTTCTATTTTTTTTTTTTTTTTACCAGTAAATCTAATTCTCTTCTGCACTAAAAACATAAAACAATATGAATAATGTTTTATTTACTTCTCTTTTTGTGTGGGTAGTATGTTGAGGGGTGAACATGTAAGTAGCTTTCTTATCCCTTGCATTTAAAAAGTGAAAGTTAAAGAAACTAAACGTGACTCTAAACTCAGGGGTGAAATCCTCTCTGATGCACATGTGTCCTCAGTTTTTGCTGGCTCAGACTGTTTTTGAATTCTTATCTTTCATGGAGTTAGCAGGTTATCCCTGTGAAGATACAGAAAATCCCCTCCTTAAAACCTAAGTTAAGCTCCTGAAGATAATAAAACATCTCTTGGTTTCTCTCAGTAGATAAAAATACAAAGATCAAAGTATGAAAATATGATGTGGAAGAGTCTCAAGAGTTCAAAGTCTGATTCTCTCTCAGAGGAAAGTTTCTAATTTTCCAGATGGATGCCTCATCTTCTAAATTCTGCCCAGAGACAATCCAGCTCCATCACCACGTAAACCCCCGAGAGCTGCTTGTTTATATCAACAAGAGACTCCACCGTCACCGTGCTGCGTCCGTGATCGCAGCCTCGGGGGTTCTCATGTTAACCCCCCAGGGGAGGGGAGGCCGCTGTTTGGCTGCTCGCACAACAATGAGCTCATCGCTGAGTTCCTCCTCTCAGCATCCAGGCCGCAGCTGAAAACGGATCCACAGATCTGCTCCAGGCTGCTGTTTCAGGGCAGCAACAGGATAATGAGCCGTGATTAAACCACACAACAGGCCCCAAACATACATAAGGGTCAATGAGGTGACGTCCCCTTTTTTTGTGTCTGAGTGCAATATTTCCTTCCATCATGAATTGAGTATTTCATCACATGTATTTCTTTATTCTATGAAACCTGTGTTATTTGAACACATGTTTAAACTATTAAAATATAACATGTTTTTTTGTGTTTTGGTTCCTCAAACCCCCAAAATGTCAGGTGGTGCAACCGTCCTGACAAGTATCCACAGTAATTAAACTCTAAAAATTGAATGTCAGTTATTGTAAAAGGAAATTAAAAATACAGTGGCATTATTTTATGCTTGAACCTTTTTAAATAAAACATTCTTTGCAAATAAAAAGAATTTTAAAGCTGTTGAGAAATTAAAAAAAACTTTTGTCCCGTAATTTTCACCTTGTCAAATGTCAGGGTGGTGCAACCGTAACATTAGACTTTTATTTTAAAGTGAAGAGAATAAAACAGGAAATAGGAAACTGCATCAGCCAGAGGAGCCCAAATGACATTTGTGAGGTTCACCTTTTCAAACATCTAAAGAGACTTTATGACTATTTTTTCCAAAAAAGTGAAGTAACCACTGACCTTGTTAAAGGTACAGTCCACCAACAACCAATGTAATAATGTGAAATGTTATTTTAACATCAAATTATTTATCTTATTCACAAATAAAAGAAATGAAACACACAAAATGAAAATGTATGAGTCACTATAAATACACATATAAATATATTTTCAGATATTTGGTTGCACCACCTGACATTTTTGGGTGCTCAAATTAAAAATACTAAAAAATAATGAACCTAAAAACTTTGAAATGTTGGTCAACTACTGAAATCTGTTGGTAAACATAATTATTCACTCAGAAATATGTTTTTATCCATTTTCAAAGAACTTTTAAAAATACGTTTTTAGACCCTCTTTTTGTCATTGACACACATACAGGGTGACAGAATGAATCATAACTCATAAACAGAACCACAACAGTGTGTATAAATTTCTCTTAAGATCTTATCAAAGTATTTTTCATCTGAGATTTTTGTGAATTTGATATAAATAGTTACATAAATGAGAGCAGTTTCCTGAATTTCTCCATCAAAATTGGATCACTTAAGGTATTTTCTCTCACTTCCTCTCCAGTTTCACTGAGAAATACAAACTCATCTAAGAACATAATGTAACGTAACCTGAATGTGGAAACCTCATGTGACACTGTTTTCTGCTTCATCACGCCAACATTATGTAATGTCATCTCAGGTCATACAGTTCAAAGTCATGTGAGGTCATGAACCACATTGTGAAAGAAGCAACACAACATGATGTTTGTGGAATGACATAATATGTGGTGTTAAAATTAGGCCATTTACGAAATCAATGTTATATAACTCGTCATAACTTGATCAGTAGGTTAAAATGTGATGCACTGCACATCTTAAAGTCTTCAAGTCCTTTTTAATGCCACTTTGAATCAAATTTAAGACCAAAAACAAATAAATACAGTTCATTATTTGAGGGTCCTGCTGCATTACAACCAAATCATAGCATGTGTCACTTAATGAGACTCTTTCAAGTTTACTTTTTGACTGTTTATTGAACATAAAGTTGCTCATTGGTTAATATCTTTAGGTATCAAAGTGCAAAAAGTTGCCCGTAGTCATACACTGCCTTGCTAGGATGCAGATAAATTATATCATATGAATTATATTATATATTATAAGACAGTTTTCACTCTAAATCTCCTCCTTAAAAAGTCCCGCAAAAAAAAACAAATCAATAAAACATTAACAAATCCTACCCTGACAAATTTAAGACCTTTGAGTCATTTATTCAAGACCTGAATATAACATTTTAATAAATTTAAGACTTTTTTTTTTCTCCCCAAACTCTTTTTTAATTTAATTTTTTGGTAAAGATACAGATACATCTTGTAAAAATAGGTATTATATAAAATCCATACACATAGTGTTAAATACATAAATAAATAATAGTCAAAGTACCAAATAAAACAAAACAAAAGCAGTAATAGTAGTAATAATTAATAATTATAATAACAATAATAGCAAGAATAATAGAAATAACAATAGATTTATATAATAACAGTAATGAAATAATAAGAATAATAGTAGTAATGATAATAGTAATATTAATATATTAATAATTATAATAGTGCCAGTAATATGGAAATAGGAAAAAAAAGAAATAGAATATATCTGCCAAATTTACCATTAAAAGACTTTTTAAATACATGAATTGTGGTGCATAGTGGTCACTACAGTGGACACCTATTTAAAAGTTATTTACTCCTAAATTAAACGGTTCATGTGGTGGAAATTCATATTAGGCCTGAAAAAATGTTTTCATTTTTTTCCCCCAAACATATAAATATATGTTTTAAAAAGTTATAGGCAAACATTTAAGGGAGAAAATGCTTATAAATTATAAATTATTCAGTGTTAAAATGGATGAAAGAGAGTTAACATGTTGCGCAAAGCATTAAAAATAAGATTATTCATGAAATTACTACAAGAAAAAGTCCTATTTATATAACATTTCATGCCTTAAGACAAATAAAAACACTCAAGGGAAAAATCCTGACACTGACTTTCTTAATTCTTACATCAGAGAGTTAAGACTTTTTAAGGATGTGTAGGAACACTGATGTAAAATTAGATTAACACAGTGTTTAACCTTTACAGGAAACTGCACATGGTGTTTATTTGTGTTGAACTTTGTTGTGATCAGGGTTTGATTGGAGGAAACTCTGATTATCTCTGTGACATCACTTTAACTGATGCAGGTGTCTGTTGTGTTTCTCTACCTGTCTCCATTCAACCTGGCGGCAGCTCCTCAGTCTGTCAGTCAGTCTGTGTGTGTGTGTGTGTGTGTGTGTCTGCAGATAATTTGATGACACAGATGCTTGGCTCAGGTTGCATGATCTTATCAAGCGATTAACAAATCCTGCCTGGTCATTGCTCAGTGTGCTGCCTGACAACAGAGGAGCTGTTTGTTTTGACTGAGTGCACTGAAACTGGGCCACAGGATAGTCTGTCATCTGTGTGTGTGTGTGTGTGTTTGTGTACAAGTGTGTGAATTTGTGTGTGTGTGTGTTTGGCTCGAGGCAAAATCCTTCACTGTTTTATTATGCAGAGTATCTAATTTTAGCACAATATGGTGAATAAATGACTGTATGCTGCAAATCAGGTGTGATCATAACTTTTGTTGATACCTGTAACTTTTCTTTACACACTGCAAGAAACTGAAATCCAAGCAAATGGTTTTTTTTTTTAGTAAAAAATGTGTTTTAGTAACATTCATCAGACCAGTACAGAAAAAATGTCTTGTTTCCAGTTATCAAAACATAAAAATGACCCCTGAAATGCAAGTACAGACACAGCAAAAATGAAATCGAAGCAAGTCATTATGTCTTATTTGGAGTGAAATTTGTCTTATTATTCTTAATAAGAGCTACATTCTACTGATACGTCCAGGAACATGTCTTATTTCAAGTTATTTAAAGATAAAAATGAGGTCTGAATTGCTTGTAACAAATAATAATAATAAAAAAATCTGTCAATGGGATAAAGACACCTTTCTAATTTCAAGAAACTTCATGCACAAACTTTTCTTATCTATTAGCAGATTTTTTTTTGACTTGTTACAAGCAATTCAGCCCTTGTTTATGTCTTTATATACCTTGAAATAAGATATTTTTATGACCTGGTCTGGTGAATGTGGCTCAAATCAGGAAAATAAGACAACATTTACGACAAATAAGACTTAGATTTCAATTTTTTGGAGAAGAAAAAAAAATCTGCCAATGGGGAAAGAAAGAAAATGTCTTGTAATAAGCGATTATTCTAATTTCAAGAAACCTGATAGGCATTGGTAGATTTTTTTTGACTTGTTACAAGCAATTCAGACCTCAATTTTGTCTTTAAACATCTTTAAATAATACATTTTTCTGGATTTGTTAGTTAAATGTGGCTCATATTGAGTCTAAAAAGACAATTCTGGTTAAAATAAGGCACCAAAACTTGATTAGATTTCAGTTTTTGTAGTGTATTTGCTGAGTTCCTGTATGAGACATTAAGTTGGAACTTTTTAAAGAGCCAAAATGGTTCAGGGGAACCCTAGAAACATAATAGTATTTACAGCAGTGAGGTGAAGATGTTGAAGGGATTTTAATAAAATCAAAAACACAATATAGCAGAAGAAAAATAAGTTATTGCACTATTTGACTGATCTATCAATGTGTAGATAAGCTTCTACACCTTCAAAAATGACAATATACCTATACCACTGCAAAAAGAGGCCAAACAGTTTTCAGATATTTCTAAAGAGTTCAAAAATTACGGCATTTTCACCTTTATACTGGTTTTAAAAAGTATTTTTAGCACAAAATTATTAACAGACCTTGTGGCGGTTACTCGTCAGTGTGTGTGTGTCTCTTTAAGAGTTTCGCGGGCTTATCACTGCTGCTGTGTCCGCGCGCGGCTCAAACCAACCGTTTGCTGGGCATCGGCGCCATCTTGTGGGCAGTTAAGGAACTTTCAAACCTTCAAATTTTTACCAAGTTTGAGTTGATTTTGTTATTAAAATGAGCACAAATCAAAAAAATAATAGTTGATGATGGTAAACATTCATCAGAAACTGACTAAAAACTTGATGTAACTCAAAACACCTACACTTCTTACGTTACAGTTTAGGTTTTTGGGACGACGCCGAAGTTCATAGACGTTGTCGTCGGCATCGTCCTAAAATTAAAATTATTTATTTCGTACTTGAGAAGCAAAGAAAAACAAAAAAATAATTTACAGACAAACAGAAAAAGTCACAACAGGGTCAATATACAAATATCAACATACGACGAAGTTCAGTCAGAATGCAAATATCGCTTTACCTTTGGTACTTACATTGTTTTTGGTTAACTGTTCGTAGTATTTTTTTTATTTTTTTATTACCTGTGTCACATAATTTTTTTTTACTGTCTACATAGTAGCACTAAATTGTCCCTTGGGATTAATAAATAATAAGAATTATTTAAAAAAAAAAAGAAGATTAAAAAATAATAATAAATAATAAATTACTTTTTGAAAGAAAACTCGAGATCATTTACATTTTTATTTAACAAGTTCCAACTCAAAAATGTTTTGAAGAAGTGACACAAATTAGATATAAACAAGTCAGAAATTCAAATTGTTTTAGTTTTACATCTTAAACTTAAGACCTCCATTTGAGTCTATCAAGTTGTATTTTTAATTTATTTTAGAAGTACTTATGAATGTTTAATCATCTGTTTTGAAAGAATTAGTTAACTTTTTCATGCTTTTTTCACTGTAGCATTCAATGCACTCTTACTGCTGTTATCTTTGAGTACTTTTCATTGCGATTAATGTTTTTGACTTGGTAGTTTAAGTTTATTATCCTGAGTTTTTCGTGAATAATTTTATTCATGTTATGTTCTTTTGTAAATAACTAAACATAATTAGTCAAATATGTTTTTATTGAGAAAAAAATATATTACATACATTTTAAATATACATTCATGTCTCCTTTTACAATTTTCTGTTATGGATTATCCATTTTTATATTTACCATTATATTTAAACATTTTAACAAAGTTTTTAAGAATCAATTGAAAAACAAAGATAATTGAACACGAACAGAAGGAAAGGGAGAAGCACACTAAAAAAAAAAAAAAAAAAAAAAAAAAAAAAAAAAAAAAAAAAAAAAAAAAAAAAAAAAAAAAAAAAAAAAAAAAAAAAAAAAAAAAAAAAAAAAAAAAAAAAAAAAAAAA